>JAVIAB010000088.1:30735218-31270218 GCA_032433765.1 Megaustenia siamemsis | reverse complement strand
TTATTAGCGTGTACCCGTTAAGTGGGCGTGGATCCGTTAAGTGGGCATGGATCCATTGTGTATCGTTAGTTTACGACATAGCCGCGGTATATACGCCTTTCGGCCCGACACATCCATCTTTATCAGTTAAATAGTATTTAATATCTGAAAAGTGACTTCCCCGATCGAGTTATGTGGAACGAGTCTGATAGCTAAGTGAGCAGCAACTAACCCTAGCAAAGTCCGTTTGTACTGAACAATATGGACCACAGACAAATGGTTAACAAGTAAGAATCAAAGAAGATGCCACATATGCCTACTGAAGTAGCATGTGTTAGACAGAGAAGCGAAATGTCGTGATTACTGTACGACAAAATTACAACAATCTACATTTAACGAACAAGCAAAGACGGATGACGAAGAGCAGTAATCATCTGGAATATGCAGTGTAGCGTCTTATCCTGTAAGCTCAATCGCAGTGACTAGATAAGCCCAGAAAATGAAGGTGAGCTGTCAGAATGTGAAGGTGAGCTCTCAGAATATGTAAGGTGAGCTCTCAGAATATGTAAGGTGAGCTCTCAGAATATGTAAGGTGAGCTCTCAGAATATGTAAGGTGAGCTCTCAGAATATGTAAGGTGAGCTCTCAGAATATGTAAGGTGAGCTCTCAGAATATGTAAGGTGAGCTCTCAGAATATGTAAGGTGAGCTCTCAGAATATGTAAGGTGAGCTCTCAGAATATGTAAGGTAAGCTCTCAGAATATGAAGGCGAGCTCTCATAATATGAAGGTGAGCTCAAAGAATATGAAGGTGAGCTCAAAGAATATGAAGGTGAGCTCAAAGAATATGAAGGTGAGCTCACAGAATATGAAGGTGAGCTCAAAGAATATGAAGGTGAACTCACAGAATATGATGGTGGGCTCTCAAAATATGAAGATAAGCTCTCAGAAAATGAAGGTGAGCTCTAAGAATAGGGAAGTGAGCTCTAAGAATATGAAGGTGAGCTCTCAGAATATGAAGGTGAGCTCTCAGAATATGAAGGTGAGCTCTCAGAATATGAAGGTGAGCTCTCAGAATATGAAGGTGAGCTCTCAGAATATTGTTATTGTTATGGAAGGCCTCGGAATCACTGCAAACGAATTAAAATCCATAATTGCTCAACCACCCGTGCCAGTGGAATCATCTGATTTACTAACTCATCTCCCAAACAAAGAAAGGTAGCTGTAGACCCCATCATAGCAGTCTCAGCACACGCCAAAAGACATAAGGCGAGACCGCACAGAAAGTGAACACAGCCAACTGTTCCCTGTCACACGATATAATCCTTCATTATGTTGAATACAGCCTTTGAACACATATTCTCAGAATATGAAGGTGACTCCTCAGAACATGAAAGTGAGCTCTCAGAACATGAAGGTGAGCTCTCAGAATATGAATGTGAGCTCTCAGAATATGAAGGTGAGCTCTCAGAATATGAACAATTTTCCACTCTCAAGACAAAGTCTCATCCAAATGTTTTTGCATTTTGTATAAGTGGAAATGGTTGGTTGGTTGGTTGGTTGCGTTCGCCCGATGACTAAAGTATTCTAGAGTATCGTGGAAGACTAGAATATTCCTCTTCATCATCCGCCCTTACAAGGACGTAGTAGGCGTGTCTGCGTTGTGTTGTGGCTTGCAGTATAACAGTTATAATTGTGCCTTTCGGCCCAACACATCCGACCTCAGCACGACATTTTTGAGTATCGGGTTGTCTTCTATCTTCGATACCTGCACTCTTGGCCAGACTAGACAGGTTAGTCTGTTACTGGAGGCACCGCGGAGAGGTGGAGCATGGTCTGGATGGTTTTGGTTTACCGATCCTGGCGCAAGCCATCAGCTGTGGGTCGCTGGAAACTTCCAGCTCTGGTGCTGGTAGACGCGCCTTCGCCTCCAAACTGTAAATAAAATGTCACATTTGAGGGACTGGTTGGTCGCGAGGCAAGACTCTGGCCTCGAGACAGAGAGGTTGTGGGTTCAAATCCCAGCTGCACCAGTTGGGATTTTTATTTATCATTTCTCTCTGCGGCAACCACCCCAGGTCTCAGCAGCGAGGCCCGGCTTGAAACGTCAATTACTCATAGACCCGAAAAAAATATCGGTACCTCCGAAGACGGAGTTATCTACCTGTGCGGCGAGGGATCCCTGTGCAGACGGCTGTCAGCAAAAAACGGATTAACACGCAAAATTCAGTTCCTACTCTCTAGGGACTTCGTCAGAGGTAAAAGCTGGCGAATGGAAAAAAAAATCGCATTTAGACTGAATTGAATAGTTGTGTTTAGGGCGTGTCCGTCTCTCTCTCTCTCTCTCTCTCTCTCTTTCTCTCTCTCTCTCTCTCTCTCTCTCTCTCTCTCTCATTTCCAGATGGCTATAAGCCATACAACAACAGAAACCACTTTCGGCTAACCAGAGCTCAAAATTCTAAAATATAGATTTCCCAGCTTTGTTACACTTTAGTGGACGCGCGGATTAAAATGATGAAAGTTGTCTTCAATAGTGAGGTAAGTAAAGAGCCCGGTCAAGCCAAGTGGCGTATAGGGAATATGGTGTTAGTGACAATAAATTTTACAGACCTTCGGCACATGATTTTTGGGGTAATGTGGTTGGTATTACGCCCGTGTCGCTTTACATACCCAGAAATGATCCGGTACTCATTTTAGGCTAAGTGAACCTGGAAGCCGTCGGTTAGGATCAAACCCGACCTTATGTCCTATGTAGTCCAGACCACTAACCACTGTTGTCGTCAATAACGATACCTGATTGTTGGAAGTTGAGATACATGATTGTTGGAAGTGGAGATACCTGATTGTTGGAAGTTGAGATACATGATTGTTGGAAGTGGAGATACATGATTGTTGGAAGTGGAGATACCTGATTGTTGGAAGTTGAGATACATGATTGTTGGAAGTTGAGATACATGATTGTTGGAAGTGGAGATACCTGATTGTTGGAAGTTGAGATACATGATTGTTGGGAGTGGTGATTCATGATTGTTGGGAGTGGAGATACATGATTGTTAGGAGTGGAGATACATGATTGTTAGAAGTGGAAAAAGATGATTTTTGATAGTGGAGATACATGATTGTTGGAAGTAGAGATACATGATTGTTGTGAGTGGTGATACATGATTGTTGGGAGTAGAGATACATGATTGTTGGGAGTGGAGATACATGATTGTTGGGAGTGGAGATACATGATTGTTGGGAGTGGAGATACATTATTGTTAGAAGTAGAGATACATGATTGTTGTGAGTAGAGATATATGATTGTTGGGAGTGGAGATACATGATTGTTGGGAGTGGAGATACATGATTGTTGGGAGTGGAGATACATGATTGTTGGGAGTGGAGATACATGATTGTTGGGAGTGGAAATACATGATTGTTGGGAGTGGAGATACATGATTTTTATGAGTGGAGATACATTATTGTTAGAAGTAGAAATATATGATTGTTGTGAGTAGAGATATCTGATTGTTGGGAGTGGAGATATATGATTGTTAGGAGTGGAGATACATGATTGTTGGGAGTGGAGATACATGATTGTTGGGAGTGGAGAAAGATGATTGTTGGGGGTGGTGATACATGAATGTTGGGTGCAGTGATATCTGATTGTTGAGAGTAGAGAAATCTGATTGTTGGGAGTGGTGATATCTGATTGTTGAGAGTAGAGAAACCTGATTGTTGGGAGTGGTGATACAAGATTGTTGGGAGTAGAGAAACATGAATGTTGGGAGCAGTGATATCTGATTGTTGAGAGTAGAGAAATCTGATTGTTGGGAGTGGTGATATCTGATTGTTGAGAGTAGAGAAACCTGATTGTTGGGAGTGGTGATACAAGATTGTTGGGAGTAGAGAAACATGAATGTTGGGAGTGGTGATATCTGATTGTTGAGAGTAGAGAAACCTGATTGTTGGGAGTGGTGATACAAGATTGTTGGGAGTAGAGAAACATAAATGTTGGGAGCTGTGATATCTGATTGTTGAGAGAAGAGAAATCTGATTGTTGGGAGTGGTGATATCTGATTGTTGAGAGTAGAGAAACCTGATTGTTGGGAGTGGTGATACAAGATTGTTGGGAGTGGTGATGCACGATTGTTGGGAGTGGTGATGCACGATTGTTGGGAGTGGTGATGCACGATTGTTGGGAGTGGTGATGCACGATTGTTGAGAGTAGAGAAATCTGATTATTGAGAGTGGTGATACACGATTGTTGGGAGTGGTGATGCACGATTGTTGGGAGTGGTGATGCACGATTGTTGGGAGTGGTGATGCACGATTGTTGAGAGTAGAGAAATCTGATTATTGAGAGTGGTGATACACGATTGTTGGGAGTGGTGATGCACGATTGTTGGGAGTGGTGATGCACGATTGTTGGGAGTGGTGATGCACGATTGTTGAGAGTGGTGATACACGATTGTTGGGAGTGGTGATGCACGATTGTTGGGAGTGGTGATGCACGATTGTTGGGAGTGGTGATGCACGATTGTTGGGAGTGGTGATGCACGATTGTTGGGAGTGGTGATGCACGATTGTTGAGAGTGGTGATACACGATTGTTGGGAGTGGTGATGCACGATTGTTGGGAGTGGTGATGCACGATTGTTGGGAGTGGTGATGCACGATTGTTGGGAGTGGTGATGCACGATTGTTGGGAGTGGTGATGCACGATTGTTGGGAGTGGTGATGTACGATTGTTGGGAGTGGTGATGCACGATTGTTGAGAGTGGTGATACACGATTGTTGAGAGTGGTGATGCACGATTGTTGGGAGTGGTGATGCACGATTGTTGGGAGTGGTGACACATATCTCCGCTGAAAAGGAAGTGACAGTGATGACAATTTAAAATAGTGAAGCATGTGGGCGCTACATGATTAAAACGATGAAGTATCGAGAATGACGCTCTATTCACTGACTTGAAAGGCAGACAGACAGACAGACAGACAGACAGACAGACAGACAGACAGACAGACAGACAGACAGACAGGCGGATGGACGGACGGACGGACGGACGGACAGACAGACAGACAGACAGACAGACAGACAGACAGACAGACAGATAGATAGATAGATAGATAGATAGATAGATAGATAGATAGATAGATAGATAGATAGATAGATAGATAGATAGATAGATAGATAGATAGATAGATAGATAGATAGATAGATAGATAGATAGATAGATAGATAGATAGATAGATAGATAGATAGATAGATAGATAGATAGATAGATAGATAGATAGATAAACTGAGTGTATCCAGGTGAGTATATGACTAAGAGTAGAGATTTGGGGTGGATAGATCACAGCTATAGATAAACTCCAGTGACTCATTAGAAGACGATGAGAAAGAACCTCGTTATGGCTCATGGCGTATAAGAGTTATGGCGTTACTGCCAACAGTTTTAACAAGCGTCACAGTGTTAGTTAATGTAGTCAGCATTACTCAGTGTTGTCTTTCGTTCATCATCATCACGATACGTCATGCCGGTTGGCGGGGTGTCTCGTTGGTCTCGAGGCAAGACAGAGAGGCTGTGAGCTAAAATCCCGCCTGCACCAGTTGTGATTTTTATCTGCGGCAACCACCCCTGGTCTCAGCAGCGACGCCCGACATGAGACGGTCAACGGAAAAAATACGAGTACCTCCGGTAACGAGGGATTTTCTGTCAGTGCGGCGAGGGACCCCTGTGCACACGACTGCCAGGGAAAGGCGAATTAACACGCACAATTAAGCTCCCAGTCTCTGTGGACTTCACAAGAAAGAAAAGCCGGCTAACGTTAAAAAATAAAAAGAACTGTTTGGTGTAGGGGATCATGTCCTTCCAAAATTCTATGTCCACAACGCGTTGTATCAGTTCTGTTCTTGGCTGCTAACGATGCCGCGACACCAAGCAATCTAGTATCTTCTCGCTTTGTTGACTGAGACCTCCCCTTCCCTATATTTTGCCAGTTATAACCGACTATTCCAACTTTCCTCTTTTCATGATGTGCTCGAAAAATGTCGATTGTTTCTTTTTGATATTTTTATGAGCTTCCTTTTTGTTTTGGCCACTTCGATAATATCCACGTTGATTATTTTAGCTTTCCAGTGAACTCTCAACAATTTTGTGATAAATCCCATCTCTCTCTCTCTCTCTCTCTCTCTCTCTCTCTCTCTCTCTCTCCTCTCTCTGCGATCAAGACTCAATCAGAGTATGATTCCAGACTCTCTCATGAAGTCAGCTGTCTGTTTAAACGAATCGATTGCCCCATATATTTTCTCTTCCAGGGAGGTGGGCGTGGACCACATTGCACTTCTCAGGTCTGTGTACTGGTGGCAATCCTGTAAAACATGTTTTGTAGTCATATTGTCCAGTGTACAGTGGCATAGGCTGGTTGTACCTATTTTGAATTTGGTGAACATGTGATATCTCATTCTATTGTGGCCAGTGCGTAGGCAAAGTATGATGACTTGATCCCTCCTTGAGAGTTGGTGGTAACCGTCCTCTCGTTATGCTTTGGGTGTTCTCGTTTCCACTTTTCCTGGAACTGACCTTTGAGGATGGATTTGGCTTCATCATAACTGAGCGGATGGCTCTCTTGTGGTAATCTCCCTCCCTCCTTAGTTAATTTGTCTGCGCGTTCGTTCCCGTGTATATTACAGTGTGATGGTATCCACTGGATGACCACTCTCTTGAAGTTATTGCTTAGTTGGTCTAGGGTTGTTCTGTAGTCATCTAGTTCATTGTTCTTGGGGCTTTTTAGAGCTGTTAGTACTGACAGTGCATCAGTCAGAATCACCAATTTATTGTGCAAATCCCATATATGTGACCTTAAATTATCTTTTCATTTGTTTGTCTACTGTTCATTATTTTCATAAAAAAATAGACTAGATGTAGCTCTATTTAGTGGTACAAGATTCCCTTCCATAGGTCAGAACTGGTTGTGTACAGTACCGATGAAAACTTAGTCTCACTTGTATTGATATAGACTTGTACACAAGATGTTTCTTTCATTTTCTGAATTGCTACTTTGGCCTACCTTTACTCGGGATTGCTTGCTTGCGTACATCCGATGACTAAGGGAATAGTTGATCTCCAGGATATTTCTGGTTCACCGATCTCGATGTAAGACATTCGTCTTAGTCATCCGCCCTTAAGAGGATGTTAAGTGGGCGTAAATGCCTTGTGTTGCTATTTGCAGTAACAACTGCGACAATTTTCGACCCAACATTTAAGTTATCGGCAGCGCATTTTTGAATATCGGGTTGCCTACCCTCTCAATTCCTACTCATTTGACAAGACTTGACAGGCTAGACTGTTACCAGAGGCACCACGAAGAGGTGGAGTCAGGTCTGGATCGTTCTGGTTCATCGATTCTGGCGCATGCCATCAGCTGCGAGTAGCTGACAACTGGAACTATGTTGCTATCAAGCTACCGTTGTCTCCAACATGTACAAGGAAATAGAAGAAAGAAAAACAAAAATCTGATACTCCTACAATCCTGGATGTACCTAGAAGCTATTGATGGAGAACGAACCCGATTTCACATACTCTGAAGATCAGCTCACTATACAGCAGCTCTCATCATTGACTCATAACCGTTCTGGAAGTTAAACAAAATAATACGCCATATTTTGCAGACTTAAAGTGGCACGGCTTTCTAACAGATGCCCTTTTTATGCAAAGAGAAAGAACGTCCAGAAAGAGAAATGTATTTTGTGCATTGACGCCTCAAAGAGATAAATAAAGATATGAAAGATTTAGTTTTATTTACGTTTTGTGTGGTAAAGTTGACGTGAATCTGTCTTAAGAGTGCTGGAATTGTTCTTATTCTGAAGATATGTCTCCATCTATTGAGTTAATTAGTCACTGTGAGTGGGATTGCGGGATATCATACGAGTTAATTAGTCACTGTGACTGGGGTTGCGGGATATCATACGAGTTAATCAGTCACAATGACTGGGATTGCGGGATATCATACGAATTAATCAGTCACAATGACTGGAATTGCGGGATATCATACGAATTAATCAGTCACAATGACTGGGATTGCGGGATATCATACGAATTAATTAGTCACAATGACTGGGATTGTGGGATATCATAAAAGTTAATCAGTCACAATGACTGGGATTGTGGGATATCATACGAATTAATCAGTCACAATGACTGGGATTGTGGGATATCATACGAGTTAATTAGTTACTGTGACTGGGATTGTGGGATATCATACGAGTTGATCAGTTACTGTCAGTGGGATTAGCGGATCTTATACGAGCATGTCATCGTGACTGCAATTACAGGATATTATACTGGCTGAAAAAAACGACTTTCTTATTGGAAGCAGTTTCTTTAAATCTATAACCTTACAGCAAAAATTATAAATTAGTATAACAGAGAAGATTTAGAGAATGACAATGATGAGGAAGAAGAACAATTAGAAAATGATGAGCTTTAGAAGAACAACAACGGCATTAAGTGAGAGTTGCAAATACAGAGATTTTGTTTCTATACTTTTGTGATGATCTCGTGAACAGCATGGCCAAAGAGTAGAATATGCCTTACAACAAGTAACGCAACTTAGTTGTATTATAGAAAGATCCGACGTCTAGTCCTCTCTCTGGGTTGTGAGATTCGACATGTAGTCCTCTCTCTGGGTTGTTAGATCCGACATCTAGTCCTCTCTCTGTGTAGTGAGATCCGACGTCTAGTCCTCTCTCTGGGTTGTGAAATCCGACATCTAGTCCTCTCTCTCTGTGTAGTGAGATCCGACGTCTAGTCCTCTCTCTGGGTTGTGAGATCCGACATCTAGTCCTCTCTCTGTGTAGTGAGATCCGACGTCTAGTCCTCTCTCTGGGTTGTGAAATCCGACATCTAGTCCTCTCTCTCTGTGTAGTGAGATCCGACGTCTAGTCCTCTCTCTGGGTTGTGAAATCCGACATCTAGTCCTCTCTCTGGTTGTGAAATCCGACATCTAGTCCTCTCTCTGGGTTGTGAGATCCGACATCTAGTCCTCTCTCTCTGTGTAGTGAGATCCGACGTCTAGTCCTCTCTCTGGGTTGTGAAATCCGACATCTAGTCCTCTCTCTCTGTGTAGTGAGATCCGACGTCTAGTCCTCTCTCTGTGTAGTGAGATCCGACGTCTAGTCCTCTCTCTGTGTAGTGAGATCCGACGTCTAGTCCTCTCTCTGTGTAGTGAGATCCGACGTCTAGTCCTCTCTCTGGGTTGTGAGATCCGACATCTAGTCCTCTCTCTGTGTAGTGAGATCCGACGTCTAGTCCTCTCTCTGGGTTGTGAGATCCGACATCTAGTCCTCTCTCTGTGTAGTGAGATTCGATATTTAGTCCTCTCTCTCTGGGTAGTGAGATCCGACGTCTAGTCCTCTCTCTGGGTAGTGAGATCCGGCATCTAGTCCTCTCTCTAGGTAATGAGATCCGACGTCTAGTCCTCTCTCTCGGTAGTGAGATCCGACGTCTAGTCCTCTCTCTGGGTAGTGAGATCCGACGTCTAGTCCTCTCTCTGGGTAGTTAGATCCGACGTCTAGTCCTCTCTCTGGGTAGTGAGATCCAACGTCTAGTCCTCTCTCTGGGTAATGAGATCCGACGTCTAGTCCTCTCTCTGGGTAGTGAGATCCAACGTCTAGTCCTCTCTCTGGGTAGCGATATCCGACGTAGCGAAAACCGACGTCTAGTCCTCTCTCTCTCTCTGGGTAATGAGATCCGACGTCTAGTCCTCTCTCTGGGTAGTGAAATCCAGCGTCTAGTCTTCTCTCTGGTTAGTGATATCCGACATCTAGTCCTCTCTATGGGTAATGAGATCCGACGACTAAGGAGATATAGACGGCTGACTTTTCTATCCACAACCACCCCTGCTCGCAAAGCTGAAAACGTCACGCCAGTTGGCGGTTTGTCTAGAATTTCCTCTCAGCCAGTGGGCCTAAGTAAATTTATGATTGGCTGTGCTTGAACGATAACTTTGACACACGAACTATAAACATGAGATGAGCACAACCCAAGCGTGTAGACTTGCACAACGCATTCGTTACACGGGCTGTTGACCCACAGCTGACGGCAATGAATATGCAGAGGCAAGTTTAGCTAGGCCACCAATAAAGTCATTTATTTATTTTGCTCGTAAGGGATGGAGGTGTTTAGGTCGTCGGCCTCTGAATAGAAGTTCTCGACTTTGAATCCCACCACAGGATGATAGAATGTTTCACTTTGAATACCACCACAAGATGATAGAATATTTCACTTTGAATCCAACCACAAGATGATAGAATATTTCACTTTGAATCCCACCACAGGATGATAGAATGTTTCACATTGAATACCACCACTAGATGTTAGAATGTTTCACCTTGAATCCCACCACAAGATGTTAGAATGTTTCACTTTGAATCCCACCACAAGATGTTAGAATGGTTCACTTTGAATCCCACCACAAGATGTTAGAATGTTTCCCTTTGAATCCCACCACAAGATGTTAGAATGTTTCACTTTGAGTCCAACCACAAAATGATAGAATGTTTCCCTTTGAATCCCACCACAAGATGATAGAATATTTCACTTTGAATCCAACCACAAGATAATAGAATGTTTCCCTTTGAATCCCACCACAAGATGATAGAATATTTCACTTTGAATCCAACCACAAGATGATAGAATATTTCACTTTGAATCCAACCACAAGATGATAGAATATTTCACTTTGAATACAACCACAAGATGATAGAATATTTCACTTTGAATCCAACCACAAGATGATAGAATATTTCACTTTGAATCCAACCACAAGATGATAGAATGTTTCACTTTGAATCCAACCATAAGATGATAGAATGTTTCACTTTGAATCCAACCACAAGATGATAGAATATTTCACTTTGAATCCAACCACAAGATGATAGAATATTTCACTTTGAATCCAACCACAAGATGATAGAATGTTTCACTTTGAATCCAACCACAAGATGATAGAATGTTTCGCTTCGAATCCAACCACAAGATCATGGAATGTTTCACTTTGAATCCAACCACAAGATGATAGAATGTTTCACTTTGAATCCCACCACAAGATGATAGAATCTTTCACTTTGAATCCAACCACAAGATGATAGAATGTTTCACTTTGAATCCAACCACAAGATCATAGAATGTTTCCCTTTGAATCCAACCACAAGATGATAGAATGTTTCACTTTGAATCCAACCACAAGATGATAGAATGTTTCACTTTGAATCCAACCACAAGATGATAGAATCTTTCACTTTGAATCCAACCACAAGATGATAGAATGTTTCACTTTGAATCCAACCACAAGATCATAGAATGTTTCACTTTGAATCCAACCACAAGATGATAGAATGTTTCACTTTGAATCCAACCACAAGATGATAGAATGTTTCACTTTGAATCCAACCACAAGATGATAGAATGTTTCACTTTGAATCCAACCACAAGATGATAGAAACTTTCACTTTGAATCCAACCACAAGATGATAGAATGTTTCACTTTGAATCCAACCACAAGATCATAGAATGTTTCACTTTGAATCCAACCACAAGATGATAGAATGTTTCACTTTGAATCCAACCACAAGATGATAGAATGTTTCACTTTGAATCCAACCACAAGATGATAGAATGTTTCACTTTGAATCAGGGGTTTCTCCATGGCTTAACCTTCCCTTGGGATCTTGCTAGTGAGGCCTGATGTCTAGCCCTTTCGGATAACCATGAAAACTTGGAGGTCTTGTGTCCCACTATCGCACGTTAAAGAACCATTAGCAGTTAAAGATTTAAAAGAGATGGTCAATATGGTCGTTACCAGGGAAAAATTGTTAAGCAAACCTACCCATTCCCAAGACAGATGTGTTTGGCCAAAGAGCGCAGAAATCATGGCTTTTCCGTAAACTAGTGACACAACGCAATAACGCCCACTTAAATCTGAAGAATTACTTATTAGTCAATACCACTGTGTTCGTATTTGTGTTCTGGCAAAAAAATCTCTATAATTGATCAGTGTCCACCATCGTTCTCATATTCTTGGTCACTAACTTCAGCACAGAGCATTATCTTCATAGCACCGATGAGAGACAAAGTGGTAATTTTTGAAAAAAAAAATGTTTTTTTTTTAATCTTTATCTATGTGATTATTATCATTAATGTAATTAGAATTGCAATGTTCTGAGAAGAACATTGATGAGAGAGGCAAGAGAAGCAGGATTAGGCTCCCTCAATGAGATAGAGCTGATTGCACAGAACAGAGACAAATGGCGAGATTTGATAAAATATATTTAAAAGAATTGGAAACTGCTAGAACAAAAATTCAGATAAGAGAATGAGTATCTTGGTCTACGCCCTATGGGCCGGCTACGGCTCGAAAGGTCAATAGATAGAATTAGAATTAATTATTTATTTATATTTTATCTTTATGTTTTTTAATGGATCGGGCAGACATCAGCAATGCCCTCCGGGAAGTGGGAAGGACACAGGACTTCAACAACCATGAGTCCACGCCACTACTCCGGTTTAAAGAAATGGGAGTTAAGATGGGCGCAGCCAGAAACGAGAAACTTAGCGGATGTGTAAGAAGACTAATAACCAACACAGAAGTGGAGTCAGTCTGGACACTGCGAGACTTACTGAGGAGGAGATCTGAGCACCTATGGACATGTTCGGAGTGCAATGATGATGACCCGCAAACAACTTAATAATTGTTCTTTTTTTTCATTACAAAAGATTATGGCAATGCTTACTTTCACATTTTTCTTTATTTGTGTCCCTAGTTTTGTCAGACAGCTTCTCTTGTTCAATCATAAACCGTTAACGAACAATTTACGTGCTTAGCGTAAGCACGAGACTTTCCTTGTTTTGTCCCTCCCCATTGACAAGATACTTGATCTCGCTATCCTGATAAGATAACGCACTTAAAATAATGTTGATGGATTGCGCTAGGATCGGTGTACCAGAACCACCCAGGCCCTGCTCCACCTCTCCGTGGTGCCTCTAGTAACAGACTAACCTGTATAGTCTGGCCAAGTGAGTAAGGATTGAAGAGGGAAGACAACCCGGTACTCAAACATGTCATGCTAAAGTCGGATGTGTTGGCCGAAAGGCGCAAATATCACAGGTACACTGCAAACCACAACACAACGCAGACACGCCCACATAACGTCCTTTCAAGGGCGGATGATGAAGAGGTGTACTCCTTTAGTCATCGGGCGAACGCAAGCAAGCAAGCGGCAAGCAAGCAGCAAGCAAGCAAGCAAGCAGCAAGCAAGCAAGCAAGCAAGCAAGCGGCAAGCAAGAAGCAAGCAAGCAAGCAAGCAAGCGGCAGTAGTATATATGGCTGTGAACCCATCCCAAAAAGTGCACGTGCATGCATCGAAAGACAATAGATTTGGCACCGACTTTGCACGAAACATGCACCAAAACCGTGCAAAAAAAAAAAAAATTTTTTTCGAATTCGCGATTTTTTCGAACTTCATTATTTTTTGGGGGGAATTTTTTTTTGGGGTTCGTCAGTTTGTCGAAACGGTCTACTGTGTCTGAGAGCTTAACTCAGGTAAATTCAAAAGAGACTCGGTGCTAATCGGCTTATAGAGCGGGGGTCGTCTCTCGCTGTGTGTTAGATGAAAATATTTTGTGAAAGAGTATTTTAAAAGAGTATATTTGTGAAAGTAAAAATTCAGAATTATTTAAAAAATATGTATTTGTGAAAGTAAAAAACTCAGAATTATTAAAAACTAAAAAAATAAATAAAAACAATAAAAAGTCTCCCTTCAGGATTCGAACGCGGGTCTACTACGTGACAGGGCGACGTGTAAAAAAAAATGCTGACAAGCAATGACGTTGAAGGTTAGTTTGTCGAACGGTGTACTGTGTCTGAGAGATTAACGCAGGTAAATTCAAAAGAGACTCGGTGCTAATCGACTTATAGAGCGGGGGTCGTCTCTCGCTGTGTGTTAGAGGAAAATATTTGTGAAAGAGTATTTTAAAAGAGTATATTTGTGAAAGTAAAAATTCAGAATTATTAAAAAAAAATATGTATTTGTGAAAGTAAAAATTCAGAATTATTTAAAAAATATGTATTTGTGAACGTAAAAAAAAACTCAGAATTATTAAAAAAAAAATAAAAAAATAAATAAAAACAATAAAAAGTCTCCCTTCAGGATTCGAACACGGGTCTACTACGTGACAGGGCGACGTGTAAAAAAAAAAAAATGCTGACAAGCAATTATTAGTATCGTTAGCGTCATGTACCAGATTATAGCGATTTCTCTCTATTGCATATCCAAGCTAACTCAAGTCAAATAAAAATCATCATCATGTGCCTCAACACTATCCCTTCCAACACCAGCATCAACCCTTCATGTCCTATCATCATCATCATACCACACAAAGTTTCAAACCGATTATTATTCGCCGGCGGTGGGCATGTGAGGTGGAGGGGCGGGTAATAGACAACAGGAGGCGACATGTAAAAAAAAAAATGCTGACAAGCAATGACGTTGAAGGGGTATTGTTAGGAAAAGGATTAGATAAATACGACTAGCTCGCGGGCGGGAACGAGTTCGTCGGCACAGGTGTGTTATTGTAGTATCGCTAACATCATGTGCCAGGATAGCGGTTCTTGAGGAAAGATTATTGGTCGTGTGTGTTATCGCTACCAACATCAGCATGTGTTGTGTAGTAAGGTGTGCTAATATTAAATAGTGACGCTCGCTCTTTCTCATTCAATGTAAAGCAAAACAAAATTCTATATTTCACAATTTTATTAATACATCATATATATATATTACTGTCCGGATGCTGATAATTTTAACCGTCTGGGTTTCCTACACAACCGCCCTCCATTTTGACAAAACCTTGATCAAAGCTGGAATAGGTAATCGGTGACTTTGCTGAAACATCCTGGGCATCCACACTGGCTGCCGGAGCTGTCGTCTGATTAACAAGAGTGAGGTCCCCTTGGTTAACAAAAAAGGGCGTGTAGTTGATGTTAGCATAAGCGTTTTCGAGACTGCCTTAACGCCATGTGCCACCCTCAACACCATCATCCCTTCATGTCCTATCATCATCATGTGCCACCCTCAACACCATCATCATCCCTTCATGGCCTATCATCATCATGTGCCACCCTCAACACCATCATCCCTTCATGTCCTATCATCATCATGTGCCACCCTCAACACCATCATCAACACCATCATCCCTTCATGTCCTATCATCATCATGTGCCACCCTCAACACCATCATCCCTTCATGTCCTATCATCATCATGTGCCACCCTCAACACTAGAATAATGTGCCTCAACACTATCATCATGTGCCTCAACACTATCATCATGTGCCACCCTCATCATCAACCTTCATATCATCATCTTGTGCCTCAACATCACCCTTCATGTCCTATCATCATCATGTGCCACCCTCAACAACAGTATCAACCCCTTCATGTCCTATCATCATCATGTGCCACACAAAGTATCAACCCCTTCATGGCCTATCATCATCATGTGCCACACAAAGTATCAACCCCTTCATGGCCTATCATCATCATGTGCCACCCTCAACACCATCATCATCCCTTCATGGCCTATCATCAGCATGTGCCACCCTCAACACCAGTATCAACCCCTGCCTGTCCTATCATCATCAAGCCACACAAAGTATCAACCCCTTCATGGCCTATCATCACCATGTGCCACACAAAGTATCAACCCCTTCATGGCCAAAAAGTTAGACCAAATCACGCCTCGATCGTTCTATAACATTGCCTCCAGCGTTCTGTAACATTGCCTCTATCGTTCTCTAACATTACCTCGAGCGTTCTCTAACATTGCCTCGATCGTTCTGTAACATTGCCTCTATCGTTCTCTAACATTGCCTCGATCGTTCTTTAACATTGCCTCGATCGTTCTTTAACATTGTCTCGAGCGTTCTCTAATATTGCCTCGATCGTTCTTTAACATTGCCTCCAGCGTTCTGTAACATTGCCTCGATCGTTCTCTAACATTTTCATTAGTTGGAGTCTTTGTGTTGCCTTCTTAGTGAGATTCTCTACGTGTTTCTTCAGGCTCAATTGTCAGTCTAGTTGTATTCCTAAAAATCTACTTCCATACTGATACTAGTTAGACACATCGATCAGATAGTTACATCCAAATCGCAAACATTTTACCCCAGAACACAAAAATTTAGGGTCATACTCAAAAAGTCGACCTAAAAATCCCAAAAAGCTACTCACATAGTCATACTAGTTAGACACAACGAGCAGGAAGTTATATTCAAGGTCCAAAATGTTGGACCAAATCACAACGAACCACGAACCACGAACCACAACCCCACGAACCACGAACCATCAACTCACGAACCATGAACCACAACCCCACGAACCATGGACTTAACGAACCATCAACTCACGAACCACGAACCACAACCCCACGAACCATCAACTCACGAACCACGAACCACAACTCCACGAACCATGGACTTAACGAACCATCAAACTAACGAACCATGGACTGGACTTAACAAAGACAGCGTCGAGGAGAGATATAATTTGCGGTCTCTTGCTCTTCTGTTCGCCTCTGCTGCTGGTATGTTTCCTAGCGCTTCTAATTGTACATCGACCCATCCTTTTTCGTGGTCGACAGTTGGGTCTGGTGTTCTCACAACATTTTGCTGAAGGCTCGTTGTGTTTTTGATCTGTCTGCCCTGTCACCTAGCCAAACTATTTTATCTGTTGTTTCCTTATATATTCTATGATGGGGGCTATTCCTAGCTTTCTTCTCAGTTCTTCATTTCTGAGCTTATCTCTCAGACTGTTTCATGTCATTCGTCTAACACATTTCATCTCTGAGATCACAAAAATTTAGGCACATACTCAAAAAGTCGACCTCAAAACCATAAAAAGCTACTCCCACATTCATCTAAGAGTTACACCAAAACCGCACCAGATTTGCAACGTGCAAAAACATGCACAAGTTTGACACGCGAACCAGTTTGGCACAATGCACCTTCGTAAGGGGCGTAACAATCAGCCTTCGTAAGGGGCGTATCAATCATAAAAGTGATTTCAAAGTAAATTTTGGTATGGGGATGTCTATTGGTGCATTGTGCCAAACTGGTTCGCGTGTCAAACTTGTGCATGTTTTTGCACGTTGCAAATCTGGTGCGGTTTTGGTGTAACTTTTAGATGAATGTGGGAGTAGCTTTTTATGGTTTTGAGGTCGACTTTTTGAGTATGTGCCTAAATTTTTGTGATCTCAGAGATGAAATGTGTTAGACGAATGACATGAAACAGTCTGATAGATAAGCTCAGAAATGAAGAACTGAGAAGAAAGCTAGGAATAGCCCCCATCATAGAATATATAAGGAAACAACAGATAAAATAGTTTGGCTAGGTGACAGGGCAGACAGATCAAAAACACAACGAGCCTTCAGCAAAATGTTGTGAGAACACCAGACCCAACTGTCGACCACGAAAAAGGATGGGTCGATGTACAATTAGAAGCGCTAGGAAACATACCAGCAGCAGAGGCGAACAGAAGAGCAAGAGACCGCAAATTATATCTCTCCTCGACGCTGTCTTTGTTAAGTCCAGTCCATGGTTCGTTAGTTGATGGTTCGTTAAGTCCATGGTTCGTGGGGTTGTGGTTCGTGGTTCGTGAGTTGATGGTTCGTGGGGTTGTGGTTCGTGAGTTGATGGTTCGTTAAGTCCATGGTTCGTGGGGTTGTGGTTCATGGTTCGTGAGTTGATGGTTCGTGGTTCGTGGGGTTGTGGTTCGTGGTTCGTGGTTCGTTGTGATTTGGTCCAACATTTTGGACCTTGAATATAACTTCCTGCTCGTTGTGTCTAACTAGTATGACTATGTGAGTAGCTTTTTGGGATTTTTAGGTCGACCTTTTGAGTATGACCCTAAATTTTTGTGTTCTGGGGTAAAATGTTTGCGATTTGGATGTAACTATCTGATAGATGTGTCTAACTAGTATCAGTATGGAAGTAGATTTTTAGGAATACAACTAGACTGACAATTGAGCCTGAAGAAACACGTAGAGAATCTCACTAAGAAGGCAACACAAAGATTCCAACTAATGAAAATGTTAGAGAACGAGCAAGGGAATGTTAGAGAACGCTGGAGGCAATGTTAAAGAACGATCGAGGCAATGTTAGAGAACGCTCGAGGTAATGTTAAAGAACGATCGAGGCAATGTTACAGAACGCTGGAGGCAATGTTATAGAACGATCGAGGCAATGTTAGAGAACGCTGGAGGCAATGTTAAAGAACGATCGAGGCAATGTTAGAGAACGCTCGAGGCAATGTTAAAGAACGATCGAGGCAATGTTAAAGAACGATCGAGGCAATGTTAGAGAACGCTCGAGGTAATGTTAGAGAACGATCGAGGCAATGTTACAGAACGCTGGAGGCAATGTTATAGAACGATCGAGGCAATGTTAGAGAACGATCGAGGTAATGTTAGAGAACGATCGAGGCGTGATTTGGTCTAACTTTTTGGAGTTTGGAAGTAATTATCTGTTTGATGTGTCTAACTTTTATGAGTATGTGAGTAGATTTGTATGGTTTTAAGGTCGACTTTTTTTAATATGACCCTAAATTTGTGTGTTATGGTGGTAAAATCTTAGTGATTTAATTGTTTTGGTTTACCATGAATGTGAGAGAGACAGAGAGAGAGAGAGAGAGAGAGAGAGAGAGAGAGAGAATTTCGCTGGTTGATACTTTGTGTGGTTTGATGATAGGACCTGAAGGGCTGATGATGGTGTTGAGGGTGGCACATGATGATGATAGGACATGAAGGGATGATGGTGTTGAGGGTGGCACATGATGATGATAGGCCATGAAGGGATGATGATGGTGTTGAGGGTGGCACATGATGATGATAGGCCATGAAGGGGTTGATACTTTGTGTGGCACATGGTGATGATAGGCCATGAAGGGGTTGATACTTTGTGTGGCTTGATGATGATAGGACATGCAGGGGTTGATACTGGTGTTGAGGGTGGCACATGCTGATGATAGGCCATGAAGGGATGATGATGGTGTTGAGGGTGGCACATGATGATGATAGGCCATGAAGGGGTTGATACTTTGTGTGGCACATGATGATGATAGGCCATGAAGGGGTTGATACTTTGTGTGGCTTGATGATGATAGGACATGAAGGGGTTGATACTGTTGTTGAGGGTGGCACATGATGATGATAGGACATGAAGGGTGATGTTGAGGCACAAGATGATGATATGAAGGTTGATGATGAGGGTGGCACATGATGATAGTGTTGAGGCACATGATGATAGTGTTGAGGCACATTATTCTAGTGTTGAGGGTGGCACATGATGATGATAGGACATGAAGGGATGATGGTGTTGAGGGTGGCACATGATGATGATAGGACATGAAGGGATGATGGTGTTGATGATGGTGTTGAGGGTGGCACATGATGATGATAGGACATGAAGGGATGATGGTGTTGAGGGTGGCACATGATGATGATAGGCCATGAAGGGATGATGATGGTGTTGAGGGTGGCACATGATGATGATAGGACATGAAGGGATGATGGTGTTGAGGGTGGCACATGGCGTTAAGGCAGTCTCGAAAACGCTTATGCTAACATCAACTACACGCCCTTTTTTGTTAACCAAGGGGACCTCACTCTTGTTAATCAGACGACAGCTCCGGCAGCCAGTGTGGATGCCCAGGATGTTTCAGCAAAGTCACCGATTACCTATTCCAGCTTTGATCAAGGTTTTGTCAAAATGGAGGGCGGTTGTGTAGGAAACCCAGACGGTTAAAATTATCAGCATCCGGACAGTAATATATATATATATGATGTATTAATAAAATTGTGAAATATAGAATTTTGTTTTGCTTTACATTGAATGAGAAAGAGCGAGCGTCACTATTTAATATTAGCACACCTTACTACACAACACATGCTGATGTTGGTAGCGATAACACACACGACCAATAATCTTTCCTCAAGAACCGCTATCCTGGCACATGATGTTAGCGATACTACTACAATAACACACCTGTGCCGACGAACTCGTTCCCGCCCGCGAGCTAGTCGTATTTATCTAATCCTTTTCCTAACAATACCCCTTCAACGTCATTGCTTGTCAGCATTTTTTTTTTTACATGTCGCCTCCTGTTGTCTATTACCCGCCCCTCCACCTCACATGCCCACCGCCGGCGAATAATAATCGGTTTGAAACTTTGTGTGGTATGATGATGATGATAGGACATGAAGGGTTGATGCTGGTGTTGGAAGGGATAGTGTTGAGGCACATGATGATGATTTTTATTTGACTTGAGTTAGCTTGGATATGCAATAGAGAGAAATCGCTATAATCTGGTACATGACGCTAACGATACTAATAATTGCTTGTCAGCATTTTTTTTTTTTTTACACGTCGCCCTGTCACGTAGTAGACCCGTGTTCGAATCCTGAAGGGAGACTTTTTATTGTTTTTATTTATTTTTTTATTTTTTTTTAATAATTCTGAGTTTTTTTTTTACGTTCACAAATACATATTTTTAAAATAATTCTGAATTTTTACTTTCACAAATACATATTTTTTAAAAATAATTCTGAATTTTTACTTTCACAAATATACTCTTTTAAAATACTCTTTCACAAATATTTTCCTCTAACACACAGCGAGAGACGACCCCCGCTCTATAAGTCGATTAGCACCGAGTCTCTTTTGAATTTACCTGCGTTAATCTCTCAGACACAGTACACCGTTCGACAAACTAACCTTCAACGTCATTGCTTGTCAGCATTTTTTTTTACACGTCGCCCTGTCACGTAGTAGACCCGCGTTCGAATCCTGAAGGGAGACTTTTTATTGTTTTTATTTATTTTTTTATTTTTTTTAATAATTCTGAGTTTTTTACTTTCACAAATACATATTTTTTAAATAATTCTGAATTTTTACTTTCACAAATATACTCTTTTAAAATACTCTTTCACAAAATATTTTCATCTAACACACAGCGAGAGACGACCCCGCTCTATAAGCCGATTAGCACCGAGTCTCTTTTGAATTTACCTGAGTTAAGCTCTCAGACACAGTAGACCGTTTCGACAAACTGACGAACCCCAAAAAAAAATTTTCCCAAAAAAATAATGAAGTTCGAAAAAATCGCGAATTCGAAAAAAAAAATTTTTTTTTTTTTGCACGGTTTTGGTGCATGTTTCGTGCAAAGTCGGTGCCAAATCTATTGTCTTTCGGTGCATGCACGTGCACTTTTGGGGTGGGTTCACAGCCATATATACTACTAGCGGCAAGCAAGCAATCGGCAAGCAAGCAATCAAGCAAGCAGCAAGCAAGCAGCAAGCAAGCAGCAAGCAAGCAGCAAGCAAGCGGCAAGCAGCAAGCAAGCAAGCGGCAAGCAAGCGGCAAGCAAACAAGCAGCAAGCAAGCAGCAAGCAAGCGGCAAGCAAACATGCAGCAAGCAAGCAGCAAGCAAGCGGCAAGCAAGCAGCAAGCAAGCAAGCGGCAAGCAAGCAGCAAGCAAGCAAGCAGCAAGCAAGCAAGCGGCAAGCAAGCAGCAAGCAAGCAAGCGGCAAGCAAGCAGCAAGCAAGCAAGCAGCAAGCAAGCAAGCGGCAAGCAAGCAGCAAGCAAGCAAGCGGCAAGCAAGCAGCAAGCAAGCGGCAAGCAAGCAGCAAGCAAGCAAGCGGCAAGCAAGCAGCAAGCAAGCAGCAAGCAAGCAGCAAGCAAGCAATCGGCAAGCAAGCAAGCAATCGGCAAGCAAGCAGCAAGCAAGCAATCGGCAAGCAAGCAAGCAATCGGCAAGCAAGCAGCAAGCAAGCAAGCAAATAATTCCGATAGTCCTAAACGAATTCGAACCGCCTTGTTATGGGACAAGCGAGAAACATTTTTCAAAAATGCAACAAAGCGTCTTGTTGGAATGATGGTGAACAACTATCAGGAACAATGGTGCACCAAATAACAGTGTTACCAAATGTAGCGTCACCAAGTACAGCGTCACCAAGTACAACGTCACCGAGTATAGCGTCACCAAATAACAGTGCTACCAAATGCAGCGCCACCAAGTACAGCGTCACCAAATAACAGTGTTACCAAATGCAGCGTCACCAAGTACAGCGTCACCAAATAACAGTGTTACCAAATACAGCGTCATCAAGTGCAGTGTACCAAATACAGCGTCACCAAGTACTGCGTCACCAAATAACAGTGTTACCAAATACAGCGTCACCAAGTACAGCGTCATCAAGTGCAGTGTACCAAATACAGCGTCACCAAGTACTGCGTCACCAAATAACAGTGTTACCAAATACAACGTCACCAAGTACAGCGTCACCAAATAATAGTGTTACAAAATACAGCGTCACCAAGTAGAGCGTCATCAAATGCAGTGTACCAAATACAGCGTCACCAAGTACTGCGTCACCAAATAACAGTGTTACCAAATGCAGCGTCACAAAGTACAGCACCACCAAATAACAGTGTTACAAAATACAGCGTCAACAAGTACAGCGTCATCAAATGCAGTGTACTAAATACAGCGTCACCAAGTACAACGTCACTAAATAAGGGTTACAAAATGCAGCGTCACCAAGTACAGCGTCACCAAATGCAGTGTTACCACATACAGCGTCACCGTGTACGTCACCAAATGCAGTGTTATCCAAACACAGCGTCACCAAGTACAGCACCAGCAACTATAGCGTCACCAAATGCAAGTGCCATAAATACAGCGTCACCAAATGCAATGGCACCAAGTACAGCATCACCAAATACAGCATCACCTAATACAGTGTCAATAAACACAGTGTCAACATGCACAGCGTCAACAAATACAATATCACCAAATACAGCATCACCAAATACAGCATCACCTAATACAGCATCACCTAATACAGTGTCAACAAACACAGTGTCAACATGTACAGTGTCAACAATACAATATCAATAAAGGAGATAAACACAGATATCAAATATAATAAATATGAAATACTATTATCTCTTGTTCCTCTTGTACCCATAACCGTTTCAAGTTGGAGAATAGGCTCATAGCCCACTGGTACTCTCCAACAGGTGAGGATTAAGTTATTTTCACTCTTTTCTATAACATGTGGTATCCTCTCTATGCCTTTCCTGTCTCTTATTCCAATTTCTATCTGCGTTAACTTTATTACCTCGCTTGCTCTTCTTCCCTCTTGCTATCCATATCCTCTGTTTCTTTCACTCTTCTTCCTGTTTTCTTTGTACCTTATAGGACACCTCCTTTCATTTTCCAAATGTTTCACATTTTTCATTGTTTGGTTCCTTTCGTATAATTGAATCTTCCTGCCCTCTTGTCTATTAATTCTTTCCGTGAGTTTCGCCGCACAGAGCGTCACTTCAATTTGATGTGAAACGTCATCAAACCATATTCTTTTTTCATGTCGTGTGTCATCTTGGTATTTGCGAAATCTTATACCTTGTTCAATTATCTAAAAATTCAAATATAATATGTTATATGTTCATCATCATCATCAAGTACCGGGCCTAGTGGCGTAGGTGATCATGTCTCTCCACAACATTCGATCTCAGCAGCTATTTATCATTTCTGTTGTTGACCTTCTGCCAAGCCATTCTCTTAAGCTGTCTGTTATTTTTTTCTCTTTGCTTCCCTCTATCTCTTCGTCCCTCAATTTTTCCAGTTGTTACAATATATTCAAGTTGTTCTCTTTTCATTACATAGCCAAAAATGATGATTGTCTCTTCCTAACATTGAAAATTAGCTCTCTTTTTGCTTTGACCTCTCTCAGAACCTCTTCATTACTCTTCTTAGCTGTCCATGGTATTCTCAACATTCTTCTGTAAAACCACATTTCTACAGACTCCAGTGATTTTCGTGTCTGTTGTCCTATTGTCCATGATTCGCATCCGTATGTTAAGACTGGCTCTACGTAACATTTAAGAACTCTTTTTCTTGTTTCCATTGTCAAAAATGGATTGCATAGTATTTTCCTCATTTTTTGGAAAGCTGCTTTTGCCTGAGCCATTCTACATCTCACCTCTTTTGTACATCTTCCGTCTGAGGTTAACAAAGTTCCCAAATATTTAAATTCATTTACCTGTTTTAATATTGTTCCACTTGTCTTTGTTATATGTTAGATAAATATAATATAAATATTATATTATATATAAACATCTACTTCTAAATAAGTAGATTGGTTCCTAAAACCATGAACAAATTTGTCTATGAAATCTCTTCCGTTGCAATGGTAAAAAGTTTCCGTACGGAATGAGTTAATCTTTTAACCAAACTCTGCGAAAATCCTGGCCACTCTCTTTTTCCAGTGGAGTAGTTGTAACTAATTTTAACTCGGAATTTTGTGTTGTAATGTGTATAGTTTGTTATACCAGATGAAGGCTTTAGCGAAAAGTTGTAGATTGTTTTATCTTTCTGCTAGTTTAGCTGCTTAATACAAAACGTATGTTTATTTTGACATATATAACACTGGACATATACCCGAAGATCTACTAAAATCTGTCTGTGTAGCCATACCGAAGAAGTCAGGCGCTACTGATTGTGAAGACCATCGCACCATTAGTCTCATGAGCCATATGACTAAAATATTACTAAGAATAATTATGAGACGTGTAAGGAACAAAATAAAACCAGAAATAAGTGAGGAACAATGTGGATTTGTGGAAGAAAAGGGCACCAATAATGCAATATACATCTTAAGAACATTGATAGAAAGATCTATAGAGGTAAAGAATGATCTATATATGTGCTTTATAGACTACACAAAATCATTTGACAGTGTAAAGCATATGGAAATAATAAATATGCTGGAGAAATTAAACATTGATGGCAAGGATCTGCGAATCATAAAAAAACATGTACTGCCAACAAACAGAGGCTATACGAATTAACAACCAAACAGGACAATTCCAATATATAAAACAAGGAGTCAGACAAGGCTGTGTTCTGTCACCGGATTTGTTTTCACTTTACAGCGAATATATCATGAGATCAATAGTAGACAAAAAAGGAATTGAAGTCAACGGCCACAACATAAATAATTTGCGACATGCGGATGACAGTCTTAATAGCAGAGACAGAGAACGAACTACAAGAAATGATAGACATAATAGTGGAAGAAAGCAACAAGAAAGGTCTCAGTCTGAATAGTAAGAAAACAGACGTAATGGTTATATCGAAGAAACAATCATCACCATCATGCAGCATAAAAATAAACGAGACAAACCTGAAACAAGTACAACGTTTCAAATGCTTGGGCACAATAATTACATCAGATGGGAGATGCACCACAGAAATAAAAAGCAGAATAGCTCAGGCCAAAATAGCATTTAAGAAAATGAAAAATATCTTATGCAACAAATCTATGTCAATAAAAATGAGAAAGAGAGTTCATCGGTGCTATATAGAACCAATTCTGACCTATGGAAGCGAATCATGGACAGTAGACAAACAAATGAAAAGACGATTAGAGGCCATAGAGATGGGATTTCTCAGAAGAATGTTGAAAGTTCCCTGGACAGATAAAAAGACCAATGAGGAAGTTCTCAAAGAGGCCAACACAAAAAGGGAGCTCTTAAAAAACATAAGAAAGAAGCAATCAACATTTTTCGGGCACATCATGAGAAGAGGAAAGTTGGAATACTTGGTTACAACTGGCAAAATAACAGGAAAGAGAGATCGCGGACGACAAAGAGAGAAAATACTGGATAGTGTGGTGTCATGGCATGGAAAACAGTCAACAACAGAACTGATACGATGCACTGTAGATAGAAGATTATGGAGGGACATGATCGCCTACGCCAACCGGCAGGGTACATGATGATGATGATGATGTTTATTTTCTTTGTCCTAAGGTATCAAGAAATACACAGTCAACAAAACAATGCCAACAGATGATTCATCAACAAATACATTGTCAACAAATACAGTGTTAACAAACACAGTGTTAACAAATACAGTGTCAACAAATACGGTGTTACCAAATACAGTATCAGCAATACAGTGTCAACAAACACATTGTTAACAAATACAATGCCAACAAACACAGTGTTAACACATACAGTGTTAATAAATACAGTATTAACAAATACAGTGTTAACAAATACAATGTCAACAAACACAGGGTTAACAAATACAGTGTTAACAAATACAGTGTTAACAAATACAGCTTCAACAAATACAGTGTTAACAAATACAATGTTAACAAATACAGTGTCAAGAAACACAATGTTAATAAATACACTGTTAATAAATACACTGTTAATAAATACAGTGTTAACAAGTGCAGTTTCAGAAAATACAGTGTGAACAAACATAGCACTGTGTCAACACGCATTGTATCAACACGCATTGTGTCAACACGCACAACAAATTCAGTGTGAACAAATACAAACACTGTGTCATTAAATCTTACCGCCAGTGCTACAAAACAACTGAGTCACAAAGCAGCTGCGTCACCAAACGGTAGTCAATCCCAAACAAGTATTATTGAACAATCGTGCATTTAAGCAAGTGTTAAATAACCGTATTCTTCTTCTTCTTCCTCTTTTCTCTTTCACTGATACCTAAAAGGTGTCGTGGTTTATATCATTTGTCGTTCTTGTGCTGCTCGAATTGTCTGAATTAGTGATTTTCCTTTGTTGTTACATGTCTCTGTCACTGCATCTATCCATCTTCTTCTTTTCTCTTTCACTGATACCTAAAAGGTGTCGTGGTTTATATCATTTGTCGTTCTTGTGCTGCTCGAATTGTCTGAATTAGTGATTTTCCTTTGTTGTTACATGTCTCTGTCACTGCATCTATCCATCTTCTTCTGGGTCTTCCTCTTGGTCTTTTCCCATGCATTCTCGAGAAGAACGCCCTTGATGGTGATTGGTGAGGATTCATTCTGACCAGGTGGCCGAACCATTTAAGTTGTTGTTGTTCTATATATTCTTGGCAGGGTTTTGTTCCTACCATTTTACGGACTTCCGGTGTGTGACTGTGCTGGCAACACGACACAATTTTCGATGGGAGTCAAATTTAAGTTATAAGTGAATTTCAATGCCCGTAGAAACAGAAATTCAAGCGTTCTTGTGCTAATAACCGTATTACCCAACAGTAATGTAATCAAACACTTCTGGCGCCTTACATCGGTGTTATCATATAATTGTGCAATCAAACATTAGACCAATCATTATTAAATGCTACTTAGCAAATGTGTTAGAAAATGTGTATTACTACTAAAGAATTTACCGTTACAACAGTATTACTAAATAGTTGTGATAATCTACAAACGTGTAGTCAAACTAGAGTCAAACCTTACTACAACAGTACTACTTTATTACAGTGTAACTTTACAAAAGTTTAATTTTATGAAAATTTTACCTTACAACTGTGCTATCAAAAAAATATATTGCCTTACAACAGTGCTGCCAAACGACCGTGTTACCTTATAGCAGATAGGAGCCGCAATAGCTCAGTGGTTAGTGGAACTGGACTACAAAGTACAAGAGCTTGGCTTCGAAGCTGATCGACAGCACCATATTCACCCAGTCTGGTGTTTTTTTCAACATTTTTGTTTTCTGGGAAAGTAAAGCGGCACGGACGTAATACCGACCACATTACCCCAAAAATCATGTGCCGAAGGTCTGTAAAAATGACTAACACCATATTCCCTATATGCCACTTGGCGTGACTGGGCTCTGTACTTCACTTTATAGCAGTGCTGTAAAACAATCGTGTTACCTTATAACAGTTCTACCAAACCATCATGTTACCGTCACAATGGTGTTACTGAACAGTGGTTTTACCCTACAACAGTGCAACTAAACAATCTTGTTGCCTTTGCAACACTGGTAACAACAATCGTGTTACCGTACAATCGTGCTACGAAACAATCATTTGACTTACAACAGTGCTAACAAACATTCGTTGTATCTTATAAGAATGCTACTAAACAATGATCATACATTACATTAGTGTTACTAAACAATGGTAACAATCTACATCAGTGCTGCCAAACATTCATGATGCCTTATGACAGTGTTACCATAGAATCGTGTTACCTTACAACATTGCTGCCAAAGGCTTGTGTTACCTTATAATAGTGCTACTAAACAATCATGTTACCCTGCAACATTACTACCACACTGTGGTGTGACTTTGCAACAGTGCTACTAAGCAATTGTGTAACCTTACAACAGTCGTATCAAACAATCGCATTACCTTACAAGAGTGCTACCAAACTATCGTGTTACCTTACAAGAGTGCTACCAAACTATCGTGTTACCTTACAAGAGTGCTACCAAACTATCGTGTTACCCTGCAACAGTGCTACTAGACAATCGTGTTACCTTACAACAATAGTAAAAAAGAGTGTAAAGTACCCCCGTCATGCCAAGTGGCGTATAGGGTAATATGGTGCTAGTGACCCTATATTTTACAGACCTTCAGCACATGATTTTTGGGGTAATGTGGTCAGTATTACGCCCGTGCTGCTTTATTTTCCCAGAAAAAAATACGGTACCCATTTAAGGCTGGGTGAACCAGGAAGCCGTCGGTTGGGATCGAACTCTACCCCTTGTCCTTTGTAGTCCAGTTCACTAACCACTGAGCTATCGCGGCTCCCACCTTACAACAATGCTACCAAAATATCGTGTTTCCTTGCAACAATGCTACCAAACTATCGTGTTACCTTACAACAATGCTACCAAACTATCGTGTTACCTTACAACAGTGCTACCAAACTATCGTGTTACCTTACAACAGTGCTACCAAACTATCGTGTTACCATTCCTACTAAACAGTGCTACTAAACAATGGTATTACTTTACATAACAACATTACCAGTGATAGTTGTAGTTATCTGCAGGTAGCGACAGACTAGTATCCCCGTGATAATTCGTCTGGTGTGAGCTTAGATACTTCTCAATTTTCCCTGAAACTCATACAGCAGAAGGACGCCAAATGACAACGCACGAAGAGTACAAAGAGTACTTCCAAAGAATAACAAAGTGTCCTAGGGTGTCACATTACACTCGCAACTTCGGCAATGAGAACACAACAGCAATAATAAATTGTCAATTGTACAGAAAGAGCGTTAGAAACGGAAAACAAGAGGCAGGAACATTCCAAGTTGATCTCATGATCTCAAAGATCCCGCAGACGTGTTCAAATTACCACTGCCTGGCGTGTGCATAAGTACACTGTACACATATCGCATAAATAGATAACGTTATTGGTACGTGGATTATTTCCACTTTAATAGCTTAGTAACACAACGGGTTTCAAAATGTAAAATACGAACACCCCACATAAATTATAAATCTACATATGAAGGCCAAATCGGTATCTTTTCTACAAACACGACAATCATAGATATACATAATTTAATAAATTGATTATTCCATTACAATTAATAACTTATAAGTTGTTATAGAGCCAATAAATACAAAAATATGAGAATAACCACTCAAGCCCCCATTAAACCGATAGATAAACAGATAATGCGCTAAATTATTACAGACAGCTATGAATAATTCTCGTGGTAGCAAATATTTGGAACAAATTAATTAACTTTTTATAGACTAACATGGACGAGTAACATCAAAAGATGGACAAGTCAGCCTATGGCAATCTGCACCATCAAAGCAAGAGACAGAGTGGAATGTCGCTCCATGGTAGCCAACCTTCGATGCGGAGACGGCACTCAATGATGATGATGAATTAACTTTCTGGTCATATAGCAGAAACAACTGAATCCATACAACTATGAAGAAGTGCTACGAAAACAAGAAAGCAATATAGTAGTGCATCTTTGAAAAGGATGGACAAAAAGATTGCTTGAGACACTCAGAAAGGTTAAAGTAGAAGAAGCCAACCAAAGAGCAAGAAAGCTGAAACTATTTCTCCGGACAACGATAAAAGGCAAATGAGAAGGCAAGAAGACTCACGTCGTAGATTGATATTTTAAACAATTGTAAAAAAAAAAAATAAACTTAAAATCGTATTGAGAAGCAAAACTAATAGCGGAACTGAATAAAATATAACGATCCTGATCTTAGGTCCAAGCAACTTCTGTCACTTCCGGACCTTTTGTCCGTTATTCCTAGTGTTGGACAAGAGCATACCGTGTTGATTTGTTATCCTGTTCCTGATGAAGGCCTGTGGCAGAAACGTTATATTTTGTTCTGTTTCCCCTATTAGTTTACTGCTCGTACATTTTTTTTATTGTAGTTCTCTTTTGTTCACCTCTGTAGATCGAATAAGTTTCGAAGATCGAAAGTTCACTAGATTTGAACATTCAATATCTTTCTTTTTCCTTTCAAGTCACAGCACAGGTCTTCAAAACACACTTTCCAAGCACTCCTTTCTCTTGCCATTCTCTTAAGACCGCTCTATATTTACTCCACCTTCACCATCACTACTTCAATCTATCATCCCGAAGTATTTTTGGCCTTCTCTTTTGTTTCATCTCATGGTGGTTCCCCAAAAAAGCCTGTCGTGTTATACTCTCAGTTGGTTTCTGCTGTGTGGCCTATACAGAACCATCATCTTTGACGATTTTTTTTGTTCACTGGTGTTTATCTCAGATTCTCTCATATGCCAAAGTTGGTAATTTTGTCCTACAATTCCCATCATTTTTATTCTGCTAGATCATCCATTAACGAGCTTCTATTTGCAGACGATCCGGCACTGACACACTGAAAAGTATAAGAGCCACAAGAACATTTGAATAGACTTAACAGCGCAGGCACCCAATGCAACACGATAATCACCATTTAAAAAAAAACACAGAAATGAATATTGCAAAAGAGTTAAACAGCGTATCAACACAACTATAGGCGGCAGACAACTAAAAGAAGTAGAGGAATTAAAATATATAGAAAGCCTAGTGACAAACGACAATTCACAAGCAGCAGAAATAGATCCAAGATGAAAGAAAGCTTGTCAAATCATAGGACACCTACTACCACTATTGTCCAACTAAGAAAATAAACTCTAGAGACAAAACGGGAACTGTACAAAACAATCTTCATTCCAACGTTGTGCTACTAATCCCAGACCTGGACCCTAAATGCAAGAACAATAAGAAAATTACCTTTACTGAGATGAAATGTGTTAGACGAATGACAGGAAACAGTCTGAGAGATAAGATCAGAAATGAAGAACTGAGAGCAAAAGCTAGTAATAATTTCCACCATAGAATACATAAAGAAACAACAGATAAAATGATTTGGTCGTGTGATAAGACAGAAAGATCAAAACAAGCCTTCAATAAACGTTGCAAGAACACCAAATCCAAGGGTCGACCACGAAAAAGGTTGATTGGCGAAATATTAGAAACACTAGGAATTATAACAGCAGGAGAGGCCAACAGAAAAGCAAATGAACCGCAAATTATATCTCCCATCGACGCTGAAAGACAAATAAGGAAGGGAAGAAGAAGGAGTATCCATTAAAGAAAGTCTGTATCTTCGTGGCTGTAATTTTTGTTGTTGTCCATGTTTAACAGCAACATGACTGATTTGACTGACTGAAGGAAAAAAAAAATGGTGTTTGTATAGAACCTAATTTTTTATTTTTTGTTTGGTTTCCATTGAGTATTGTGTGGGTTATCACCGTTGCACTCAGAACATAAATTAGGGAACATGGATCCAAACATAAATTTAGGAACATGGATCCGAACATAAATTTGGGAACATGGATCCGAACATAAATTTGGGAATATGGATCCAAACATAAATTTAGGAACATGGATCAGAACATAAATTTGGGAACATGGATCCGAACATAAATTTGGGAATATAGATCCAAACATAAATTTGGGAACATAGATCCGAACATAAATTTGGGAACATGGATCCGAACATAAATTTTGGAACATAGCTCCGAACATAAATTTGGGAACATGGATTCGAACATAAAATTGAAAACATAGATCCGAACATAAATTTTGGAACATGGATCCGAACATAAATTTGGGAACATGGATCCGAACATAAATTTGGGAACATTGATCCGAACATAAGTTTGGGAACATTGATCCAAACATAAATTTGGGAACATGGATCCAAACATAAATTTGGGAATATGGATCCAAACATAAATTTGGTAACATGGATCCAAACATCAATTTGGGAACATGGATCCAAACATAAATTTAGGAACATGGATCCAAACATAAATTAGGGAACATGGATCCAAACATAAATTTAGGAACATGGATCCGAACATAAATTTGGGAACATGGATCCGAACATAAATTTGGGAATATGGATCCAAACATAAATTTAGGAACATGGATCAGAACATAAATTTGGGAACATGGATCCGAACATAAATTTGGGAATATGGATCCAAACATAAATTTGGGAACATAGATCCGAACATAATTTGGGAACATAGCTCCGAACATAAATTTGGGAACATGGATTCGAAAATAAAATTGGGAACATAGATCCGAACATAAATTTGGGAACATGGATCCAAACATAAATTTGGGAACATGGATCCGAACATAAATTTGGGAACATGGATCCGAACATAAATTTGGGAACATTGATCCGAACATAAATTTGGGAACATTGATCCAAACATAAATTTGGGAACATGGATCCAAACATAAATTTGGGAATATGGATCCAAACATAAATTTGGTAACATGGATCCAAACATCAATTTGGGAAGATGGATCCAAACATAAATTTAGGAACATGGATCCAAACATAAATTTGGGAACATGGATCCAAACATAAATTTGGGAACATGTATCTCCATATGAACAATGAACTGTTCGAAAACATTTTTAGGTATCACCCTTAACAGCAGCTGCGGTAGCTTAGTGGTTATCGAACTGAGCAAGAGGTCTAGTTCGATTCTAATCGTTGATTTCCAGTTTCACCCAACCTAAAAAGGAACTAGATTTTCTTGAAAGCAATGTGACACGGTTGTAATATTGACATCCTTATCTCTAAAATAATATCTCGAAGGTTTAATAAAAATATGAACACCTATTCCATATACTCCACGTGGCGTGACGAGAATATTGTTTCCTCTTAAACAGCTAAAAGAGGCGCGCCGTTATGTAGGTACTAGTGTATGGTTTTTCTTGAAGAGACGGGGCATATGCTAAATGTAATGATTTCTGTGGGTCACAAGGCAGAATGTGGTGATTTCTTAGGGCCATAAGCCAGAATGTGGTGATTTCTTAGTGCCACACACGCCATAATGTGATGATTTCTGCGGGCCGCACAAGCCAGAATATAGCGATTTCTGCGGGCCTCACAAGCCAGAATATAGCGATTTCTGCGGGCCTCACAAGCCAGAATATAGCGATTTCTGTGGGCCGCACAAGCCAGAATATAGCGATTTCTGCGAGCCACACAAGCCATAATGTGATTTTTGATGGCCGCACAAGCCATAATGTGGTGATTTCTGCGGACCACAAGCCATAATGTGGTGATTTCTGCGGACCACAAGCCAGAGTGTGATGATTTCTGCGGGCCACAAGCCAGAGTGTGATGATTTCTGCGGGCCACAAGCCAGAGTGTGATGATTTCTGCGGGCCACAAGCCAGAGTGTGATGATTTCTGCGGGCCACAAGCCAGAGTGTGATGATTTCTGCGGGCCACAAGCCAGAGTGTGATGATTTCTGCGGGCCACAAGCCAGAGTGTGATGATTTCTGCGGGCCACAAGTCAGAGTGTGATGATTTCTGCGGGCCACAAGCCAGAGTGTGAAGATTTCTGCGGACCACAAGCCAGAGTGTGATGATTTCTGCTGGCCACACAACCAATAATGTGATGATTTCTGCTGGCCACACAAGCTAGTTATTGGTAGGTAACGGATAAGACCGACTTCATGAACATCAAGGGTATACGTTTCCAGAATATTTATTTACAGCAAAGTAGAGTGTCTTCAGCCTCCCTCTCCATCTTTCCCTCTGTCACCCCCCCCCCTTCCAACTCTCTCTCTCTCTCTCTCTCTCTCTCTCTCTCTCTCGCTATGTCTTAACTATAGACAGGATAAGAAGTACAGCTTTACATGAAAGGGAGCAAAATGCTAAGACAAAACCAAACATATTTACCTGTATGAGTTTGTCCATGAAATGACCATACTCAAATTGAAAGAAAACTATATCAACAATAATGCATGGTTCTGAATGCTAGAAAACTAGTCCAAGTACAGCCATACAGGAATAACGCGACATCATAGTTATCGGAGCTGTAAGATGATATGAGTGTAACTACACGCTCCACGCTTCAGCAGGATAAATTGGCAATTATAGCGCGAGTAGTGCAACTCGTCGTAATGATGTTATGATGAACAAATAGATAGCGGAGTGTGTTGAGTTGAATGAATTGTACGAGAGAGTTGGTTAAGTGGTTTCACTTATGTAGTTTCAGACTCAGTCTAGAAAGTTCCAGTTGAATATAAAATAAGTATCTAGGCAGCAGATGGGGCGGAATAAAGATTTATAGTCACAGCTATAGACGAGAGGAAATTAATGAACATAGGACTGTGGTGTATCATCAGAAACAAGGTCGGGGGGCGGCGAGCAAGGGTGGGAGACACCAGGAGAATGGGAGAAGGAAGGAAGAGAGGGAATCGCAAATAAAATAAAACTGTGATTTGAACCAGCTAAACAGACTTAATGGAGACATTGCACAGAGACATTGCACAGAGACATTGCACAAACGATATGGCGAATTTAATGTGCAGAAAAAGGGGGGGGGGGGGGCTAGTTGGTCTCGAGGCAAGACGCCGGCCTCGAGACAGAGAGGTTGTGGGTTCAAATCCCGGCTAGTTGGCACTTTTATTTAAGATTTCTCTCTGCGGCAACTACCCCTGGTCTCAGCAGCGAGGCGCGGCTTGAAACGTTAATTACTCATCGACGGAAAAAATATGAGTACCTCCGAAGTCGGGGTCATCTGCCTGTGCGGCGAGGGACCCCTGTGCACACGGCTGCCAGGGAAAAACGGATTAACACGTCCTACAGAAACTGACTGGCGTTTTAGGAGCAGCTGGTGAAACAACAAAATCCACATGAAACAATAGAAAACAAAAACAATGGAAAACAGAAACAATGGAAAACACAAGAAAAAACGGACAACTCGATCCAATACTATCCTCTCATAAAGTTCTGCTCGCAAAAAAAAAAATGTTTAGAAAACAATAGACAGTCATAGAGAGGCTTCATATTACAATACCACGCTACATTAGACTGTCATAGAGTTAGAGAGACTTCATAGCGATCGCTGTATTACTCTGAAACAGACGGTCATTGATAAACTTCATAGCAATAGCAGTATTATTCTAAAACAGACAGTCATTGATAAACTTCATACCAATCGCAGTAATATTCTAAAACAGACAGTCATTGATACACTTCATAGCAATAGCAGTAATATTCTAAAACAGACAGTCATTGATAAACTTCATAGCAATAGCAGTAATATTCTAAAACAGACAGTCATTGATAAACTTCATGGCAATCGCAGTATTATTCTAAAACAGACAGTCATTGATAAACTTCATGGCAATCGCAGTATTATTCTAAAACAGACGGTCATTGATATTCATAGCAATAGCAGTAATATTCTAAAACAGACAGTCATTGATAAACTTCATAGCAATAGCAGTAATATTCTAAAACAGACAGTCATTGATAAACTTCATAGCAATAGCAGTAATATTCTAAAACAGACAGTCATTGATAAACTTCATGGCAATCGCAGTATATTCTAAAACAGACGGTCATTGATAAACTTCATAGCAATAGCAGTAATATTCTAAAACAGACAGTCATTGATAAACTTCATGGCAATCGCAGTATTATTCTAAAACAGACAGTCATTGATAAACTTAGCAATAGCAGTAATATTCTAAAACAGACAGTCATTGATACAATAGCAATAGCAGTAATATTCTAAAACAGACAGTCATTGATAAACTTCATGGCAATCGCAGTATTATTCTAAAACAGACGGTCATTGATAAACTTCATAGCAATAGCAGTAATATTCTAAAACAGACAGTCATTGATAAACTTCATGGCAATCGCAGTATTATTCTAAAACAGACAGTCATTGATAAACTTCATAGCAATAGCAGTAATATTCTAAAACAGACAGTCATTGATAAACTTCATAGCAATAGCAGTAATATTCTAAAACAGACAGTCATTGATAAACTTCATAGCAATAGCAGTAATATTCTTAAACAGACAATCATTGATAAACTTCATAGCAATAGCAGTAATATTCTAAAACAGACGGTCATTTTGATAAACTTCATAGCAATAGCAGTAATATTCTAAAACAGACAGTCATTGATAAACTTCATAGCAATAGCAGTAATATTCTAAAACATACAGTCATTGATAAACTTCATAGCAATAGCAGTAATATTCTAAAACAGACGGTCATTGATAAACTTCATATCACTTGCTTGCGCGTTCACTCGATAGCAATACACCTCTTCATCATCCGCCCATAAAAGGATGTTAAGTGGGTGTGAATGCACTGTGTTGACGGTCGTAGATGTAGAGAAGCTTCATAGCACTAACAGTATTACACTACGACATACAGTGATAGAGTTAGAGAGACTTCATATCAACCACAATTACCTAACAATAACCAGTTACAGAAAGACTTCGTATCAACCACATTACCCTACAATAAATAGTCACAGAGAGACTTCGTATCAACCACATTTACCCTACAATAAATAGTCACAGAGAGACTTCATATCAACCACAATTAACCTATAATAAACGGCCACAGAGAGACTTCATATTAACCACAATTAACCTACAATAAACGGTCACAGAGAGACTTCATATCAACCACAATTAACCTACAATAAACAGTCACAGAGAGACTTAGTTTCATCCAAAACGTTACTCTACAATCGATGGTTGTATAATTTGAGAATCCCCATTCCAATTGCAATATTACCTTACGAAAGACGCTCATAGCCTGTCATTATATCATTCACAGATTCACTCTACATTAAACGGTTCTTGAAAAGAACCACGTTTATGCAATTGTATGATTATGAGAGAATTTTCTACCAGCATCTACTGTCCTGATTTCAAGTAAAATTTGGTTCTTTAATCTAATTGCGCACACAGCAGTATAAAATCACAACTCGGTCGAGCTATAATATAATATATAATTAATTCCTTACCTGCGGAATCATGAAACACAATTTCTACAGATTCAGAGGAAATGAACGCCCTTTGAAACAAGATCATCGCGGTGCCATCAAGTTCAACCATCTGGAAGTATCTTTTTTTCTGTAATTAAAAACAGTTCCTATAATATTAAACATTAACGAAACAAATATTGATGAAATGGAAAATATTGTTAGTAGGAAGTAAATTGAGCCGAAAATGAATATACGGTTATTTCAACACGGGTGGATTCATTTACAACATCCATATTATATATGAGTCCACGTCACTCCTTCGGATGAAGGAGATGGGAGTTAAGTTGGGCACAGGCAGAAACGAGAAACTCAGTGGGCGTAGAAGAAGGCTTATCAACCAACACAGAACTGGAGTCGTCAGTCGCTGGACACTGCGGGACTTGCTGAGGATGGGATCTGAGCACCTACGGACATGTTCGGAGTGCAATGATGATGACCAACAAATAACTCAATAACTCACTTCTTCTTTAGCTTCTCCTCCTTCGTTTTCTTCTAATTTTTTCGTCGTCTTCTTATTCTTATTTTTCGTCTTCGTCTTCGCCTTCTTGTTCCTTTCCCCTTCTCCTCCGCCTTCCTCTTCTTAATCCTTCGTTCTCTTCTTCTCTTCCTTCTTATTTCTCTCCCTTTCACCTTTCTTTTTTTGTTCTCTTCTTCTACTTTTTTTTCCTACAACTTCTTACAACTTCATTCGCTCTCGTTATAGTGACATTCACTGCCAGGTTTTTAACCTTATGGAAAATTGTTCCGACTTTAGGAGGATTTGTTTGTGACTGCTTTCATAGCCTTTGAGTCTCATTCCTGCAAGGCATCTACTGAAGACGTCTTAGAAGACAGATGTCGTAAATATGTATAAATACTGGATTGTGTACCTCGCGGGCTACGGGCCTACATGATCCATAATTTATCCACGAAGAATCCACATGATTTTTCTCATGTCTTATATTACTGTACTAAGCTCAACTCCCGATAACTTTAGATGCGTCTCATTATTATTAAGGATATTAGAAGTGAAAGAGCAGGCATCGAAATAATCCTAAGCTACATACAGAAATAACTAATAAACTGGTTTGCCTATCAAGAAATAAGGCCGTGCGATTCCTTACCATACAAAGAATATATTAAAAGAGAACAAGGGAGCAGAACAAGAGGTAGACGTAAGTTGGACAGACAAGGTCAAAGAACCGTTACAACAACATCAAAGAACCGTTACAACAACATCAAAGAACCGTTACAACAACATCAAAGAACCGTTACAACAACATCAAAGAACCGTTACAACAACATCAAAGAACCGTTACAACAACATCAAAGAACCGTTACAACAACATCAAAGAACCGTTACAACAACATCAAAGAACCGTTACAACAACATCAAAGAACCGTTACAACAACATCAAAGAACCGTTACAACAACATCAAAGAACCGTTACAACAACATCACGAACCGTTACAACAACATCAAAGAACCGTTGCAACAATATCAATTGGCAATGATTGAAGCCACCAAAATGGCGAGAACCAAAACTTTATATCTCTCCCGACATCCGAAAGGGCACAAGAGGAAGTGAAGAAATAAAGACCATTATTATTCACACATGTCGTGCTGAAGTCGGATGTGTTGGGCCGAGAGGCGCCAATATCACCGTTATACCTCAAGCCACAACACAACGCAGACACGCCCACTTAACGTCCTTTTAAGGGCGGATGACGAAGTGATGTACTCCTTTAGTCATCGGGAGAAAGCAAGCACACAAGCAAACATTCACACAAGATTACAATAAATGGTTCTTGGAGAGACTTCATATCAAACCAAAGCACCATTGTACAATAGACGCCTCATATGGGGACCTCATATGTACTACAGCATGTCCCTACAATAGAAGGTCATAGAGACCTCATTACTACATCATTTCCCTACAACAGAAGGTCATAGAGACCTCATATCTACTACAGCATGTCCCTACAATAGAAGGTCATAGAGACCTCATATCTACTACAGCATGTCCCTACAATAGAAGGTCATAGAGACCTCATATCTACTACAGCATTCCCTTACAATAGACAGCCATTTGAAATACTTCAAATCAATGACGGCATCATTGTTCAGTAGACGGCTTTATAGAGATATTATTTCTTTCCTGACCAACTCCAAGTTTTAAATGTTGCACTTCTTGCTGCTCGCCGATCTGTGTTCACGAGGACCGTGTTACCATCGTCTATCCTCGGACGCACAGTTCAGTGTATGCTTGTCTTGTCAGGTGCATCCGACACATTGCCCGGCTAAGTTTAATCTCGCAGTATGCCAATGCGAGCTAGTCATGGCCCATGTGGGCTTGCTGCAGTAGGGAGTCAAGAAGCTAAAGGGCAAAAGCACTTGCTCGACGGGGGTCCCCTCTCTTGATGCTCGGATTCCCTCCTGCTGAAAAGCTCTATATAAACAATTTCCTATAATTTCTTATCAAGATTCAGCAGTTTCTGCAGACAGTTCATGCTGATGTGGTTCAGGCTTCTGACATTGTGTCTGTAAACAGTTCAAGCTTTGTAACTGCATAATAGGGTGGACATAAGAGCTGCGTTATAGTGTGGACATAAAAGCTGTATAATAGGGTGGACATAAAAGCTGTATAACAGGGTGGACATAAGAGCTGTATAATAGGGTGGACATAAGAGCTGTATAATAGGGTGGACATAAGAGCTGTATAATAGGGTGGACATAAGAGCTGTATAATAGGGTGGACATAAAAGCTGTATAATAGGGTGGACATAAGAGCTGCGTTAAAGTGTGGACATAAGGGCTGTATAATAGGGTGGACATAAGAGCTGTATAATAGGGTGGACATAAGAGCTGTATAATAGGGTGGACATAAGAGCTGTATAATAGGGTGGACATAAGAGCTGTATAATAGGGTGGACATAAGAGCTGTATAATAGGGTGGACATAAGAGCTGTATAATAGGGTGGACGTAAGAGCTGCGTTGTAGTGTGGACATAAGGGCTGTATAATAGGGTGGACATAAGAGCTGCGTTATAGTGTGGACATAAAAGCTGTATAATAGGGTGGACATAAGAGCTGCGTTATAGTGTGGACATAAGGGCTGTATAATAAGGTGGGCATAAGATCTGCGTTATAGTGTGGACATAAGGGCTGTATAATAGGGTGGGCATAAGAGCTGCGTTATAGTGTGGACATAAAAGCTGTATAATAGGGTGGACATAAGAGCTGCGTTATAGTGTGGACATAAGGGCTGTATAATAGGGTGGACATAAGAGCTGCGTTATAGTGTGGACATAAGAGCTGCGTTATAGTGTGGACATAAAAGCTGTATAATAGGGTGGACATAAGAGCTGCGTTATAGTGTGGACATAAAAGCTGTATAATAGGGTGGACATAAGATCTGCGTTATAGTGTGGACATAAGGGCTGTATTATGGGGTGGACATAAGAGCTGCGTTATAGTGTGGACAAAAAAGCTGTATAATAGGGTTGGCATAAGAGCTGTATAATAGGGTGGACATAAAAGCTGTATAATAGGGTGGACATAAGAGCTGCGTTATAGTGTGGACATAAAAGCTGTATAATAGGGTGGACATAAGAGCTGCGTTATAGTGTGGACATAAGGGCTGTATTATGGGGTGGACATAAGAGCTGCGTTATAGTGTGGACATAAAAGCTGTATAATAGGGTTGGCATAAGAGCTGCGATATAGTGTGGACATAAGAGCTGTATAATAGGGTGGACATAAGAGCTGCGTTATAGTGTGGACATAAAAGCTGTATAATAGGGTGGACATAAGAGCTGCTATATAGTGTGGACATAAGAGCTGTATAATAGGGTGGACATAAGAGCTGTATAATAGGGTGGACATAAGAGCTGCGTTGTAGTGTGGACATAAGGGCTGTATAATAGGGTGGACATAAGAGCTGCGTTATAGTGTGGACATAAAAGCTGTATAATAGGGTGGACATAAGAGCTGCGTTATAGTGTGGACATAAGGGCTGTATAATAGGGTGGACATAAGAGCTGCGTTATAGTGTGGACATAAGATCTGCGTTATAGTGTGGACATAAAAGCTGTATAATAGGGTGGACATAAGAGCTGCGTTATAGTGTGGACATAAAAGCTGTATAATAGGGTGGACATAAGAGCTGCGTTATAGTGTGGACATAAGGGCTGTATTATGGGGTGGACATAAGAGCTGCGTTATAGTGTGGACATAAAAGCTGTATAATAGGGTTGGCATAAGAGCTGTATAATAGGGTGGATATAAAAGCTGTATAATAGGGTGGACATAAGAGCTGCGTTATAGTGTGGACATAAAAGCTGTATAATAGGGTGGACATAAGGGCTGTATAACAGGGTGGACATAAGAGCTGCGTTATAGTGTGGACATAAAAGCTGTATAATAGGATGGACATAAGAGCTGCGTTATAGTGTGCACATAAAGGCTGTATAATAGGGTGGGCATAAGAGCTGCGTTATAGTGTGGACATAAGGGCTGTATAATAGGGTGGGCATAAGAGCTGCGTTATAGTGTGGACATAAAAGCTGTATAATGGGGTGGACATAAGAGCTGCGTTTAGTGTGGACATAAGGGCTGTATAATAGGGTGGACATAAGAGCTGCGCTATAGTGTGGACATAAGAGCTGCGTTATAGTGTGGACATAAAAGCTGTATAATAGGGTGGACATAAGAGCTGCGTTATAGTGTGGACATAAAAGCTGTATAATAGGGTGGACATAAGAGCTGCGTTATAGTGTGGACATAAGGGCTGTATTATGGGGTGGACATAAGAGCTGCGTTATAGTGTGGACATAAAAGCTGTATAATAGGGTGGACATAAGAGCTGCGTTATAGTGTGGACATAAGGGCTGTATTATGGGGTGGACATAAGAACTGCGTTATAGTGTGGACATAAAAGCTGTATAATAGGGTTGGCATAAGAGCTGCGATATAGTGTGGACATAAGAGCTGTATAATAGGGTGGACATAAGAGCTGCGTTATAGTGTGGACATAAAAGCTGTATAATAAGTTGGACATAAGAGCTGCTTTATAGTGTGGACATAAGAGCTGTATAATAGGGTGGACATAAGAGCTGCGTTATAGTGTGGACATAAAAGCTGTATAATAGGGTGGACATAAGAGCTGCGTTATAGTGTGGACATAAGAGCTGCGTTATAGTGTGGGCATAAAAGCTGTATAATAGGGTGGACATAAAAGCTGTATAATAGGGTGGACATAAGAGCTGCGTTATAGTGTGGACATAAAAGCTGTATAATAGGGTGGACATAAGAGCTGCGTTATAGTGTGGACATAAGGGCTGTATTATAGGGTGGACATAAGAGCTGCGTTATAGTGTGGACATAAAAGCTGTATAATAGGGTGGACATAAGAGCTGCTATATAGTGTGGACATAAGAGCTGTATAATAGGGTGGACATAAGAGCTGCGTTATAGTGTGGACATAAGAGCTGCGTTATAGTGTGGACATAAAAGCTGAATAATAGGGTGGACATAAGAGCTGCGTTATAGTGTGGACATAAAAGCTGCGTTATAGTGTGGACCTAAAAGCTGTATAATAGGGTGGACATAAAAGCTGTATAATAGGGTGGACATAAGAGCTGTATAATAGGGTGGACATAAGAGCTGTATAATAGGGTGGACATAAGAGATGTATAATAGGGTGGACATAAGAGCTGTATAATAGGGTGGACATAAAAGCTGTATAATAGGGTGGACATAAGAGCTGCGTTAAAGTGTGGACATAAGGGCTGTATAATAGGGTCGACATAAGAGCTGTATAATAGGGTGGACATAAGAGCTGTATAATAGGGTGGACATAAGAGCTGTATAATAGGGTGGACATAAGATCTGTATAATAGGGTGGACATAAGAGCTGTATAATAGGGTGGACATAAGAGCTTTATAATAGGGTGGACATAAGAGCTGTATAATAGGGTGGACATAAGAGCTGCGTTGTAGTGTGGACATAAGGGCTGTATAATAGGGTGGACATAAGAGCTGCGTTATAGTGTGGACATAAAAGCTGTATAATAGGGTGGACATAAGAGCTGCGTTATAGTGTGGACATAAGGGATGTATAATAGGGTGGGCATAAGAGCTGCGTTATAGTGTGGACATAAGGGCTGTATAATAGGGTGGGCATAAGAGCTGCGTTATATTGTGGACATGAAAGCTGTATAATAGGGTGGACATAAGAGCTGCGTTATAGTGTGGACATAAGGGCTGTATAATAGGGTGGACATAAGAGCTGCGTTATAGTGTGGACATAAGAGCTGCGTTATAGTGTGGACATAAAAGCTGTATAATAGGGTGGACATAAGAGCTGCGTTATAGTGTGGACATAAAAGCTGTATAATAGGGTGGACATAAGAGCTGCGTTATAGTGTGGACATAAGTGCTGTATTATGGGGTGGACATAAAAGCTGTATAATAGGGTTGGCATAAGAGCTGTATAATAGGGTGGACATAAGAGCTGTATAATAGGGTGGACATAAGAGCTGCGTTATAGTGAGGACATAAAAGCTGTATAATAGGGTGGACATAAGAGCTGCGTTATAGTGTGGACATAAGGGCTGTATTATGGGGTGGACATAAGAGCTGCGTTATAGTGTGGACATAAAAGCTGTATAATAGGGTTGGCATAAGAGCTGCGATATAGTGTGGACATAAGAGCTGTATAATAGGGTGGACATAAGAGCTGCGTTATAGTGTGGACATAAAAGCTGTATAATAGGGTGGACATAAGAGCTGTATAATAGGGTGGACTTAAGAGCTGCGTTATAGCGTGGACATAAGAGCTGCGTTATAGTGTGGACATAAAAGCTGTATAATAGGGTGGACATAAGAGCTGCGTTATAGTGTGGACATAAGAGCTGCGTTATAGTGTGGACATAAAAGCTGTATAATAGGGTGGACATAAGAGCTGCGTTATAGTGTGGACATAAGAGCTGTATTATGCGGTGGACATAAAAGCTGTATTATAGGGTGGACATAAGTGCTGCCTTTATAGAGTGGGAATAAGTGCTGCCTTTATGGGTTGACATAAGAGATGCATCATAGCGTGAGCATTAGAGTTACATGCAGCGTCAGTCCTTTAACTGGTTTGTGATTTGAAGTGTTGCCTATTCCAGACTTTATAAGAAGTACCCACAACACAGAACGCGTCTTTAACTCTATCACTCACCAAGCCGTCCACGCGATTTCAATCAGAAATATCACTTTTAAAACGTGTCTCTGTACATTAAACGTTGGTTCTGAATGAGCTTATTTGAAACTGGTTGAAACTAGACATCAATTTTTGAGATGTCCGTAAAATGTCAATACAGGCGCGCTGTCTCAATGCAAAACTATACCACTGCTGGTATATGAGCATAACACACCTACTTGTCTAGTAAAACATTTGACTATCGTGTCACTTGATATTAACGAAGAACTGGCAATTTTCTAGCTAGAAAGACCTTAATGGGGCGCTTTGTTTTAGGTGGTTTATATGGAGGATCGCTTATGTAGCAGATCTGTCTTCCCGCCTATTTATGGAACCAAGGGAATGACATGGTCGATATTTCTTGGCACTAGATACGTCACAGGAGACACATGACTAATCAGGACAGGGAATTCACCCAAGTTATTGGCAGACCTAATGACTCTAAGCATTTGACCGATTTCGCCCGGGCAACCAGTTTTTAGACATTTCAAAGAACTGATTGAGAATCTAGGCTCAAGAACAATAATGAAAATAAGCACTGCCGAGATTAAATATGTTTAACAAACGTTACGAGAACACCAGACCACGGTAGAGATTGATTGATGGAATATGAGGAAAAATAATGTATGACGAGGGAAAGTTCAGCTCCGTTCACTTTCGGTGCCGCTTGACCATATGTCTTTTGGGATGTGCTGTAGCTGCTATTATGGGGACTGCAGCTGTCTTTCTTTATTTTGATCCTTCAATGAGATGAATTTTATTTCGGATGATTCCACTGGTACGGGCGGTTGAGCAATTATGGATTTTAATTCGTTTGTAGTGATACCGGAGCCTTCGACTAACTATAATCATAACCATAACCATAGGAAAAATAAATGTAGCAGAGGCCAATAGAAGAGCAAAAGACTACAAATTATGTCTCCCCTCGTCGCTGAAAGGCAAAAGAGGAAGGAAAAAAAGAAGAGGACTGAGAATGTGATACAAAAATTAATTTTACGGAAGTGGTTTTCGACCTCCATAGGTCAGCACAGCTCTGCAATAACTAACCCGGCCTTTATTCTCATCATCATCATTGAGTGCCGTCTCCGCATCGAAGGTTGGCTACCATGGAGCGCCATTACACTGTCTCTTGCTTTGGTGGTACAGATTGCCATAGGTTGATTTGTCCATCTTTTGATGTTACTCGTCCATGTTAGTCTTGGTCTGCCTCTGCCTCTTTTACCTTGTATTTTCCCTTCCAATATTACTTTTATTAGGCTGTTGTGTCTTTTAACATGCCCCAAAAATTTCATTTGTCTTGTTCTAACTGTGTTTAGTAGTTCTCTTTCAATTTTTAGTTGTTTTAAAACTTCATCGTTTGTTTTCTTTTCTTTCCATCCAATTCTACCTATTCTTCTATAGATCCACGGTTCAAATTCTTCAATTTTCTGTTCTGTTTTCTGGGCTAATGTCCATCTCTCCATGGCTTTCTTTGGAATATTACGTGATGAGGCTCCAATCTCTTTCACGTTCGTCTGCCGTATTCGTCTTTCGTGTTCTGAATATGCCTCATGTGTACCACACACTTTGCTGTTTTCGCTTTCTAGGCCGTTGATCATTTCTGATTCTTCCGCCCCATCCACCGTCACAGACATTTCACATTCGGGTTTCCTCTCTCTCTTAGAAAGTTGATTAATCATAGATTACAATAGATTGTCCACCATCAGAAGGGTTCGGGTTCAAGCCCCAGAAGTGGTGGGTTTTCTTCCAAACCGACATGGCCCGGTGCTCACCCAGCCTCTAAAAATGGGTACCAGAGATTGTTCTGGAAAGTAAAGGCGGCCTGTCGTGATACCGACCACATCACCCAAATATGTGTCGCGGTCAAATAAAAAAAAAGATCACTTACACCATATTCTTAATACGCCACGGAAGGCGTGGAGGGAAACTTTACTTTACTTCACTTCACTTCACTTCACTTCACTTCACTTTACTTTACTTTACTTTACTTCACTTTAGTCTACTTTACTTTACGTTACTTTACGTTACTTCACTTTACTTTACTTTACCACTAGCAACTATTATTAATGCCTGTACTGTCTACGTCTACATTATTCGGGCATACACGGACAAAGGTATTTTTTCAGTTCTCATAAAAATTAACACATGTACAGAAGATTAAAACCCATGCTCAACGACGTGGCTCCTTACCTCTAGAGAGACCTACACTACAGCACAACGTAGAGCACTGAATTACAACATCAGCAGCAGCATCAAGTGCCATACCGGTTGGTGTAAGCGATCATGTCCTTCCACAATCTTCTATCCACAGTGCATCGTATCAGTTCTGTTGTTGACTGTTTTCCATGCCATGACACCAAACTATCCAGTATTTTCTCTCTTTGTCGTCCGCGATCTCCCTTTCCTTTTATTTTGCCAGTTGTAACCAATTTTTGACGGAAGATGCACAACAGAGGTGAGATGCAGAATGGCTCAGGCAAAAGCAGCTTTCCAAAAAAATGAGAAAGATATTATGCAAATCATTTTTGACAATATAAACAAGAAAAAAAGTTCTTAAATGTTATGTAGAGCCAGTCTTAACAATTGGATGTGAATCATGGACAATAGGACAACATACACGAAAATCACTGGAGTCTGTAGAAATGTGGTTTTACAGAAGAAAGTTGAGAATACCATGGACAGCTAAGAAGAGTAATGAAATCATTCTGAAAGAGGCCAAAGCAAAAAGAGAGCTAATTTCCAATATTAGGAAGAAACAATCATCATTGTTTGGCCATGTAATGAGAAGAGAACAACTGGAATATATTGTAACAATTGGAAAAATTGAGGGACGAAGAGACAGAGGGAAACAAAGAGAAAAAAATTTCAGACAGCTTAAGAGAATGGCTTGGCAGAAGGTCAACAACAGAAAAGATAAATAACTGTCGAGATCGAAAGTTGTGGAGAGACATGATCACCTACGCCGGCAGGCCCGGTACTTGATGATGATGAACCAAGTATTCCAGCTTTCCTCTCCTCATGATGTCCCCGAAAAAAATGTTGATTGTTTATGATTATAACACCAATTCAGAAACTAATTGATAAAACCATTTTATAAGTGTGGTTAAGTGCGGTCGCTATGGGCAAGTCAAGCCTTGATGGGCTCGAGCTCAAAGCCTGGTTCGGCATATGTAGACAGGAAATGTGTAAGCAAAGGGAGGAAATTAATTGGTATATAGTAGGGAAAGTTAACTCAACTTGAGTGATAGGTCAACGACGCACTAGTGTAGACGGATGAACTGAGGCCTATACAGAGATTAGATTCATCATCATCATGAGCCATACCGGGTGGCGTAGGCGATCATGTCCTTCCACAATCTTCTATCTACAGTGCATCGTATCAGTTCTGTTGTTGATTTTTTCCATGCCATGACACTAAGCTATCCAGTATTTTCTCTCTTTGTCTTCCGCGATCTCTCTTTCTTTTTATTTGCCAATTGTAACCAAGTATTCCAACTTTCCTCTTCTTATGATGTGCCCGAAAAATGTTGATTGTTTCTTTTTGATGTTTTTTAGGAGCTCCCTTTTGTGTTGACCTCTTTGAGAACTTCCCCATTGGTCTTTTTAGCTGTCCAGGGAACCCTCAACATTCTTCTCAGAAATCCCATCTCTGTGGCCTCGAATCGTCTTTTTCCTTTGTTTGTCTATTGTCCATGATTCGCTTCCATAGGTCAGAATTGGTTCTCTATAGCACCGATGAGCTCTCTTTCTCATTTCTATTGACATAGATTTGTTGCATAAGATATTTTTCATTTTCTAAATTGCTATTATGGCCTGAGCTATTCTGCTTTTTATTTCCTTGGTGCATCTTCCATCCGTTGTTATTATTGTGCCCAAGTATTTGAAACGTTGGAGACAAATAATAATAAATGAATATTATTATAGAGGGAAACTTCCGAGGCGATAATCAGCGAATCAATTCAAAGGAAGATGTATGCTTACAGAACTCGGAAGAAATGACAAATAACAGTTCTTCTGTTGTTGATTATTTGTAATTTTTTCCGAGTTCTGTAAACATACCTCTTCCTCTGAATTGATTATTTGAAACGTTGCACTTGTTTCAAATTTGTCCTGTTTATTTTTATGCTGCATGCTGGCGATGATTGTTTCTTCGATATGACCATTACTTCTGTTTTATTGCTATTCAGACTGAGACATTTCTTGTTGCTTTCTTTTACTATTATGTCTATCATTTCTTGTAACTCATTCTCTGTCTCTGCTATTAAGACTGAGTCATCCGCATATCGCAAATTATTTATGTTGTGACCATTGACTTCAATTCCTTTTTTGTCTATTATTGATCTCATAATATATTCGCTGTAAAGTGAAAACATATCCGGCGACAGAACACAGCCTTGCCTGACTCCTTGTTTTATATATTGGAGCTTTCCTGTTTGGTTGCTAATTCGTATGGCTGCTGTTTGTTGCCAGTACATGTTTTTTTATGATTCGCAGATCCTTGCCATCAATGTTTAATTTCTCTATCATATTGATTATTTCCACATGCTTTACTTTGTCAAATGATTTTGTGTAGTCTATAAAGCACATATATAGATCTTTCTTTACTTCTATAGATCTTTCTATCAATGTTCTTAAGATGTATATTACATTATTGGCGCCCTTTCCTTCCACAAATCCACATTGTTCCTCACTTATTTCTGGTTTTATTTTGTTTCTTACACGTCTCATGATGATTCTTAGTAATATATTCGTCATAAGGTCATATGGAGATTAGATTAGCGGGGGGAAAAAAAGTAGGAATGGGTTCGCTCAGGTGGACGTAAGCCGGAATAAATGATATGCTTATTATTAGTACCTGTGAGGAATAAATGATATGCCTATTATTAGTACCTGTGAGGAATAAATGATATGCCTATTATTAGTACCTGTGAGGAATAAATGATATGCCTATTATTATCTCTGAAGCAATATGGTTTACCATCAAAAATCATAAATATTATCAAAGACATGTATGATGGTTACACATGTGCAGTTCGAACAGACTGAGCGAATGTTTCCCAATAGAAACTGGGGTTAAACAAGGATGTATTTTATCGCCCTTGTTATTTGGAATTGTTATGGACTTCATAATGAAGAAATGCTGCACTGGTAATAAAGGCATCGAATGGATACAAGGAGACCATTTGGAGGACCTCGACTTTGCTGATGACATAGTTCTCATCAGCAGTCAGATAAAAACGATGCAGGAAAACACAAATGAACTATCATCAATAGCCAGCAAAATTGGGCTTGAGGTCAATCATGAAAAGACTAAAGTCATGAAAAGTTTAATTCCAACAAGTGACAAAATATACATGGAAAACAAACCAGTAGAAGAGATTGATCACTTTATCTATCTAGGAAGTTACATTAATCGGGAAGGGGATATAAGTAAAGCAATTAGAATCAGAATAGCTAAAGCAGCAATGTCTTTCAGAAGCCTTGAAAAGTTGTGGAAATCAAAACTCATTAGCACAAACACAAAACTTAGGCTATTCAAATCAAATGTACTATCAACCCTTACGTATGCGTGTGAAAGCTGGAAAACAACAAGAGATATAGAAACAAAGTTGAACGCATTCGAAAATAAATGTCTAAGGAAAATACTTGGTATAGAATGGAACGAATTCAAAACAAACGAGGAAATTAGAGAAATCGCCAATCAACCACTAATATCTTCAGTAATAAAGAAAAGACGATGGTCATACGTTGGACATGTGATGAGAAGAGATAATAATCGAATAGCAAAGCAAGCCCTCATATGGGAAACAACAGGTAAAAGAAAAAGAGGAAGACCCAGGGAGACACTGAGAAGAACATTGATGAGAGAGGCAAGAGCAGCAGGAATCGGCTCCCTCAATGAGATAGAACTGCTTGCACAGAACAGAGACAGATGGCGAGATTTAATAAAATATCTTTAAAAGAAAACTGCTAGAACAAAAATTCATATAGGAGAAGGTGTATCTTGGTCTACGCCCTATGGGCGGTTACGGCTCGAAAGGTCAATTAAATTAATTATTAGTACCTGTGAGGAATAAATGATATGCTTATTATTAGTACCTGTGAGGAATAAATGATATGCTTATTATTAGTACCTGTGAGGAATAAATGATATGCTTATTATTAGTACCTGTGATTTCTGTTGTTTGTGGATTTTTCCGACTGATGCAAACATTGTCGTATATATTTTATGTTTGGCTCTCCTCTCGGAAGTTCTCTTCTTTCTTCTTCCTCCTTTCAACTCCCTGTGGATCTTAAGTCTTCAACAAACAATTTCCAAAACGTTTTTTTGGTCATTCTTTTAAGATCCCCTTCATACACAGCTGGCTGAACCTGTGTGTGGCGTTTACAGAATCATCGTCTTCGTCGCATCTCTTTGCCCACTAGTATGTGACTGGTACTTTCCCATAATTCTACATTAGTGATTTTGTCATGTCATTTCCATCTTCTATTCTGATCAAACATCCATTAATGTAGGTCTTCGTGTATGACAATTTTCTTGTTCTCCATGTTTAACAGCCATATAACATAACTGATTTAACATTGGATTTGAAAATGTTATTTTTATATTTAATATATTTTTTGAACAATTTCCATATGTTTATTAGTGCAACGAAGGCTCCTCTTGCTTTTTATATCCTTGTTTTGATACCATTCTCTGTTTCTCCTTTGTCTATATTACTGCCTAAATATATTAAGATTTTACGTCTAGTAGAGGTATTTCTCCTACTGTTATATGGTAATTGTCATGTGAATTAATTCTCATGATTTTGGTTTTATCTCTATTTTCAGTCCCAGCTGTTGTGATCTCTCATCAAGTATGCTCATTTTATTTTGCATTTGTTTACGATTATGTGAGAGAAGAGTTATGGTGTCAACAAAGTTAAAGTCATTAAGTTGCTTGGTCAGTGACATAGCTGATGGCATTATCTTATTTATTTGTTGTTTGTTTTACGTTTGCCAGCTTTATATCTGCAGTGAAGTCCAAAGGGAATGCATGTTGCATGAATATTATTTGTTCCTATTTTTCACATCTTCAGCCGTGTAATCAAGTGTCCTCCGCCATACAGGCAGACATTCTTCGACTTCAGAGGTACTCTACTATTTTTATCGCTGAGAGTTTTAACGTTTTGGGAATATTTTTCAAATTAATTTTCTCCAGGGCATCCACCATTTTTGGCTTACTCTTTCCGATTTTCAACTACAAGTGGTTCTTTAACGTGCGCAGAATGCACACGGGACATCCTGTTTCTCGCCGTTTTCTGAGAGGACTAGACATCGGCTCTCACTACCCAGAGAGGACTAGACATCGTCTCTCACTACCCAGAGAGGACTAGACATCGGCTCTCACTACCCAGAGAGGACTAGACATCGTCTCTCACTACCCAGAGAGGACTAGACATCGTCTCTCACTACCCAGAGAGGACTAGACATCGTCTCTCACTACCCAGAGAGGACTAGACATCGTCTCTCACTACCCAGAGAGGACTAGACATCGGCTCTCACTACCCAGAAACTAGTGGATGGTAAAGCCACAGATTCGATTTTTGACATTTATTTTTAACATTTTCCACCGTCTGTGGTAGGAATCGAACCCGAGACCTTCTTGTCTACAGGCCGACGTCTTACCTCCAGACCACCCAAACTCCCATTCTACTTATTTATTACGAATGTCTTTAGACGTTCGATTATTCGGGCCCGTCTCGGGTTTAACAGTTATCTTCTCACACTCCGGCTAATCAAATAACTTGGGGATATGTGTGCTTCTTATAATCTCTTCCGGCGAACAACACTCTTTACTCCTGTTAGTCATCTCCCTTTAAAGGGTGGTTAGAAGAGCCTAGATTGTCTTGTGTTTGGCTCATACGCTATAATATATGTGCAAATTCCCATTTAGCCCCTATCTGGTTATTGAGTTTATTTCCCGTATTTGATCCTTACAGCTTAGTTAAGAAAGAAAATAAATATAAAAAGGTATAGACCAGCTAAATTAATAGAAAGACAAGACAAGCTATAACGTTTCGGAAAAAGGCCTTCATCGGGTATAAAAAATAGTAAAGTATCCCTGTCACGCCAAGTGGCGTATACGGAATATGGTGTTAGTGACCATAAATTTTACAGACCTACGGCACATGATTTTTGGGGTAATGTGGTCGGTATTACGCCCGTGCCGCTTTACTTTCCCAGAAAAAAAAATCCGGTACCCATTAATAGGTGGGTGAACCGGAAGCCGTCGGTTGGGATCGAACCCTACCCCTTGTCCTTTGTTGTCCAGTTCTCTAACCACTGAGCTATCGCGGCTCCCTTCACCGAGTATAATAAACAATTATAACTGCTCAGTACCATTTTATATATTTTTTCTTTGTTTACTGCAGATATACACGCGGCCGCGCATAGTATTTCCTATTTACTTATATTTGATATCTGTGCTTACCTACTAGTTAGTTAGTCGATAGATAGATCATCCTCCCTGTTGTTTATTTACCAGTTTTCTTTAGCTCCCGGAGTCGTGTTTTTGTCTGACGCCACTTCTTGTGACGCTTTATCATATCCCCGGAATCAGTTGTACTGCAATAGGGAATTTCCCCTATCCATCCCACTTTATGTTACATCAACCCCCCCCTCCCCACCCCCTAAAGCGCGTCGACCCACATTGGCGAATTCTACTGGCAATGGTTGCCTTCCGTGCATGTCCTTATCGGTTTCACGGGCGACGATATTCAAAACGACTTCCATATAAAAGAGAGTGCACAGTCACGCAAACAGATTAAAGATATATAGGAAAAAATACACCAGGGCGTTTGTGAGAACGTTATTGTGTGAAGTCAAAACTAATAGAAGACATGATAAAAGTCTGTATAGATAGAAATCAGCGGAGCAACATGATCACCTATGCCAGTAGGCACAATATCTGATGATTATTAATATTCTCATTTCTGTTGGCATAAAGTAGCTCTCCAACTTCAACAATTTTTAACAAGTGGCCTGTTACTAGTGTCCTTGGTGGCACGGTAAACTGTCAACAACGGAGTTGATACAACGTACTGAGGACAGAGAATTGTGGAAAGTCGTGATCGCCAACGCCAACCGGATGGCACATGATGATGATGACACACTACATTATTAATAAACAACTTACTCGTAAATGTAATCGATTCGGTAGTTAAATCTCCATCAATAAATAATTGCTTGAAAAAGCTTTAGTTTTCAAAACCATCGGGTCGGCTAAACAGAATTCATGAAGATATAACAACAATAATATGTAAATATCACTGTTGGCGCGTTTAACGTTTCTTGACTTGTTCTGTAATTACTGGCCATTTATTTTACAATATCGATCAAATAAAAAAAAAATATAACGCCCTTCGCGATAGTGATCCAGGTCACATGAAATAACACGCAAACTACAGGCTGTAAATGTTCAATGAGACTTACCTAATGCAGATTACAGATTCCAATGCATGGGAAGGCTGATTTCGTTAAAGAAATCATTAATTCCGATTTGGCTACAAAGCAAATCGTCCACTTCAGTATGTTTCGTTTCATTCGCTTTGCCACGTTATGTTTTTATCAGTCAAGGAAACAGCTCCAAGAACAGATAAACAAGGGGACATAACATGGGATAAACCACAGGGTCTTCTGTATAACACTACTCAGTTCTCTTGAATAAGAATTTCGTTCACATGCGAATTTACTTTTCCTGATTAATCTTTTTAATCCAGCTAAACTTGGCTGCTGAAAGTCAATATCATCATTATAATCAGAATCAGCAGTTAAGCTAGTATTTCCACATTGTTTTCAATCTCTCCAACTATATTACGTCTTGGGTTGGTCGAATGGAGCACATGTTATGCCCCCATATTATGAAACATGTATTTAGTCATTTTATCATTGGTACCTTAACGATTTGTGGTGGTTGGAGGCCGTCTTCACAGTTATCTTCACGATTGAAAGGTGCGTTGTGTGTGACGGGTTAATAAACATCCAATTGATCTTCAACAAACATTCATCTGAACAGTTTACAAAGCTCTCTTGAGATGTTCATCTTCAACAAACATTCATCTGAACAGTTTACAAAGCTCTCTTGAGATGTTCATCTTCAACAAACATTCATCTGAACAGTTTACAAAGCTCTCTTGAGATCTTCATCTTCAACAAACATTCATCTGAACAGTTTACAAAGCTCTCTTGAGATGTTGATATTCTGCTTTTTATTTCTGTGGTGCATCTTCCATTTGATGTTATTATTGTGCCCAAGTATTTGAAACGTTGCTCTTGTTTCAGATTTGTCCTGTTTATTTTTTTTGCTACATGTAGGTGATGATTGTTTCTTCAATATGACCATTATTTCTGTTTTCTTACTATTCAGACTGAGACCTTTCTTGTTGCTCTCTTTTACGTCTCTTTTACGTTATATGTCTATAATTTCTTGTAGTTCATTCTCTGTCTTTGCTATTAAGACTGTGTCATCCGCACATCGCAAATAATTTATGTTGTGACCGTTGACTTTAATTCCCTTTTTGTCTACTATATCATAATATTTTCGCTGTAATGTGAAAACAAATCCGGTGACAAAACACAGCTTTGCCTGACTCCTTGTTTTATATATTGGAGCTTTCCTGTTTGGTTGCTAATTCGTATAGCTGCTGTTTGTTGCCAGTACATGTTTCTTTATGATTCGCAGATTCTTGTCATCAATGTTTAATTTCTCCAGCATATTGATTATTTCCACATGCTTTACTTTGTCAAATGCGTTTGTGTAGTCTATAAAGCACATATATAGATCTTTCTTTACCTCTATAGATCTTTCTATCAATGGTCTTAAGATGTATTTTGCATTATTTGTGCCCTTTCCATCTACAAATCCACATTGTTCCTCACTTATTTCTGGTTTTATTTTGTTCCTTACACGTCTCATGATGATTCTTAGTAATATGTTGGTCATATGGCTCATGAGACTAATAGTGCGATGGTCTTCACAATCAGTGGCGCCTGACTTCATCGGTATGGCTACAAAGATAGATGTTAGCAGATCTTCGGGTATGTGTCCAGTGTTATATATGTCATTGAGTAGTCTTGTTATGACTTGTACTCACAACTCTCCTAATGCATTTATCTCTTCGATTGTTATATTGTCGGGACCTGGAGCTTTTCATATGTTGAATTGCCTCCTCCACTTCACTCTGCATTATTGGTAGTCCTGTGTCTTTGTTTGAACTGTTTGGCTCTGGTCTTTTCTCATCATAGAGTTGACTGATGTATTCTGTCCATCTTTCCATTGTCTTCTCCTGTCCCATTATTATATTTCCTTCCTTTGGTTTCACACACCCTGAAACTTCTACTTCACTATATCAATCTGCTTCTGGCCCCATTTTAACAGATAGCCCATTCCTGAATCTTCTCTGTACAAGTATAAAATCAATTTGAGTGTGCATGTTGTTGTCTGGGCTTTGCCATGTCCATAGTCGTCTAGAGTGTTGCTTGAACCAGGAGTTACCTATAATCATTTCATGTGTCTTTGCCCAATCTATCAATCTATCGCCTATGTCATTCGTCTCTCCTAGTCCACGTCCTCCAGTCACATTTTGCACTTTAGCATTGAAATCCCATAATATAATTATATATATTATATTAAATATATAGTTATTTCTTGGGATTTACACTATTCCATGGTCATATCTAGGGAGCCGTATTAGCTCAGTGGCTAGTGAACTGGACTACAATGGACAAGAGGTCGGGTTCGATCTTAATCGACGGTATCCAAGTTCCAGCCTTAAATGAGTACCAGATTTTATTTCTGGGAAAGTAAAGCGGCAAGGGCGCAATACCGACCACATTACCCCAAAAATCATGTGCCGAAGGTCTGTAAAAATTATGGTCACTAACACTATATTCCCTATACGCCACTTGGCGTGACGGGGCATTTTACTTTTTGCTTATGGCCACAAAGAGCTCGTTGTAAAAAGTATCAAATTCTTCATCTTCGCTATTACTTGCTGGTGTATAAACTTGAATTATGTTGATTTTCTTTAGCCTACCTCTCAATTTTACTAGCAGAAATTGGATAATGTTCTTCCTTTCACTGTTTTGTTTCTTTCTCTATCTAACATGATGCCAACTCCTCTTTCGTGTGTGGTTCCCAAAGAGTAAATTACATTTCCACTGTCGCGTTGTAATAATCCTGCTCCTTTCCATCTCATTTCACGTAGTCCCAAGACGTTCAATTTAATTCTCTTCACTTCCTGACTGATGTTTTCTAGCTTGCCAACCTGGAGTGCTGATCTAATGTTCCAAGTTCCTATTGATAATATCTTTTTATTTATTATCTTGCATACAGTAGCTTGATGACGAACGGGTGTCACTTGTAGCACTAGACGCTCCCTACCGGACGAGGTGATTATGGAGTCCCCATTAATAATGTCGTTAGCTGTAGATATTAAATTGTATTTGGACATAAGTTTACTTGGCAATATAAGAAGGTCGTTTGCCATTCATTTCCTTCTGGTAGTGACTGTACTAGTCGGAGATCACAGCCATTGACTCTACAACTGAGATGCACCGCCTGCCATCACGGAGTGGGGACCATAACCGGCACTACTTGTCGGCTGCTCCCCAAAACACCATCCACCACCTTCTTCAATGGTTTCACGTAACCCTCCCTGATAGGGGAGCTAAAATGGAGCTCCACCTTGCCCACGAGTATTCTAATACAAAAATGACCCAGACCCACCTGTAACGAGAACGGAAATCGAAAAACCTAGTGGAACAAATGTAGCAGGTCGAGAATATTGCAACCGCAACACCTTTATGTTATACAAGAGCACAAAAAGTGAAACATAATTTGTAGTGGTAATTGTATGACTGTCTGGTGATGGTGGTAGTGGCGGTGATGGTAGTAGTAGTGATGATAGTGGTGGTGGTAGTGGCGGTGTTCGTGGTAGTGATGATGACGGTAGTTGGTGATGGTTGTGTTTTTGGGAGTGGTAGTATCGATGGTGATGCTAGTGGTAGTGTGGTGGTAGTGATGGTGCTGGTGGTGTTGGTGGCAGTAGTAGTAGCGGTGATAATAATAGTGGTAGTATTAATGGTGGTAGTAGTGGTGATGGTAGTGGTGATGGTAGTGGTGATGGCAATAGTATTAGTATTAAGGATGGTAGTAGCCGTGGTGATGATGGTGGCGGTAGTAGTGGTGGTGGTAGTAGTGGTGGTGGTAATGGTGGAGTTGGTGGTGATGTTGGCGGTTGTAGTGTATTAGTGGTATTGGCGGTAATGGTACTAATGGTGGCAGTGATAGTTGTGGTGGTGATGGAGGTGTCCTGATAGTGGTAGTAGTACTGGTGCTAGTGATGGCTGTGGTAGTAGTAAGTAAAGTACCCCCGTCACGCCAAGTGGCGTATAGGGAATATGGTGTTAGTGACCATAAATTTTACAGACCTTCGGCACATGATTTTTGGGGTAATGTGGTCGGTTTACGTCCGTGCCCCTTTACTTTCCAAGAAAAAATCCGGTACCCATTTAAGGCTGGGTGAACCCGGAAGCCGTCGGTTGGGATTGAACCCTACCTCTTGTCCTTTGTAGTTGTGGTGGTGAAAGTAATGGTTGTGGTAGTAGAGGCGTGGTGTTGGCTGTAGTGGTTGTAGTGATGATGGTGGTCAGGATGTTGGTGGTGGCTGTGGTGTTTTTTTAGTATGGTGATGATAATTAAAAGACGGTTAGAGGCCACAGAGATGGGATTTCCCAGAAGAATGTTGAAAGTTCCCTGGACAGATAAAAAGACCAATGAGGAAGTTCTCAAAGAGGCCAACACAAAAAGGGAGCTCTTAAAAAACATCAGAAAGAAGCAATCAACATTTTTCGGGCACATCATGAGAAGAGGAAAGTTGGAATACATGGTTACAACTGGCAAAATAAAAGGAAAGAGAGATCGCGGACGACAAAGAGAGAAAATACTGGATAGCTTGCTGTCATGGCATGGAAAACAGTCAACAACAGAACTGATACGATGCACTGTGGATAGAAGATTGTGGAGGGACATGATCGCCTATGCCAACCGGCAGGGTACATGATGATGATGATGATGATGATGATAATGATAATTATGATGATGGTGTTGTTTGTGTGATGAAAGCGATGTAATTAAGGACGATAAAGTGTGGAATTGTGTATAGTGGTTGCGTGTCTTGTTTGAGAATGTACAGAAGGTAATAGAACATAGAGACCGAGCGAATGGGCAGAGACATATATGAAGGTGAAGGATGTATTGATCACTTTAGAAATGTGTATCATCAAGTACGTATAAAGTCAAATGTAATTCGTTGTTAGGTGCAAGATGATAGCGATCTTCATAGCTTTGATGTTGAGGACGCCCAGATTATTTTTTTTTCTGACATGAAAAAGAAGGAAGCAAGCCTTACAGACCAAACAATGGGCCACCGAGACTCGTGTCGAATTTAGCAGTTCTGAGACCCTAAGAAACTTTCAAAAAGAAACTAGCAATTGTTTTAGTACCAGTAGCAGTAGCAGTACTACTAGTAGTAGCAGTGGTAGTAGTCTTAGTAGTAGTAGCTTTTGTAGCTGTAAGAAGATCACTGGGGCCCTCTTCTCCAAATGCTCTGATCTAACACGTTGAAGTTGTTGAGTTATTTGCGGATCATCATCATTGCACTCCGAGCATGTCCATAGGTGCTCAGATCCCTTCCTCAGCAAGTCTCGTAGTGTCCAGCGACTGACGACCTCAGTTCTATGTTGGTTGATAAGTCTTCTTACACGCCAACTTAGTTTTTCCATTTCTGGTGGTGCCCATCTTGACTCCCATCTCTATCATCCGAATGAGTGACGTGGATTTGCGTTAGTCGAAGTTCTGTACTCTTCTCACATCTCGGAGGGCATTTATGATGCCCGCCCGATCCATTGGTTGACCGTCCTGAACGACAGCACAGCTAGCCAACCTATCCGCCCATTCACTTTCCCGTACTCCCGCATGTCCAGGGACATAGACCAAGGTGACCTTAAGTATTTTTTACTTCTGCAATGACTCTAACCATTGCATGTCTACAGAGCCCAACTCCACATTTTTTATCATGCTCATCGAATCACTCAGTATACAAGCGTGGGTGTAGTCTTGTGACTCTAACCAGTTGAATGCCTTGGTCACTGCCATCAGCTCCATTCTCATGCTACTCGTGGTCATGGCGTATGCACCACTAGTAGTATAGGTGGCTGTGAACTCACCCCAAAAGTGGAATAACATGCACCGAAAGACAATAGATTTGGCACCGAAACCGCACGAAACATGCACCAAAACCCGTGCCAAAGTCCGATAATCGGCTTATTATCTCGGTGGTCGTGATCGGTAATCGGCTTATCTCGGTGGTGTGCGTTGGTGCGTGACAATCGTCATGGTGTGCGTTGGTGCGTGGCGGCTTATTGTGAGTGATCGGTGCGTCGCTAGCTCGCCGGTTATCTCGGGGGTTCTAAAATCGGGCGACAGCGGTTCTAAAATCGGGCGACAGCGGTTCTAAAAGGGGGATGGCGGTATCTCGCGGGTCGGATGGCGGGTCGTCGTGCGGGTGGGGAAAGGTGCCTTTATTGGTTATCATCATGTGCCTCAACACTATCAGCATGTGCCTCAACACTATCATCATGTGCACCCTCATATAGCGATTTTTTTTCTCTCTTATCTCTCACTCTAATGCATATCCAAGCTAACTCAAGTCAAATAAAAATCACCATCACCAAGCCACACAAATTGACACATCATCATGTGCCACCCTCAACACCATCCTTTCATGTCCTATCATCATCATGTGCCACCCTCAACATCAACCTTCATATCCCATCATCATCTTGTGCCACCCTCAAGACTATCATCATGTGCCACCCTCAACATCAACCTTCATATCCCATCATCATCATGTGCCACCCTCAACATCATCATCATGTGCCACCCTCAACATCATCATCATGTGCCACCCTCATCATCACCCTTCATATCATCAAGCCACACAAAGTATCATCTCTCTCTCTTTCTCACACATTCATGGTAAACCAAAACAAAATTCGTTCTATATTTCTCACAGCTTTATTATTAATACAACAAATATACGACACATATATATATATTACTGTCCGGTTGTTGATAATTTTAAGCGTCTGGGTTTCCTACCTCCTGTTTTAGTGGTAGTGTTTGTTAAATGTCTATCAAACACGGGTACATAGGAAGTATCATTAGCCTTCAAAACACAACCGCCCTCCATTTTGACAAAACCTTGATCAAAGCTGGAATAGGTAATTGGTGACTCTGCTGAAACACCCGCGGCATTCATATAGGGTGCCGGATCTGTCGTCTGATTAACAAAAGCGAGGTTCCCTTGATTAACAAAGTGGGGCGTGTAGTCGATGAGATTCGTGTTAACAAGAGATGGTATGTAGTTTTGGTGGTTAACGACAGGCGGCGTGTAGTTGATCTGATTAACGAGAGGTGGCGTGTAGCTGATCTGGTCAATAACAGGCGGCGTGTAGTTGAGGTTAGCATAAGCGGTTAAAATTTCCTCTCGCATCTCAACTAACGTGATAAATTCCTCTCTCGATAGTGTTATCCCAGTTCTGGTAGGAAACTTAAAAAAACTATCACCGCTATATGTCCTTATATTTATCAGTGGTCTGTTACGAAAAACACAAACCGAGACTGCCTTAACGCCATCTTTAGACAATGGAACTACAGTCTCATTTCCACGTGACATAAATATGCGCTGATCACTGAGATCAAACGAAATTGGCGTATTCAAGCTACACGACTCCATATTCAAAGAAAAACAAACCACCTGGCAACAGACGTTGGTTATGTGTGTGCGTGTACACTGCTCGACTGGGGGGTTTTTATACCCGTTTATCGGGTCGAGGACCGTCTATTTATAGCAGCTAACGCAATACGTTATCAGGCGTGGTAATCAGTCGTGTTGCGACATGTTCAGTGACCTCTGGAACTGACCCAATAGGGGGGTGATGTGTGGGGAAATATGATGCGTGTAACAATTCGGTCTCAGGTAATGCGGCTTGAGACTAGGAAACTCCTCCTCCTCCCCCCTGTAGTGTTTATATAGGTTGTGGATTTTAAAAATAGGTGTTAGTTGAAGAGGGGGAAACCTCGCGCGCTGACCTAAAATCACTCGTTGTTATTTTCGTCGGTGGTATAATCACTAATGTTAGTAGCACTTGTGAGGATGGATCCCCGATGGAATCATCCCTTCACAGCTCTGATAGCCGGTCCTACCGGGTGTGGGAAAACGGTATTTGTGCAAAAGTTTATACAGAACCTTCACGAGCTAGCTGTCCCCGTACCGGAGGAAGTTATATGGTGTTATGGGGAATGGCAGCCGATATACGAGACAATGGGGTCAGTGAGATTTATCGAGGGTCTACCAGACGTCGATAAATTGGAAGGTGGTAAGAAGAGAAGACTGATCGTCATCGATGACTTGATGTCTGAGACGGACGAGCGGGTAACAAAATTATTCACCAAAGGTAGTCATCACAGAGATATTAGTGTGATGTACATTGTTCAAAATCTATTCGGAAAAAATAAAGAACATCGAACCATAAGTCTCAATACGCACTATTTAGTCCTTTTCAAGAACCCGAGAGACGGGAGTCAAATTATGAATCTGGGTAAACAAACGTACCCGGGTCGGGTGGGGTACCTCCAAGATAGTTTTAAGGACGCGACAGCGAGTCCTCACGGTTATTTGCTGGTCGATCTTCGTCAGGACACACCTGATAATCTTAGGTTGAGAACAAAAATATTCCCCGGGGAGAGACAAATCGTCTACGTGCCAAAGTAGAGAATCATGTGTGATGAAGCACTTAGACGGCACGGTGAAATGTTGAAATGTATGCGCGCCGCCTCGCCGAGCGGTTTGAGAGCCATATTAAAAACAGCCTCTCCCAAACTCATTAACTTTTTGTGCGAGTGTTGTCATAACATATTAAAAGGTAATGTTAGACTCACTCAACAACAGAAGTGCGAGCTACGTCGACACAAGAACAAGTTGAGACTTCTCACTAAAAAGAAACCGAGTCTTAAGCGGCGGAAAGAGATTCTACAAACCGGTGGGTTTATAGGTGCTTTGCTCCGTCCTATATTAAGTATTCTCGGTGGAGTACTAGGTGCGTAACAATGGCCAAAAAAATGATTTTGGTGGATCCTCGATTCCTCGAGGGTCTTAAACAGACTACTACCACGTCGTATAGCCCACCCGAGGCGATCGGTGACAACTTGAGAGATTTAGATGATGAAATGCAACGTATCCTATTCCGCGATGATTTAGCACCCGCCGATAAGGCCAGAGTGTACCAACGTGCCCTGCATCAATATTTAACTAGATTGGAGCAGTATAAACGACGCTCATTGGGCTCGGTCGATCTCATTCAACACAACACGGCAACAGAAAAAACACCTTCCCCACCAACACCATCATTCGAGATATCACCAGAGCAGACCAAGACACCACCACCACCACCACCAGCGGAAACCCCAAAGGTAGGTAATGAAACCACTCCGCCCGTAGCCACGTATAAACTGAGACCTAAAAAAAGAAAGAGCGGAATCCCAACACCAAAATGGGAACGGTGGAGAAAATATTGAGACGTCGTTACTTTGACCCTAGTCGACCAGGGGCGTATAGTGGTGCAACGGCCCTGCAACGTAACACCAAACTGGGACTCGCAAAGATCAAACAATGGCTGAGTCATCAGGATACCTATACCCTTCATAAACCAATTCGTCGCAGATTTGAAAGGCGTCCTATTATAACGAGTGGCCCCCAACAGCAATATCAGGCAGACCTAATCGATTTGAGACATTTGAAAAAACACAACGATGGATATTCCTATCTGGTTTCTTGCGTGGACGTTTTCAGTAAATTCGCGTGGTCTGTACCGATACGAACCAAAACGGGGAAATCCTTAGTGGAAGCCGTCGGTAAGATATTTCTCGATGGGAAACCCGCGAGTTTTCAAACCGATAAGGGGTCAGAGTTTCTGAACAGAACATTTCAGAAATTCCTCGCTGACAACAACGTTCACTTTTTCACTACGCAGAACGAAGATATTAAGGCCGCCGTGGTGGAACGCTTTAATAGGACTCTGAAACAACGGATGTGGCGATATTTCACGAAATCCAATAAGTTGTCTTATGTCCGAGTCCTCCCCGCCCTACTTCGAAGTTATAACCATTCGTATCACAGAAGTATAAAAATGGCACCGGTCGACGTCAACGCAGACAATCAAGAACAGGTATGGAACACGTTGTATAATAGCAAACGCAACTTTAAATTAAAAGACCCCTGTACAAGCCCGGTGATCGAGTTAGACTGGTCCTGGGCAGAGCCAATTTTAAAAAGGGTTATGCCCCGGCTTGGACGGAGGAACTGTTTTCCATCAGTCGAGTAAATGAAACAAACCCCGTTACACGATTTTCCTTCGATACCGTCGAGATCCTTTTAGCCAACGAACACGGAAAAACCATTCCATTCACCAGCGGGACGTCGGTGTTAACGGTACACTTTCGAGTCAAGAAGCATCTCGAGCTGGTATAATGGTGAGACACACTCCCCTTCATAGAGATGTTGAGTTATACGAAGACTTTTACTGTTGTCAGGCGGGCGATGGGATGCCCGTGTTTATAGGAGGTCGAAGTCAGAGCGGTCGAGGAATCGGTAGTTTCTTTGGTGGAATCGGGAGGGCTATTTTACCCTGGTTAAAAACCGGCGGTAAGGCCTTGCTCAGAGAAGGCTTGGGGACCGGTCTGCAGGTCGCACAGGACGCATTAGCTGGAAAAAATGTCGGTGAAGCTTTCAAAGAACGAGCTAAGGAGGCCGGTCAGCGGTTGCTACACGGGGCCGTAGACCACCTGCGTGATAACAACCAATCAGGAAGTGGTTTACGTCAAAGCAGAAAGCGAGTTATGAAGCTACCTCCACCAGGCGAACCCGTTACGAAGAGGATAAAACCGACAGCTGGACGGTTCCCCCTTCATTCGGTGCACAACAGAGGGAAGAAGACGAAGACGAGGGTGGCAAAGGATATTTTCGACTAATAATGTCCCTCATTCACCCCAAATCGTGCGAATGTCTTCACTCTGGTTTGGATTTATTTAGCGTTCCACCCACACAGACATCTCTAGACTCTGGCCAGTTTATTGAAATTCGTCCGATCGCAGCTTTGTCGCATAGCGCACCGATAGAGTTTTTCATTTCTGGAAACAGCGAGGAGTATCTAGATCTTTTCAACACGTTTTACATCTGCGGGTCAAAATCACCCTCCCGAATGGTGATAGTGTACCAGTCGATGCTGAGGTAGGACCGGTCAACAATTATCTTCACAGTCTATTTTCACAAGTCGACGTATCGCTAAACGACACGTTGGTTACACCGTCGGAGAATACCTATCCTTTTAGAGCGGTGTTTGAGGCCACGCTAAATTACGGAGAGGATGCGAAAACGGGATACTTGACGGCCGCTCTGTTCTACAAAGACACAGCTGGCCACCATGACGATTTGAAAGAAAATGAGGGTTTTAAAACACGGCGCGATTTGACTTCGGGTAGTAAAGAGGTTGAAATGATGGGTCGTTTGCACTCTGATGTCTTTGTGCAGGATCGTTACATGTTAAACAGAGTCGACGTAAAGATAAAACTCACGCCCTCGAAGGATGTGTTCAGCCTCGCGGCTCACGATAGCTCTGTGGGTTATAAGAGTGTTATCACCTACGCCGCGCTCGTGGTCAGGAAAGCTAAGCTAAACCCCGCGATTTCTCTGGCCCACGAAAAGGCTCTCTTAAGCGGGAATGCGCGGTACCCGATCAAGAGGGTTACCATCAAGACATTTTCCATCGCTAGTGGGATGCTTTCCCACAGTCAAGACAATTTATTTTTGTCTCAAACACCGACCCGTATAGTGATAGGTCTGATTACGGCCAGTGCTTTTAATGGTGTTTACACAGCTAACCCGTTCAATTTTCAACACTTTGGTCTGATTTATATGAACCTGACGGTCGACGGGAAATGTATCTCGGGAAAGCCTCTAACTATGGACTTTGAACGAAATCAATACGCGAGAGCTTTCTTCGGCACAAATCTGGCCATGGGTCTGATTGGTAAAGACGCTGGGAATAACGTTGATTATAGAGAATTCAAGGACGGATACTGCCTATTTGGTTTTGACCTCTCGTCCAGCCTACTGGACGACTCCCATTTTGAGCTAGCCACAAGCGGACCCTTGTCGATAGAACTCAAGTTTGCCGCTCCCACCACTACTCCCCTACAAGTTATCGTCTACGCCGAGTTGGACTCGGTGCTCGAGGTGTCCAAAACAAGGCAGATTCTAACAGACTTCGCCGTTTGAGAGAGAAAGACGGAGAAGAATATGAACACGAGGGAGATTTACAACCTTTTGATGTCGGATATTTTCGTTCGACGTTGTTCCCTTGTTAGTGTCATTCCACGAAACCACTTACCGCCAAGCATCGACCCAACGGCGACCGCGGCCTTTGTCATAAACACCGACCCTGCCCACGAACCCGGAGAGCATTGGGTGGCCCTATTTTACAATGGACTCAGCGAATGTGAGTATTTCGATTCCTACGGTTTGCTTCCCAGACACGTGGATATTTTAAACTTTATAGAGCAAAACTCACACGTTCCATTCGTCTACAACCCGCGGGTGTTGCAAGATTTGTTTAGCAACACGTGCGGCCTATATTGTGTTTATTATATACTTCTTAAGTGTCGTGGCGCAAAACTTAACAGAATTCTCATGCCTTTTTCATCGAGACAGCACGTAAACGACCGTATCATTTATCGTTTGCTCGCCCCGTGGATACTTCGGCTTCGAGGGGCCCGTCCAGACGCTTAAAATTATCAACAACCGGACAGTAATATATATATATATGTGTCGTATATTTGTTATATTAATAATAAAGCTGTGAGAAATATAGAACGAATTTTGTTTTGGTTTACCATGAATGTGTGTGAGAGAGAGAGAGAGAGAGAGAGAGAGAGAGAGAGAGAGATGATACTTTGTGTGGCTTGATGATATGAAGGGTGATGATGAGGGTGGCACATGATGATGATGTTGAGGGTGGCACATGATGATGATGTTGAGGGTGGCACATGATGATGATGGGATATGAAGGTTGATGTTGAGGGTGGCACATGATGATAGTCTTGAGGTGGCACAAGATGATGATGGGATGTGAAGGTTGATGTTGAGGGTGGCACATGATGATGATAGGACATGAAAGGATGGTGTTGAGGGTGGCACATGATGATGTGTCAATTTGTGTGGCTTGGTGATGGTGATTTTTATTTGACTTGAGTTAGCTTGGATATGCATTAGAGTGAGAGATAAGAGAGAAAAAAAATCGCTATATGAGGGTGCACATGATGATAGTGTTGAGGCACATGCTGATAGTGTTGAGGCACATGATGATAACCAATAAAGGCACCTTTCCCCACCCGCACGACGACCCGCCATCCGACCCGCGAGATACCGCCATCCCCCTTTTAGAACCGCTGTCGCCCGATTTTAGAACCGCTGTCGCCCGATTTTAGAACCCCCGAGATAACCGGCGAGCTAGCGACGCACCGATCACTCACAATAAGCCGCCACGCACCAACGCACACCACGACGATTGTCACGCACCAACGCACACCACCGAGATAAGCCGATTACCGATCACGACCACCGAGATAATAAGCCGTTTATCGGACTTTGGCACGGGTTTTGGTGCATGTTTCGTGCGGTTTCGGTGCCAAATCTATTGTCTTTCGGTGCATGTTATTCCACTTTTGGGGTGAGTTCACAGCCTCCTATACTACTACCACTGTCTTCTTTGACTATTCTGCCTGCCGAGCGTGCTGTAAATGCCTATGCACTTCTTTGTGTCGTCTTACAGATCCGTCTGTATAGATGACTGCATCTTTCTCATCGGTGTTATCGCAGATGAGACCGTTGACCTCCGCATTGACCACGACTGTCGGACCACGAGTCCTGTTTCCTCACATGGTCACCGCATTAGCTCCCACTCGTACTACCGGTGCGGTCGTATTAACGATATGATTCTTAAGGGAGAACCATGAAACTGATGCTTTATTTGGATTAACCAAGGCACCTGAAACCCCACATAAGGAAAAAATGCGATAGAGTTCGTCCTGCGTTGTGGAGGCGATTCCCCGTCTGTCTCTTCCATGTCGATATACCAGAATATCATCAGCAAAAGTCATAGTTCTTCCCCTCCCATCCAGCTGTTGTTCCGTGATCGTTATTGTGTACACGTTAAATAGAACCGGGGACAATGGTGAGCCTTGTGGCAGACCTGGACAAATAGGTGTTGGCTCAGAAGACCAACTTCCACATCTGAGTATCACCTTCCTCTGAAACAGTGCCGCAGCGATCCATCTAATGAGGAAGGGGTGCACCGCCAGTTTGAGGAGCAAATGCATAAGGTTTTCAAATGGTACCCTGTTGTATGCATCCTCCAGATCTATAGCAGCAGCACATGTCTCCTCTCGTCTGTGGAAGCCCTCGATGACGTCATAGGCAAAGACTGCCGCATTGAGCTATGTCCCTTTGTTATATCTATAACCTCCGAGTGTGGGTGGGAATGCGCATTTCTGTTCAAGGTGACAGGTGAGGACACGGGCAACTATTTTCTCCAGCAGCTTGCCCGCAGTGTTCTGCATTGTGATGATTCTGTAGGCACTGATCTGAAAATGGTCCTTGTTTGGCTTCGGTAGCGGTAGTAAGTAGCTGTGTAGCCACTCCTCCTTAATCTGGTCACTCCGAATGCTGGCAATAAACTCATTAGCCAGTTTTGTCAAGTCGTCGTCAGCTAAATCGCCCATGTCATCGTACAGATCACCATCTGGACCAGGAGCAGTGTTGCGTGACCTTTTAAGTGTCGTGCGAATGGTATCGGTTGTGATTGTGAGATCTTCTTCCAGCACTATATCCTTACATAATTTTGACAGCGATCCCCGTATCCTCATTCTTACAGCCTCATTTCTTTGGTCCGTCTGCTCAATGTAGCGGGCAAGCAGGGCCTTCCCTTTGCTCTCAACAGATTTGTGCCATATCCGGTCTGTGCTCTGAAAGTCTGGTATGCCTCTGTGCCGTGTTGTGCCATTCATGCTCTGATGAAGGCGCCAGAATGTGGCTAGCGATTTTTCTGAGCACACTTTTTTACAGTAGTCATCCCATTTGGTATCCTTAGCCTGCTTAGCGCATAGTTTAAAGTGCATCATTTTTTGGTCGACCTCTTATTTCAGACACTTCAAGAGCTCAGGTTGTGTTCTTCCATTCTTTCTGACGTTCTGCCATGTCTTGGCCGTTTGTCTCTTGTACCGCCAAGCTTCCTCGACTTCTACGTTCCACCAGGGTGGCTGCGTCAATCTCTCCTGCCTCCTACTAGGGGTGCTCTGTTTCCTATGTCTGATTTTGCTAATGACTTCCTGGTCTGTTTCTCGTAGTGGAATGTGTGGAGCTTTCTTTTCGGGCTTCTATTTCTGCTTTTCTAAATTAGGAGGACACATGGATAATGATCACTTCCTTGGAACCCCAGTGCACTCCACCCGCAAACCGGTGCAAAGGTGGAAGACACAAGTACCAGGTCTATGACACTATCAGAGTCCCCTGTTCGAGTGGACATTCTTGTTGCTCTTCCATCATTCAAGCACACTAAATCGACTGACACTAGTGCGTTCTCTAGGTCTTCTCCCTGCTTGTTGGTTATGACGTTACCCCACTAGTTGCCTCTAGCATTAAAGTCTCCGCAGAAAATGACGTTCTCTTCCTCGAAGTCGAAGAGATTCTGCCATTGTTGTGTGTCCACCTTCCCATTACAGGCGTACACATTTACAACTACGAAATGAACTGGGGTCTGCACCCTAATCGCATATACCTGCAATTCTGCATTGTCCCACGCAGACATATCAACCTCAGCTGCCACCATATTGTTGCGCACAAGGATGGCCTGCCCAAGGTGTCGCCTATTGTAGAAACAATGAGAGCCAGGAGTATTTACTGTCCTGTCACCAAGAAGAGTTATTGAGTTATTGAGTTATTTGCGGGTCATCATCATTGCACTCTGAACATGTCCATAGGTGCTCAGATCCCCTCCTCAGCAATTCCCTCAGTGTCCAGCGACTGACGACTCCAGTTCTATGTTGGTTGATAAGTCTTCTTACACGGCCACCAAGTTTCTCATTTCTGGCCGTGCCCATCTCAACTCCATTTCCATTATCCGAATAAGTGACGTTGATCTGTGTTTGTCGAGGTCCTGTGCTCTTCCAACATCTCGAAGGGCATTGATGATGTCCGCCCGATCCATCGGTTGCCCGTCCTCAACGACAGCGCAGCTAGCCAACCTGCCCGCTCTCTCATTTCCCCGTACTCCCGCATGTCCAGGGACATAGACAAAGGTGACCTTACGTATTTTGAATTTCTGCAACGACTCTACCCATTGCATGCGTACAAAGCCCGCCTCCACTTTTTTTATCATGCTCATCGAATCACTCAGTATACATGCGTGGATGTAGTCTTGTGACTCTAACCATTTGAATGCCTTGGTCACTGCCATCACCTCCATTGTCATGCTACTCGTGGTCAAGGCGTATGCACCACTGTCTTCCTTGGCTATTCTGCCTGCTGAGCGTGCTGTAAATGCCCATGCACTTCTTTCGTGTCGTCTTACAGATCCGTCTGTATAGATGACTGCATCTTTCTCATCGGTATTATCGCAGATGAGACCGTTGACCTCAGCATTAACCACGACCGGGTTCTGTTCCCTACTTTTCCTGTCGAGTGTGACAATACATGAGAAAGTTCCCTTGAATGACGTAGGCACCGGTATCCACTCCTCACCAACGCTGATATTGGTAAGCCCACAGACCTGTTTGATGACATCTTCTGCCCGGCCCACCCATGATTTGCCTTTTTTAACCTGGTACCTTTCTCTGTGTTGAGCACGTGGTGCAATGGATGCTCTGTATCTGTACTAATCTTCAGGTATGCTCGTGCTCTCCAGATCTTTATTCTGTCATCCATGGTTGGAAAGTCAAGAAGATACCTCATTGCTACACAGGGAGTGTCCCTCGTACATCCCAGGATAATGCGCATGGCTTCATTTTGTATTTTCTCCAGCCTATCAATTTGAGTCGTACTGACAGTAAGAATGGCCAGGGCATACTCGATTGGTGCGAGTACTAATCCCTGGAACTGAAGAATAAGTAGCCTCTGCTCGATGTTGGCAGCTGCCATGACCGTCAAGGCGGCTAATCCTTTGCGGGATTTTGTTATCACATGGTCGACGTGGTCCCGAAAACACAGGCTGCGATCAAACTTAACTCCGAGTAGTACGAATGGTAGTACGAATGGGAGCTGATGAGGTGACCAGGGACAAGTTGATGACATACCAAGAAGAGTTTCTTGCAAAATCAAAATTTTGATAGAATATACCACAAACAACTTATAGAATGCTTAAAAGAGATACATCTAGATAACATAGACATACGACTAATATGTAATTTATACTGGGAGCAAACAGCAACAATAAAATATAACCATGAGAACTCTACATCCATTGATATAAAAATAGGAGTAAGACAGGGATGCATCCTATCACCACGCTTGTTCAATCTATACACTGAGCAAATCTTTAAAAACATCATAGAGATGCCAGGCCTAAACATTAATGGAAAGATAATCAATAACCTAAGATATGCTGACGATACTGTACTACTAGCAGAAAATCCTAAAGATCTACAACAATTACTTAATTAAATACACATGACAAGCAAAAAATATGGATGAGATATGATTATAAAAAAGACTAAAACTATGATCATAAACAAAGAAAACACTCAAAACCTACAAGTGGATATCAAAATTGAAGGAATATATCTGGAGACAGTTCGTAACTACATCTACCTTGGACATACTATAACCAGTGATGGAAAATGTACAACTGAAATAAACAAAAAAATAGGAATGGCAAAAAGTAATTTTAATACCATGAAAAGTATACTAACATCAAAACAAATATCACCAGGGCTAAAACTAGAAATAGCAAAATGTTATATCTTCTCAACATTCCTATATGGCGCAGAAACATGGACATTGGACAAGAAAACAAGAAAACAGAACGGAGAATTGAAACCTTTGAAATGTGGATATATAGAAGAATAGGTAGAATTGGATGGAAAGAAAAGAAAATAAATGATGAAGTCTTAAAACAACTAATGAGAACTACTAAACACAATTCAAACAAGACAAATGCGTATTTTTGAGCCATGTTAAAAGACAAAACAGCCTACTAAAAGTAATCTTAGAGGGGAAAATACAGTGTGAAAGAGCCAGAGTCAGACCAAGACTAACATGGACGAGTAACGTCGAAAGATGGACAAATCAGTCTATGACAACCTGCACATCAAAGCAAGAGTAGAATGGCGCTCTGTGTTAGCCAACAGTTCTCTACGGAGATGGCACTCGATGATGATGATGATGACCAGTCAAACACCAGTGGATAAAGAGATACATGTGAAAACGATGGCGCTGGATAGGACACACACTGCGGAAGCCAACTGAGATTATTACACAACAGGCCCTTTTTTTGAATCACAGGGAAAAAGACAAAGAGGAAGACCAAGTAATTTTTGGGGAAGACAGATGGAAGTAGAGATGACGATGATGGGGAAGACATGGAATGATCTTACAAGAATGGCAAGAAACAGAATGGCTTAGAAAGTATTTGTTGAAGACTTATGCTCCACAGGGAGCTGAAAGGTATAATAGAGACAAAATCATTTTTATTGTTTGAATTGTATTAAGTAGTTCTCTTTGCATTTTTAGTTGTTTATGATTTGATCGTTTGTTTTCTTTTCTTTCCATCAAATTCTCCCTATTCTTCTATAAATTCACATTTCAAAGGCTTCAATTGTCTGTTCGGATTTCCATGTTTCTGCACTATACATGAATGTTGAGAAGTTATAACATTTTGCTATTCTTAGTCTTTTTGATATTCATATCTAATAAATATTTTTGCTTGTTATATTAGTTTCATTAAGTAATTGTTGTAGATCTTTTGGACTTTCTACTAGTAATATAGTATCATCAGTATATCTTAAGTAATTGATTATCTGTCCATTAAAGTTTTGGCCTGGTATCTCTGTGATGTTTTTAAAAATTTGCTCAGTGTATAGATTGAACAAGCGTGGTGATAGGATCAATCCCCGTCTTACTCCTCTTTTTATATCAATTGGTGTAGAGTTCTCTTTGATATATTTTATTATTGCTGTTTGCTCCCAGTATAAATTACATATTAATCGTATGTCTGTTATGTAGATGTATATCTTTTAGGCATTCTATAAGTGGTTTATGCTGAATTCTATCAAAAGCTTCATTATTCTCCACATTTTCAACTTCATTATACTCCACATTTTCAACTGCATTATACTCCACATTTTCAACTTTATGATTAACCATATTTTCAAGTTCATTATTCTCCGCATTTTCAACTTCATTATTAACCACATTTTCAACTTCACTATTCTCCCCATTTTTTCCGTATTCTCCTCATGTTTACACCCTTTAGAGTTTTGCATAACTTCTCTTTATGCTTCTAGTTGTGCCAGAAATATCAGACGCCATCAATAATCTTGTGTTTAAGCACTCCAGAAGTAGAGCAAAATCAATCAGTTGAAAGAACTTTCATTTTCTACACAAATCGCTCGTCAGTTGTGGCTGCCATTTTGTTTTCTTGGGAGCCGAGCTCAATGGTCAGTGAACTGGGCTGCTACAGACAAGAGGTCAGGTTCGAACCTCAGGGACATTTCCCAGGCTCACAAGGCATTGAACCGCTTTGTTCATCATCATCATCATCATCATCATCATCATCATCATCATCATCATCATCATCATCATCATGTGCCATACCGTTTGGTGTTGGCGATCATGTCCTTCCACAATCTTCTATCCACAGTGCATCGTATCAGTTCTGTTGTTGACTGTTTTCCATGCCATGAAACCAAGCTATCCAGTATTTTCTCTCTTTGTCGTCCGCGATCTCTCTTTCCTTTTATTTTGTCAGTTGTAACCAAGTATTCCAACTTTTCTCTTCTCATGATGTGCCCGAAAAATATTGATTGTTTCTTTCTGATGTTTTTTAGGAGCTCTGTGTTGGCGTCTTTGAGAACTTCCTCATTGGTCTTTTTAGCTGTCCAGGGAACTTTCAACATTCTTCTGAGAAATCCCATCTCTGTGGCCTCTAATCGTCTTTTCATTTGTTTGTCTACTGTCGATGATTCGCTTCCATAGGTCAGAATTGGTTCTATATAGCACCGACGAACTACTTTGTTCTTAGAAAGAAAATGTATTAACACCCCTGTCAGGTCGATGATGGCACATAAGTAGTATAGCAGGCCTGCTAAACTACTCACATAGGGGAAGGTCATAGTTCTCCAGGCCTGCTATACTACTCACATAGGGGAAAGTCATAGTTCTCCAGGCCTGCTATACTACTCACATAGGGGAAAGTCATAGTTCCCCAGGCCTGCTATACTACTCACATAGGGGAAAGTCATAGTTCTCCAGGCCTGCTATACTACTCACATAGGGGAAAGTCATAGTTCTCCAGGACTGATGACGATCTGCTTCTAGTTTTTGTAGTACTTGCTTGTTTGTTAGTTCCAAGATTGACCCTCCCTTATTAATTGTTATGCGTAGCGATTCTCTTGGTCTACCTTGTTTTCTTTTACCAGATGGTTTCCACCAGATGTATTACGGGGAAGTCTTTCTTCGGTAAATCATTTTAGGGGAAGAGGTATGTTTACAGCACTATGAAAAAAGATAACTGATCTATCGGTCGGAAGTTTCCCTCCATAATAATATTCATGTATTATTTTTTTGTCTCAAGCCTTTCTTCACCCATGCTCAGCACATGATCGATGTCACTCTAACGCCTTCTTCTTATAAAGGTCGACTCATATTCTTGTTTTGATTCGTCTCTTACCTGTTAATTTGAATTGTATTATTTCCAGGGTATGTTTGTGATCCCACGGAGACATGTTTTTTTTTTTTTCAAATGCATTAAATTTCTTATCTAAAGTCTTTGTGGATTTCTAACTTTCACATCCATGTTAGCACTGGTATCACATCCATATGTTAGCACTGGTATCACATCTATTTGTTAGCACTGGTATCACATCCATTTGTTAGCACTGGTATCACATCCATATGTTAGCACTGGTATCACATCCATATGTTAGCACTGGTATCACATCCATATGTTAGCACTGGTATCACATCCATATGTTAGCACTGGTATCACATCCATATGTTAGCACTGGTATCACATCCATATGTTAGCACTGGTATCACATCCATATGTTAGCACTGGTATCACATCCATGTTAGCACTGGTATCACATCCATATGTTAGCACTGATATCACACAGGAGTTGAACAGTTTCAGTTTTGTTCGTTTACTGAGAACTCTGGATCTCCAGATGTTCGTCAGTTTGTTGAAAACATTTCTTTTTGTCGTTTACCCGATGACTACTAAAGAAATGCAGTGCCCTCTTCGTCATCTGTTCTTAGAAGAACTTAAGTGCAAAAGAACTAGGGGACGCCCAAAATTCCATTTGTAGATAGATGCGTGTAAACGGAACATGAAGACTCTGAACATAAACCCTGCAGCCTGGTGAAGAAATAGCTGCATACCGCAATCTCTGGAAACATAATCTAAAGCTTCACCTCAAACAAGAAGCAGACAGATTCACAGAAAAAGTGAATACATGGCGAAAGAAAAGAAAAAAAAAACATTTCTAGGGGCACTGCAAAATCCATAGTCAACTATGACCCACGGAGGATACTACTACATTATAAATTACTATACCTGCACTCTCTCAAAATGTCTAATTTATTTTCTCAGTTTCCCTCTTTCAAGCCTACATTTTTAAAATTCATTTTCACACTTTTATACAATTAATTGTAATTCATTTTTTTTTTTCACTGTAATTCCGCCAGAAGTTTTTACATTGATCATGCAGGCAATATTTTTAATAGCCGGTAAACAAAAATATCAGATCGGGAAAGTAAACGGCGCACAATATTTAATCCTTGTCTGTGTATGGACGCGGTCACAGCAGATGGAAATATAAACCATGGACAGTTCTCCTTGGACATTGTCAGGCAGTTTGCTGTTAGTGTAGCGGCATTTTTAGTTTAATTTTATGGATAATGTGTAATAAATTATAGCTAATTTCGAAACAGGATCTCTTTGACTGCATTTACTTTAGTCTTAGCATCGTCATTATAATTATATAAAACTGACATCGACTGTGCCTGCTCTGAACTGAAGCTTTCAGTGAAGGTAGTTAACATTAACAGTAAACACTGACACAGTGGCAAGGACTTCCATTTGTTGATTTTCTATTTCGTTAGATTTTTAGTCATCAGATCTTCTGTGAGTGTGTGCTGGGTTCTGGTTTTGTTCAAGAGAGTTCACCAGGCTAACGATACAACTTTGCCGACGAGCATATCAATAGTCTATTTAGTCCCTTATTCTAGAGGTAAGTTGAATGAATCATGAATGTACATTTTTTTGTACTGTGTTCTGTTTGATATGTTTGCAAATTAAATTAATTGACGTTTGTTTTTGTTATTTTCTTCTTCTTTCTTAACTTTCTTTCTATAGCTCTTTAATTTAATCTTTTATTTTTACGATTTATTACATAAAATGGTTAACTAAAGTAATTAATTATAATAAGAAGTCATTAACTTTATTAAATTTACTGATTAAAGAGGTTACTCTATTTAGTGTAATCTAATCATCTATTTACGACAGTGTAAAGTTCTAGTTTTTAGTTTAGCGTCTTTCTGCTAAACCGAGTGATCTGACTCATCTCCCCTGATAGACCTCAGGTGTTTCAATGTATCCAACTACTTGTAGTAGTTTTTGTGTGTCTAATTTTATTTTTTTTTCAACGAGTTTTAGGGTATTCCTAACTCAGGGGTCTTCCAATGACAGATTAGAGAATGACCGAATAAAGTGCAAGGTGATGTTACTCAAAGCAGAATGGTTACTCAAAGCAGAAAGATGCTAAACTTTTTCATATTTACTCATATATACATTACCACACTCTAACTTTCCACTTTTATTATAACATCAGTAATACCAATTATAATTCTTTTTTATATATAATTATATTTTCTCATCATCATCCATTAATTCATACTCTTTTCCATCTAGTCATTTTCTTCATTCTTTAATAACTTTATCCAATAGCAGGACATTATCATATTATAAAACAGTAACTGCCTTATTAGTCCCAGATCCATCAAAGAATTCCCAGTTTTTTTCTTTTCCAAATAAATTTTGTTTTAAAGAAGATACTGTTAATTATTATTATATTTGATGTAGTAAAAAAAAAGTAAAGTACCCCCGTCATGCCAAGTGGCGTATAGGAAATATGGTGTTAGTGACCCTATATTTGACAGACCTTCAGCACATGATTTTTGAGGTAATGTGGTCGGTATTATGCCTGTGCTGCTTTACTTTCGCAGAAAAAAATCCGGTACCCATTTAAGGCTGGGTGAACCCGGAAGCCGTCGGTTGGGATCAAACCCTACCCCTTGTCCTTTGTAGTCCTGTTCACTAACCACTGAGCTATCGTGGCTCCCATATTTGATATACTTTACTCTAATATTCATTGTTGTAATCGCTTCAACCTAAATTTATTTTCAGTAATAATATATTTTTTTTGCTTTCACCAGTTTCCACCACTGGTAAAGTTCATAGACCCTCATCATCATGTGCCATACCAGTTGGCATAGGCGATCATGTTCTTCCACAATCTTCTATCTACAGTGCATCGTATCAGTTCTGTTATTGACTGTTTTCCATGCCATGACACCAAGCTATCCAGTATTTTCTTTCTTTGTCGTCCACGATCTCTCTTTCTTTCTATTTTGCCAGTTGTAACCAAGTATTCCAACTTTCCTCTTCTCATGATGTGCCCGAAAAATGTTGATTGTTTCTTTCTTATGTTTTTTAGGAGCTCCTCTTTTTTGTGTTGGCCTCTTTGAGAACTTAATCATTGGAACACTTGAAGAACACTTAAACAAACTCAACATCTCAGGCACAAAATACAACATGAAAATCAACATCAACAAAACAGAAGTCATGAATTTCGCCAAAAATAAACAGAACACCAACATAACTATAGAAGGCAGACAACTAAAACAAGTAGAGGAATTCAAATACCTAGGAAGTCTAATGGCAAACGATAATTCTAAAATAGCAGAGATAGAATCAAGATGCAACAAAGCTTGTCAAATCATCGGACAGTTATCACCACTATTGTCCAACAAGGAAATAACTCTGGAGGCAAAACAAGCACTATACAATACAATCTTCATCCCAACGTTATGCTACCAATGCCAAACCTGGACCCTAGATGCATGAACAATAAGAAAAATAACCTCTACAGAGATGAATGTGTTAGACGAATGACAGGAAATAGTCTGAGAGATAAGATCAGAAATGAAGAACTGAGAAAAAACCTAGGAATAGCCCCCGCCATAGAATATATAAGGAAACAACAGATAAAATGGTTTGGCCACGTGACAAGTCAAAAAGAACAAAACACAACGAGCCTTCAACAAACGTTGTGAGAACACCAGACCCAAAGGGCAACCACGAAAAAGATGGGTTGAGGGAATATTAGAAGCACTAGGAAACATAACAGCAGCAGAGGCGAACAGAAGAGCAAAAAACCGCAAATTATATCTCCCTCGACGCTAAAAGGCAGATGAGGAAGGAAAGAAGAAGAAAAAGACTCATTGGTCTCTTTAGCTGTCCAGGGAACCTTGTCGCTAATGCTGCCCAAGAATGTAAAGTAATCTGCTTCCTCGATCAGCTCTGACCCAATTTCTACTGAGTTGCTGGCACATCTCTTGTTACACTTTTTTTTTTTTTTTTAAAATCAGTATTAATCTTTAGTACCATGATTGATTATCAGATTCTGTGTTGCCCGTAAAATATGTGTTAAGAAATTGCCAAAATATCTGTATTTTCAAACAGTATGAAATCAATATTCAGTAATCTCTTGTGCCTATTTTTAGAGAAGGTGTGGACCCTGAGTCAGTACGAAATAATAATAAAATTTGCCTCATCTGGGAATTGTACACGCACCCTTTTGACCAGGAAGCAAGCACACTAGCCACTCCGCCACCTGGTCTGCATTTATTTACAATTAAATATTATAATGTTATTCTGCAGTGCTCAACAGTGTTCAAACTGGAGCATTAATCAAGTAAATTGTATGGTGCTTCAGTAGCATAGTTGTAGCTTGCTGGTCTCCCAGTACAGTGAAGCTTCAGTAGCATAGTTGTTAGCTTGCTGGTCTCCCAGTACAGTAAAGCTTCAGTAGCATAGTTGTTAGCTTGCTGGTCTCCCAGTACAGTGAAGCTTCAGTAGCATAGTTGTTAGCTTACTGGTTTCCCAGTAGAGTGAAGCTTCAGTAGCATAGTTGTTAGCTTGCTGGTCTCCCAGTACAGTGAAGCTTCAGTAGCATAGTTGTTAGCTTGCTGGTCTCCCAGTACAGTGAAGCTTCAGTAGCATAGTTGTTAGCTTGCTGGTCTCCCAGTACAGTGAAGCTTCAGTAGCATAGTTGTTAGCTTGCTGGTCTCCCAGTACAGTGAAGCTTTAGTAGCATAGTTGTTGGCTTGCTGGTCTCCCAGTACAGTGAAGCTTCAGTAGCATAGTTGTTAGCTCAGTAGAGTGAATTTGAGTTTAGTTCCAGCTGATTGCTCTCAAGCTAATTCAGCTTAAAAAAATTAAATCTTTATCTGACATATAGAGTTGGGGAAAGTAATGACATTAAGGAAGAGTATGTTCCTCCCAGTAAGTAAAGGTAAAGTACGAGACTTGAACCGACATCTTAGCATGTGAGTTTACACCCATAAGTGCTCGGCCGCCTAACCAGAAATATTAGGATATTTCTGTATAGTGTAGCCTCAAGCATCGAAATTCAGATGCGAAGCGACATTCCTCACCTTCCCAGGGTAATACCCTGGTACCCGTTTCTGCCAACGGCTGAGTCGACCGTGGTGGTATTTTTTTTTTCCAACCACGAGTACAATTCACACTGCTCCTAGCAGGAATCGAACACGGGTTGTCCGAACGTCGGTAGTTCAGTCTTGTGGTTTTCCGAACTAGGCTACCGAATCTCCCAGTAAGAATGTTCCTTCCAGTAAGTATGTTCCTCCCAGTAAATGTCGTGGTCAGTACTGTAAGGTTAAATACTTCACTCCCCACATGGTATAGGGATGTCATGTACATTTTAAATTTAATATATATTTATATAAAACTGGCTAAAGGCAGAATAAGATGGGCAATGGTGAGTGCAACATTCTGCAAAGGACATGTGACCTGATGATCATCTTTTTCTTTCCACATTTGCCTTTCAGCTTTAAGGGGAGATATAATTTGTGGTTTTTTGCTCTTCTGTTTGCCTCTGCTGGTGTTATGTTTCCTAGTGTTTCTAATATTCTGTAAATCCATTTCTTTCATGGTTGGCCCTTAGGTCTGGTGCTCTTGCAATGTCTATTGAAGGCTCATTGTGTTTTGTTTTGATCTTTCTGCCTTGTCACATGGCCAAATAATTTTATCTGTTGTTTCTTTATGTACTATATGGTGGGAAATATTTCTAGCGTTTTTCTCAGTTCTTCATTTCTGATCTTATCTCTCAGACTGTTTCCTGTCATTCATCTAACACTTTTCATCTTGGTGGTGGTTATTTTTCTTATTACTCTTGTATTTAGGTCCGGGTCTGGCATTGGTAGCACATCGCTTGAATGAAGATTGTATTGTAGTGTGCCCGTTTTGCTTCTAGAGTTATTTCCTTATAAAAAGTTACAATTATATTGTGAAAAGATCGCATTTAATGCTAGTGATCATGCATGTAGGGTAAACATCTGCTGCGCTGTGTCTTTCCTCACCACTTGATTTTAAATTAAGCCCATAACTTATGACAGACTTAGCAGGTCTGTAAGGGATAAACATCTTATGCTCAGAGAAACCACAGAACATGGAGATAGACAACAAATATAAAATTAAACCAGAAATGTTTTTTTTTTTTTCAGTTTTGTTCCCCAGGAAAAGAAAACAGTAAAGATTTCCACCATGCTTTAAAGTATATTTGCTTTCATGGTGTTTGTGCCACTATTTTTCAATGATTGTCAATACATATAATTGGGTGATTTTGTTGGTGCTAGAACTACTCTCTTCCCTCCCTCAACCTGAGAATTGAACCAACTAGACTCTTACATTAGCCAACATTGATGGCCAACCTCTCCATCAGGTCTGACATCATTCAACCTTTTAAATGAGCAGCTGTGATTCTACAAAATGACGTCTTAACATCTCACCAGTAGATTATCTATACAACTTTGCTCCTCTGTTATGTCTCCTCTTTATGGGGAACACCCATAACTTTTGAACTTGCACCCAGTGGGTAACCAAATACCGTGGGCCACATGACTCATGTTATGGTGAAATGTAATTCTTACTATGGAGATGTAATAAATTAACCAATCTGCCATGCAAGGCTTTTGAAAAGGGAAGACAATCTGATACAGGTAGAAAAAGGAAAACAATCTGATACAGATCGAAAGGGGAAGACAATCTGATACAGATCGAAAAGGGAAGACAATCTGATACAGGTAAAAAAGGGAAAACAATCTGATACAGATCGAAAGGGGAAGACAATCTGATACAGATCAAAAAGGGAAGACAATCTGATACATATTGAAAAGGGAAGACAATCTGATACAGGTAGAAAGGGGAAAACAATCTGATACATATTGAAAAGGGAAGACAATCTGATACAGATCAAAAAGGGAAGACAATCTGATACAGATCAAAAGGGGAAGACAATATGATACAGATAAAAAAGGGAAGACAATTTGATACAGATTGAAAAGGGAAGACAATCTGATACAGATTGAAAAGGGAAGACAATCTGATACAAATTGAAAAGGAAAGACAATCTGATACAGATCAAAAAGGGAAGACAATCTGATACAGATCAAAAAGGGAAGACAATATAAGAAACCACTTGTGAAACCACACGAAATCAGGTGTGTTGTGTTGAAGATGAAAACTACCACAGCATGCAATGACCGACAACACCACATATCCTGGCCCACCTATTGTCCTTGGAAGGTGGATGATGCAGAGATGTAGGTATTAATTCAATGCAGAAGAGGAAGAGCTTGATATTTTGGCATTCTAGTCAGTAATGAGCACAGACAACCACTCAGCCAATGTGGCATCTAAAGGAAGATGAAAAATAATGTGTCAGCCAATGTGGCATCTAAAGGAAAAAGCAAGATGAAAAATAATGTGTCAGCCAATGTGGCATCTAAAGGAAAAAGCAAGATGAAAAATAAAACAGAAGATAAGAAGAGGATGAATAATATAACACAATTTAAAAAAAATATAACAGGATGAATAATGTATACTTTTCTTCCTTTTAACTCCCTGTGGGGCATAGGTCTTCAACAAACACTTCCCAGCTGTTTTGTATCTTGCCATTCTTTTAAGGTTATTCCATGTCTTCTTTGTCTTTTTCCTTGGATATTCCAAAAAAAGGGCTGTCATGTAATAATCTCAGTTGGATTCCGCATTGTGTGTCCTGTCCAGCACCATCATCTTCGCTGTATCTCTTTATCCACAGGTATTTGACTGGTAATTTTCCGTAATTCTATGTTAGTGATTTTGTCCTGCCATTTCCATCCTTTTATTCTGTGCAAGCATCCATTAATGAAGGTCTGTATCTTCATGATTGTCATTTCTGTTGTTCTCCATTTTTCATATCCGTATATTAGGCCTGTTAGGAAAAAAGGAATCATTGTTAAGATCCCAAAAAAGGGCAATCTTAGAGATTGTAACAACTGGAGAGGCGTGACACTTTTGTCAGTTGCCTCAAAGTTATTCTGTAAAATCATCCTAAATAGAATAAAGGATTCAATAGATACAGTAATGCGTGAAGAACAGGCTGGGTTTAGAAAAGGGAGAAGCTGTCTTGACCACATTTTCACTCTACGACTTATATTGGAGGAACATATTGAAAAGCAAAAACCTTTTGTACTTAACTTCATCGACTTCAAAAAAGCATTTGATAGTATTCATAGAGATTCTTTGTGGAAAATTCTGAAGCAATATGGTTTACCATCAAAAATCATAAATATTATCAAAGACATGTATGATGGTTACACATGTGCAGTTCGAACAGAGGAAGGACTGAGCGAATGTTTCCCAATAGAAACTGGGGTTAAACAAGGATGTATTTTATCGCCCTTGTTATTTGGAATTGTTATGGACTTCATAATGAAGAAATGCTGCACTGGTAATAAAGGCATCGAATGGATACAAGGAGACCATTTGGAGGACCTCGACTTTGCTGATGACATAGTTCTCATCAGCAGTCAGATAAAAACGATGCAGGAAAACACAAATGAACTATCATCAATAGCCAGCAAAATTGGGCTTGAGGTCAATCATGAAAAGACTAAAGTCATGAAAAGTTTAATTCCAACAAGTGACAAAATATACATGGAAAACAAACCAGTAGAAGAGATCGATCACTTTATCTATCTTGGAAGTCACATTGATCGAGAAGGGGATACGAGCAAAGAAATTAGAATCAGACTGGCTAAAGCAGCAATGTCTTTCAGAAGCCTTGAAAAGTTGTGGAAATCAAAACTCATTAGCACAAACACAAAACTTAGGCTATTCAAATCAAATGTACTATCAACCCTTACGTATGCGTGTGAAAGCTGGAAAACAACAAGAGATATAGAAACAAAGTTGAACGCATTCGAAAATAAATGTCTAAGGAAAATACTTGGTATAGAATGGAACGAATTCAAAACAAACGAGGAAATTAGAGAAATCGCCAATCAACCACTAATATCTTCAGTAATAAAGAAAAGACGATGGTCATACGTTGGACATGTGATGAGAAGAGATAATAATCGAATAGCAAAGCAAGCCCTCATATGGGAAACAACAGGTAAAAGAAAAAGAGGAAGACCCAGGGAGACACTGAGAAGAACATTGATGAGAGAGGCAAGAGCAGCAGGAATCGGCTCCCTCAATGAGATAGAACTGTTTGCACAGAACAGAGACAGATGGCGAGATTTAATAAAATATCTTTAAAAGAAAACTGCTAGAACAAAAATTCATATAGGAGAAGGTGTATCTTGGTCTACGCCCTATGGGCCGGTTACGGCTCGAAAGGTCAATAGATAGATAGATATTAGGCCTAACTTAACATTGGAGTCTAAAATGTTTATTTTTGTATTTAACTTAATTTCTTAGGATTTTCATGTTTCCAATTGCAGCAAAGGCTCTTCTTGCTTTTGATATCCTTATTTTAGTATCATTCTCTGTTCCTCCCTCTTTGTGTATTTCACTGCCAAAATATATGTCAGATTGTATGTCTAGTAGAAGTATTTTTCCAATTGTTATTTCCTTATTGTGAACTGCATTAATTCTCTTAATTTTGGTCTTATCTCTAGTTATTTTCTGACCCAGCTGTTGTGATCTCTAATCAAGTATGCTCATTTTATCCTGCATCTGTTGATGGTTGTGTGATAGGAGAGCTATATCATCAGCAACGTCTAAATCATAAAGTTGCTTGGTCAGTGATCACTGGATTCCATTTTAGTGCTGTTCTGAGTTATTTTCATAATCCAATCTATGGTTACTAGAAAGAGAAATGAAAATAGAAGGAATCCCTGCCTTACTCCTGTTCTTATTTAAAATGCTTCTGTAAGCTGCCCTTCATGCACAACACTACATTCCAATTCCTTCATACATTGTTCTTATCAGTTTAACAAGCTTTATGGAGATCCTGTACTAACTCAGTAACTTTCAAAACATTCCTCTGTCTAAACTATCAAATGCTTTTTCGTAATCGACAAATCCAAATAATGTAGCATAATTTAAAGGAAAAGAGAAAGAAGAATAATGTGTTATTTAAACAAGACATAGGAGCATGAAGAAGGATACATCATTTAAACAAAAAATTGACAGTGCTGGAAATCCACTGCAATGAATCATTGTTATGGTGATGAAACCAGATATAATATGATGATGTTGTACATAATGGTAATCATGTGATGATCAGACAGACAGCATAATTCACTGCCACTTATGCCACAAATTACAATTAGCAAAGCAAATAAGTTTTATTTTCTTTCAAATGATTTTATGTTGAACCAACCACACTTGAAATGTCTGATGACATGATGGCAAACATTCACGGATGCACGCAAGTGTTTAGCATTTTAAGTTCTCTGTCAAAGTGAATTAAAAAAAAAAGATTCCTACTCTGCTTTAAGCTGCATATGGGGATATGGTGTTAGTGTTCATAGTTTTTAAATGACCAATGGCACAGTTTATTGCACGATAAGCCCATTTTGGAATCCCCAGGAAGGGAGACAAAAGGGAAGGCCAAAATAAACTTGGAGAAGACAGGCGGAAGCAGAGATAAAGAGGGACTAGGAGATAGTGGGAAGCAAAGAGAAAAGATACCAGACAACTTAAGAGAATGGCTTGGCAGAAAGTCAACAGCAGAAATGATAAATAACTGTCGAGTAAAAAAGTTGTGGAGAGACATGATCACCTATGCCAGCAGGCACAGCACTTGATGATGATGATACTAGGACACAACATTTTGCGTTGAGAGGCAAATGATTTTCTTTCCGTTTCAATGGGTCTCATACTCAATCTTTCCTAACCTGGGAAAAGGGTTTGGGGGAGGGGAAATGACTGAAGTCTCAATGTAGGATTAAACCAATACTGAGTACATCTTGAAGTCAGCAAGCTAACACCTCAGCTACAGACAATTCTGAAGAATTAATGAAAATGTGTGTGTGCTTAAACAGTATCAATATGGACATGGCTTTTTTTTTTTATTTAACATTCTGAATTTGTTTGATTTGCACAAAAGTATGGACACTCTTGTTAGTCGCGATAGCTCAATGGTTAGTGAACTGGACTACAAAGGACAAGCAGTAGGGTTCGATCCCAACCGACGGCTTCCGGGTACACCCAGCCTTAAATGGGTACTGGATTTTTTATCTGGGAAAGTAAATCGGCACGGGCATAATACCGACCACATTACCCCAAAAATCATGTGCCGAATGTCTGTAAAATTTTATGGTCAATAACACCATATTCCCTATACGCCACTTGGCGTGATGGGAATACTTTACTTTTTTATGGACACTCTTAAATTCAACTCTGATGTAAATATGTACCTAATTAGTACCCGTGTTTTATCTTTATTAAGATTCTCCATATATTCTGTTGAATTCCTCACTTACCAGAGAAGAGAGCACATGCTAAGTGATTTTGATTAGTAATTTTCCTTTCATGTGGTAGCAGATTACATTTCTAATGGGATAAAGGTATCAACTAGAGCATAGGTCTTCAACAAAAACTTTCCAAGCCATTCTGTTTCTTGCCATTCTTTTAAGATCATTCCATGTCTTCCCCTTCATCTCTGCTTCCATTTATCTTCTCCAAAAATTGAGTTATTGAATTATTTGCGGGTCATCATCATTGCACTCCGAACATGTCCATAGGTGCTCAGATCCCCTCCTCAGCAATTCCCTCTGTGTCCAGCGACGGACGACTCCAAAAATATTTTGGTCTTCCCCTTTATCTTTTTCCTTGGGGATTACAAAAAAGGGCCGGTTGTGTAATACTCTCAGTTGGCTTTCACTGTGTGTGTTTTATCCAGTGCCATCGTCTTTGTTGCATTTCTTTATCCACAGGTAGTAAGTAAAGAGCCCTGTCATGCCAGGTAGTGTATAGGGAATATGGTGTTAGTGACCATAATTTGTATACACTTTTGGCACATGATTTTTGGGGTAATATGGTCTGTATTATGCCCGTGCCAATTTTAATAACCAAGAAAATATCTAGTACCCATTCAAGGCTGGGTGAACACGGAAGCCATCGGTCAGGATCGAACTCGATCTCTTGTCTTTTGTAGTCCAGTTCACTAACACTGAGCTAATGCGGCTCCCTATTTGATTGGTCATCATCATCATCATTGAGTGCCGTCTCCGCAACGAAGGTTGGCTACCATGGAGCGCCATTTTGCTCTATCTCTTGCTTTGATGGTGCAGGTTGTCATCGGTTGATTTGTCCATCTTTTGATGTTACTCGTCCATGTTAATCTTGGTCTGCCTCTGCCTCTTTTACCTTGTATTTTCCCCTCCAGGATCACTTTCAGTAGGCTGTTGTGTCTTTTAACATGGCCTAAGAATCGCATTTGTCTTGTTCTAATTGTGTTCAGAAGTTCTCTTTTCATTTTTAGTTGTTTTAAGACTTTGTCATTTGTTTTCTTTTCCTTCCATCCAATTCTACCTATTCTTCTATATATCCACATTTCAAAGGCTTCAATTCTCTGTTCTGTTTTCTTGTCTAATGTCCATGTTTCAGCACCATATAGGAATATTGAGAAGATGTAACATTTTGCTATTCTTAGTTTTAGTTCTGGTGTTATTTGTTTTGATGTTAGTATGTCCTTCATGACATTAAAATTACTTTTTGCCATTCCTATTCTTTTGTTTATTTCAGTTGTACATTTTCCATCACTGGTTATAGTATGTCCAAGGTAGTTATAGTTCTGAACTGTCTCAAGGTCTATTCCTTCAATTTTGATATCCACTTGTGGGTTTTGAGTATTTTCTTTGTTTATGATCATAGTTTTAGTCTTTTTGATATTCATATCTAGTCCATATTTTTTGCTTGTCGTGTTTATTTCATTAAGTAATTGTTGTAGGTCTTTAGGATTTTCTGCTAGTAGTACAGTATCGTCAGCATATCTTAGGTTATTGATTATCTTTCCATTAATTTGTAGGCCTGGCATCTCTATGATGTTTTTAAAGATTTGCTCAGTGTATAGATTGAACAAGCTTGGTGATAGGATGCAATTTGATTGGTACTTTTCCATAATTCTATGTTAGTGATTTTGTCCTGCCATTTCCATCCTTTTATTCTGCATAAACATCCATTAATGAATGTCTGTATCTTCATAATTGTTATTTTTGCTATTCTCCATGTTTGACAGCCATATAATAGGCCTGACTTAACATTGGAGTTAATATGAACATTAACTACTAAAATTTAATTCATACACAAATATTGACCGTAGCGAAAAATGAAACAGTTTGTGTTTAATGTCACAGATTGAAACCACTTCCATAAAATATCAATTTTAAGAATGAGTGAAGATGTACCAGGCTTGGGACTGTTTCCTCACATAAATGCTGAAATATTTCCAAGATTAGAACTAAAACTGCCACTTTGAGATGGAACAAAACAGCTCTGCGTTAAAAAAAGATATTAATTAAGTGTAGATACGTTGCACTGTGGCTTACAATAAAGCTGTAATATTTGTGGCTTTCGGTCCAACACATGTGACTTTATCATTGCATTTTTGAGTACTTGGTTGCCTTTCCTCGTGCCGCCCTACTCACATGACCAAATTGGGTAGTCTGTTTCTAGGGACACTGCAAAGATGTGGGTTAGGATCTGGATATTTCTGGTTCACTAATGCTGGTCCAAACAGTCAGCTATGAGTTGCTGACTACTTTCAGCCCTGGTACTTCACTCCTTAAGACATTTACCACTCTTTCACCATCACAAAATGCTAATGCCATCGACTAATTCGATTTTATTAAGAACTGCTTCTATGGAGATAATTAATGTGTTCAAAGATAAAAGTTAATATTTCTACATACTATTATTGTTAGGAAGAAACAATCATCACTTTTTGGCCATGTAATAAGAGGGGAACAGCTGGTATATATTGTGACAACTGGGAAAATTTAAGGACGAAGAGATAGAAGGAAGAAAAAAAAAATATACCAGAAAGCTTAAGAGAATGCCTTGGCAGAAGGTCAACAACAGACATGATAAATAACCATTGAGATTGAAAGTTGTGGAGAGAAATGATCACCTACGCCAGTAAGCATGATACTTGATGATAATTATTATTTTTTATAAGTATTGTATATCACCAGCTCCTAGTTGTACAGTTTCTCTGCCCATCTTTATCGTAACACTTACCACACAACAAGACATTCTGTAGATTCTTGAATATTACAACTTTGTGACTCACAACAATTTTCTGAAAGATAGTAACATTAGTTTTTTGCATGAGTCACAGTTTATAGCAGCTAGACATACATATATGGCTTTTTTTTTTACATCCTCACAGGCTTGTGCATAAAAGAAAATCAAAAGCAGAATGAACATAGCTGTGAATAGAACATAACAGATGCACAGCATATTTACAAATAACTGATGTAGAGACTGTTTTTTTTTTCTTAGCAGCATACTGCTGTAGAATATGGACTAAGTAAGTGTGTTTTTTCTTAGCAACATACGGCTGTATGATATGGACTAAGTAAGTGTGTCTTTTTCTTAGCAACATACGGCTGTAGAATATGGACTAAATAAGTGTGTTTTTTCTTATGAACATACGGCTGTAAAATGTGGGCTAAGTAAGTGTGTTTTTTTCTTATGAACATACGTAGGACTGTAGAATATGGACTAAGTAAGTGTGTATTCTGTAGAATATGGACTAAGTAAGTGTGTATTTTCTTAGCAACATACGGCTGTAGAATATGGACTAAATAGGTGTGTTTTTTCTTATGAACATACGTAGGACTGTAGAATATGGACTAAGTAAGTGTGTATTCTGTAGAATATGGACTAAGTAAGTGTGTATTCTGTAGAATATGGACTAAGTAAGTGTGTATTTTCTTATCAACATACGGCTGTAGAATATGGACTAAGTAAGTGTGTATTTTCTTATCAACATACGGCTGTAGAATATGGACTAAGTAAGTGTGTATTTTCTTATCAACATACGGCTATAGGATATAAACTCAGAAATTGTGGGTGTTTTTTTTTAAAGCAACGGTCCATAAATGTTTTTAAATGCAAGTTTTACAGAGGAATGCTGAGAATACCATGGAGCGGAACAATCATGCCCATTTTGCTACAATTTAATATTCCAGAATTTGTTACTAAAATAATAATAAAAAAATATAAATATAAACATATAATATAACAAAATCAAGAAAAAATGGAAATAATTTGGTAATTGGACATCATGTTTTGGAGAAACTAATTCTGGAAGGTATGATACCAGGGAGACCAGAAAGAAAAGAAGATTTTGATGCAAGATGTCAAACGAGCTGGGATTGCCTGCTGCAGGCGCTGGGCATCTAGTGCGGGAGAGAGATAAGTTCAGAGAAGCTGTCGTCAAAGCCAAGCTCCAACATGGACAAGCAGGATAATGATGATGATTTATTCATAAAATAGGCCAACAAAGAGAACATGCTTTATGTTATCTGGTTTATTCACTCAAAAACCTCTCATTGATGGCACCAAAACTGCAAACGTTCCCATGTAAACCATTATCAGTCCGTTATACTCGTGCCAGGGGGAGCATAAGCGCCTGCGGTCGCAATAGCAGGGCCTGCGCACCATAAGCTGGCCAAGACCTAGCAGTTCTACCTCCTCGTGGTCTCCCCTGGTAACAGTCTGCGTCAAAACAGACTGGCTAACAGAAGCTAGGATCGCCGTGTTCCCTATAGTGATGGCTGTTACTGATTGAGGACCCAGTATTGCAGTACCTCTGGGCTGGACGCTAGTTTCCCAGCGTAGCCTGGGACAGACGACCTCCAACCTCCAGTAAGAGCCGGGAATGTCAAGAAAGCCATTACGACCCGCCACATCTTATGAGTCAAAGGGCAAATAAGCTCGTATCAACTCGTGGTAATCCGTCAACAACAACAACAACATACTCGTGCCAACTGGCATGTGAGTCTGTGTATGAGGTTTATAATGCTGTTGTATGCCCTGAGCCAGTTTTTTTTCAAGTCCGTCCCATGTGAAGCTAATCTCGTTTAAAATATGCACTGTTAAAAATGTCAAATAAAAGAAATGAGATAATGATCTTAGTGCCAGACAGGCTTGTATTTTGTTAATGTATAAGCTGTTAACAGGTTTGGCTTATCTGTTATGTTTATGTTGAGTAAGCACAGTTTCTGGATGTGATCATATATCAGCTGTGTGCAGTTTTAGATATTTGTGGATTTGACAGCGGTTAGGAATCAACTGTAAACAAAATATTGAAGGCAATATTTTCTGTACAGTAATGGCAGAACCTCAAGTGTGTGCCACCATGAGTATGTTCTTGACTTTAGGCTTCATTTCTTGTTCACCTCTCCCACTTGTCATTTAGTTATCTCAATGACACACAATCAGTCATTAGTCACACACCTCCAATTATACTTCAGTCACACACCTCCCATTATACTTAGTCACATACCTCCCATTAGACATAAGTAACACACCTCCCATTATACTTCAGTCACATACCTCCCATTATACTTAGTCACATATCTCCCATTAGACATAAGTAACACACCTCCCATTATACTTCAGTCACATACCTCCCATTATACTTAGTCACATACCTCCCATTATACTTAGTCACATACCTCCCATTAGACATAAGTAACACACCTCCCATTATACTTCAGTCACATACCTCCCATTAGACATAAGTAACACACCTCCCATTATACTTCAGTCACATACCTCCCATTATACTTCAGTCACACACCTCCCATTATACTTAGTCACATACCTCCCATTAGACATAAGTAACACACCTCCCATTATACTTCAGTCACATACCTCCCATTAGACATAAGTAACACACCTCCCATTAGACATCAGTCACATACCTCCCATTGAGAGCCGCGATAGCTCAGTGGTTAGTGAACTGGACTACAAAGGACAAGAGGTAGGGTTCGATCCCAACCGACGGCTTCCGGTTCACCCAGCCTTTAATGGGTGCCCGATTTTTTTTGGGGAAAGTAAAGCGGCACGGGCTTAATACTGACTACATTACCCCAAAAATCATGTGCCGAATGTCTGTACAATTTATGGTAACTAACACCATATTCCCTATACGCCACTTGGCATGACGGGGGTACTTTTTTTTTTTTTTATACATACCTCCCATTAGACATCACTCAGTTGTGGGAACTATTTACCGTCACAGCTGTACTGGAACTTTCTATTTATTTGCTAAATATACTTTCTTCTGGTAGACGTTTCTTTAAATTGCCAGTGATCACTAACCGACCATTACACCTAATGTACTATTTGTGAAATTTCAGAAACATAAAGACGGCTACAATAACTGGTATCATAGATTGCTGGAATTACGTTCCGTCCTTTATATTTTTAAATTGTGAACTTTTTGGCTATTGCACTTTGACCCCCTCAGGAATGTGTCCTCGATAAGTTTATCTTGTTGTTGAACACTGTGACAATTGATAAGGCAATAATTAAATTGCGCTGTGCGTTATTCTGTACTTTATAATGTCTTCTTTGCCTTTTGCGGAATATTTATGGTTCTTTTTAAATATAATTTGTCTGGCCTACTTTGGAGGTAGGGAGTCGCGATAGCTCAGTTGTTAGTGAACTGGACTGCAAAAGGTACACCCAGCCTTAATGGGTATCGGATTTTTTTTTCTGTGAAAGTAAAGCGGCGCGGGCGTAATACCGACTACATTACCTCAAAAATAATGCGCCGAAGGTCTGTAAAAATTATGATCACTAACACCATATTCCCTATACGCCACTTGCAGTGACGGGGCCCAATACTTTACTTTACTACTTTGGAGCTAAGTTCATAGTTTTTGCTCAGTTCCTAATCTCACCCCATATTCCTCAGACGACCACGCAACGCTACTCTCCACATTTTACCTTTACTGGACAACCACTCGTAGCCTGCCTATGAGTTCCGCATTGACAGCATGATTAGGCATCTTTAACACAGTTTCGGATATGCCCACTTGACTTTGAAACGACCTTTCTCTTTTACTACGTCAGAAAGTTTGATATAATCGCAGATCTTGTTGCAGTCAGACAAAGAACACATATATCTGCCATGCCCTGTACTAAAACTGAGCAGAATACAGCGGTATTTGAGTGAAATGTGTCCACATGTTGAGTTGGTTCCTAAACTCGAATAAAGGGTACAGAGTTGACATTTGTTAAGAACATCATCATCATCATTGAGTGCCGTCTCCGCATCAAAAGTTGGCTACCTTGGAGTGCAGTTACGCACTGTTTCTTGCTTTGATGGTGCAGGTTGTCATATGGTGACTTGTCCCTCTCTTGATGTCTCATCCATGTTAGTCTTGGTCGGCCTCTGCCTCTTTTTTTTTAAACCTTATATTTTCATTTCCAAGATTACTTTTAGTAGGCTTTTGTGTTTTTAACATACACCAAAAATCTTATTTGTCTTGTTTGAATTGTATTTAGTGGTTTTAGTTTCATTTTTAGTTGTTTTCGTTTTAGTTGACTTCCTTGTTTGTTTTCTTTTCTTTCTACCAAATTCTACATATTCTTCTGTAAATCCACATTTCAACGGCTTACATTTTCTGTTATGTTTTCTTGTAAAAACATCACGTGATCCAAAATATGCCCCCAAGAGAAAAGCTTAGCATAGTTGTTTGTCACTGATAATTTAGTTTATATGATCATTTCTATTTTTCCGGGAAGATAAAATAGAGATATTTCTTCTATTTTAGGTCTACATTCAAAGTAATTAGAAGAAACTGTGTCTTTAATTTGAAACATTTTTATTTGTACAAATAGAATATTGTACCCTCCGAAACACGCACATTTGTTAATATATGATCTTTTTGTTTTAAGCATTAACTACTAAAATATCATGAGTAAATGTTGACTTTAGCTAAGAGTGTTATATTTTATTGTCAGAAACAAGAAAATCATGGAGACCGTAGAAATGTGGTTTTACAGAAGAATGTTGAGAATACCACATATATCTAAGAGGAGAAATGAAAACAAAAACAATCATCATTTTGTGGCCTTGTAATGAGAAGTGAACAGCTGGGATATATTGTGACAACTGGGAAAATTGAGGGACGAAGAGATAGAGAGAAGCAAAGAGAAGAGATGGGAGCCGCGATAGCTCAGTGGTTAGTACACTGGACTACAAAGGACAAGAGGTAGGGTTGGATCCCAACCGACGGTTTCCGGGTTCAACCAGCCTTAAATGGGCACCGGATTTTTTTCTTGGAAAGTAAAGCGGCACGGGCGTAATACCGACCACATTACCCCAAGAATCATGTAATAAAGGTCTGTAAAATGTATGGTCACTAACACCATACTCCCTATACGCCACTTGGCATGACGGGGGCTCTTTACTTTTTTTTTTTTTTACTTTAAGAGAAGAGATACCAGACAGCTTAAGAGAAATGGCTTGGCTGAAGGTCAACAACAGAAGTGATAAATAACTGTCGAGATCGAAAGTTGTGGAGAGACATGATCACCTACCCCCAACAGTCATGGTACTTGATGATGGTGATGATGCTATATATTATACTTGCCTTCACAAATTGAAATCACTTCCATAGAGTATCAGTCTTAAGAATGAAGTGAATGTGCGACTTAGGGCAGCTGCACCCATAAATGTTGCACAATTTCCGAGATTAGAACAAAAGTGCCACATTGAGATGAAAGCAAACAGCTGTGTAAGGACATATACGAGGGGACAACTGAGACCATCCTTCCTTAACAATGAGGCTTATAGCGATGACTTGACTAGCCAACTTACTAAGCTTAGAGAGTTAGGGTTATAGTGATGACTTGACTAGCCAACTTACTGAGCTTAGAGAGTTAGGGTTATAGTGATGACTTGACTAGCCAACTTACTGAGCTTAGAGAGTTAGGGTTATAGCGATGACTTGACTAGCCAACTTACTGAGCTTAGAGAGTTAGGGTTATAGCGATGACTTGACTAGCCAACTTACTGAGCTTAGAGAGTTAGGCTTATAGCGATGACTTGACTAGCCAACTTACTGAGCTTAGAGAGTTAGGGTTATATCGATGACTTGTCTAGCCAGTCTACTGAGCTTAGAAAGTTAGGGTTATAGCGATGACTTGTCTAGCCAGTCTACTTAGCTTAGAGAGTTAGGCTTATAGCGATGACTTGTCTAGCCAGTCTACTGAGCTTAGAAAGTTAGGGTTATAGCGATGACTTGTCTAGCCAGTCTACTGAGCTTAGAAAGTGAGGCTTATAGCAATGACTTGTCTAGCCAGTCTACTGAGCTTAGAGAGTTAGGGTTATAGTGATGACTTGACTAGCCAGTCTACTGAGCTTAGAGAGTTAGGGTTATAGCGATGACTTGTCTAGCCAGTCTACTGAGCTTAGAGAGTTAGGGTTATAGCGATGACTTGACTAGCCAGTCTACTGAGCTTAGAGAGTTAGGCTTATAGCGATGACTTGACTAGCCAGTCTACTGAGCTTAGATAGTTAGGGTTATAGCGATGACTTGTCTAGCCAGTCTACTGAGCTTAGAGAGTTAGGCTTATAGTGATGACTTGACTAGCCAGTCTACTGAGCTTAGAGAGTTAGGCTTATAGCGATGACTTGTCTAGCCAGTCTACAGAGCTTAGAGAGTTAGGGTTATAGCGATGACTTGACTAGCCAACTTACTGAGCTTAGAGAGTTAGGGTTATAGCGATGACTTGACTAGCCAACTTACTGAGCTTAGAGAGTTAGGGTTATAGCGATGACTTGACTAGCCAGTCTACTGAGCTTAGAGAGTTAGGCTTATAGCGATGACTTGACTAGCCAGTCTACTGAGCTTAGAGAGTTAGGCTTATAGTGATGACTTGACTAGCCAGTCTACTGAGCTTAGAGAGTTAGGCTTATAGTGATGACTTGACTAGCCAGTCTACTGAGCTTAGAGAGTTAGGGTTATAGTGATGACTTGAATAGCCAGTCTACTGAGCTTAGAGAGTTAGGGTTATAGTGATGACTTGACTAGCCAGTCTACTGAGCTTAGAGAGTTAGGCTTATAGCGATGACTTGACTAGCCAGTCTACTGAGCTTAGAGAGTTAGGCTTATAGCGATGACTTGACTAGCCAGTCTACTGAGCTTAGAGAGTTAGGGTTATAGTGATGACTTGACTAGCCAGTCTACTGAGCTTAGAGAGTTAGGCTTATAGCGATGACTTGACTAGCCAGTCTACTGAGCTTAGAGAGTTAGGCTTATAGCGATGACTTGACTAGCCAGTCTACTGAGCTTAGAGAGTTAGGCTTATAGTGATGACTTGACTAGCCAGTCTACTGAGCTTAGAGAGTTAGGGTTATAGTGATGACTTGACTAGCCAGTCTACTGAGCTTAGAGAGTTAGGCTTATAGTGATGACTTGCCTAGCCAGTCTACTGAGCTTAGAGAGTTAGGCTTATAGTGATGACTTGTCTAGCCAGTCTACTGAGCTTAGAGAGTTAGGCTTATAGTGATGACTTGTCTAGCCAGTCTACTGAGCTTAGAAAGTTAAACACAGATGAAGAGAAAATAAGAAAAAAAACGAAAAGAAAAAAAGCAAGAAATTGCAAACGAGTAAGAACTATAAAAAAGGATCACTATTTCACAGTGAGGAAAATCAGACTAGAGTACAAAAGTTGCTTCTATGACTTTCTGAAAAGAACAGAGATAGTGCAGTAGTTAGTGAAGTGGTCTGATAAGACAAGAAGCCAAGTTCCTTTTCGATTTATCCAGTTTACATGGTAACCAAAGATTATTATCCTGGAAAGAGCGACAGTCCTGGCGTTGTGACAACAACGTAACCACAGCAATATTTCTAAAAACATGTTTCGACAATGAATCTGTCTTTCCTCCTGGATTACCTGAAATCCCATTCTCGTTCTACTACCTCATCACAGACTGCCAGCAGTGCGTACAGCTGTGCCATGGGCCAGCTTTGACGGTCTCTCCCATGGCTTGTCAAATCTGAATTATACAGCAGTTCGTAGATAATGATATCCTTAAGTTAAGTTTCATTCACTGAAATACGGCCAATTATGAACCAGGTTTTTTTCTTGTTCGCCAGCCTTTTATCTTTAGTGAAGTCCCGAGGTACTCACTTTTGCGTGGATATAACTTGTTCCTATTTTTCACCCTGGCAGCCATGTACTAGGTTGTCCCCCGCCTTACAGACATTATTCTAGTCAGACTTCGTGTAGTCTCACATTTGTATCGTCTACAGTTTTAAAATAATGGGTAGATTTTTCCTATTAATTCGGCCCGGGCAACGATCATTTTTTGGCTTTCTCTTTTCGATTCCCAACTGCCAAGAGTTATTTAACATGCACAGAATGCACACCGGACCTTCTGTTTTTTTTTTTTCCGCCGTTTTGCGAGAGGGCTAGACATCGGATCTCACTACCCAGAGACCAGGGAAGGGTAACAATTAAAACTAATTTTATTTATTTATTTTTATATTTTCCAACGCCTATGATGGGAATCGAAACCGGGACCTTCTTGTCTAAAGGCTGACGTCTCACCTCTAGACCATCCAGGCCTCGCCTCCCGTTTGCAGCATTTAATAGATGATTGAGTTATTTGCAAGTCATCATCATTACACTCTGGACATGTGTCTATAGGTTCTCAGATATCCTTCTCAGCAAGCCCCGCAGTGTCCAGCGACTGACGACTCCAGTTCTGTTTTGGTTAATAAGTCTTCGTATACGCCCACTAAATCTCTCGTTTCTGACCCAACTTATTTTTGACTTATTAAATGACTCTACTCATTGCATGAACTGGACTACAAAGGACAAGAGGTAGGGTTCGATCCAAACCGATGGCTTCCGTGTTCACTCAGCCTTAAAATGGGTACCGGATTTTTTCTGGGAAAGTAAAGCGGTACGGGCGTAATACCGACCACATTACCCCAAAAATCATGCGCTGAAGGTCTGTAAAATTTATGGTCACTAACACCATATTCCCTACACGCCACTTGGCGTGATGGGGGCTCTTTACTTTTACTCATTGCATGCGTACAAAGCCCGCCTCCACTTTTCTTTCTATGGTCACCTCCAACACCTCTATAGTCATGCTACTCGTGGTCATAACGTATGCACAACTGTCTTCTTTAACTTTCTGCCTGCCGAGCGTGATGTAAATGAGTTTTGTTAATAGATGATGTTATTCTTATGTTAGGTTTCATTAAAATGAACAGTCCATATCATTTATGAAGCCTAGTTCGTGCGCGTAGATCAGAGCCCTCATCTGAGGGTTCTCAGTATTTCGAGAAGATCGGAGCACATATGGGTGTAAAGTAAAAATTAAAAAATAGAAAAAAATGGTATGTAAGAAGCTTCACGTGATAAGTGGACGACACAGACTAAACGACGTTTCGGCCCAATAGGCTTTCAGCAGGAACAAAAAAACACACACACACACACACACACAAAACTAATAACGAAACAGCCAAAACAAAAACAATCGAAATGTGTTAAAGAAAACAAAATTATCTATCCTGTGTGTAAACCGAGGTCAAAGCGAAAAGGAAATAGCAACAAAGTGCGGCTGTCGTGAACGTACAGAAACGTGCAGTTTGGGTGTGTCTAGAGTTCAGTGTGATGAAGATCCTAACACAGCAAAACCTCACGCTCACCAACATAAGTTATCTTTACTGCATTTTCTCCTTTACTGGGGTCTACGAGGAGGGGGGGGGGGGGTTGCTTATAGGACCGGAGAATAAAGGCCGCTTGTCCAGTGCAGTTTTGTCTCAAAGTGGTCGGGTGTGAGTTTTCATGAACACATTAGCAGTAACCAGCAGATAGGTCGCTGGTACAGGATAACTTATGATGGCTTGATAGACATGAACAAGAGTTGAAGACCCTCAACATTTGGATGTTTCAAGTCAACACGATTATCAATGGGGGTATAGTCATGAGACTGCAATATTTTCGAATACAAACATGAATAAGTGCATATCACAACGTGCGAGGGCGTATTTGATGGGTATACAAACATCGAGATACTGGAACCATCACTTAACATATTGTAATTTGCCTGAAGTGACTGAGCATCTGCGGGTTGTCCTGGAGCCCTGTGATGTCAAATCTGGTAAAAATGAAAAGATGTTCCCCCCCTCCTGTTTTACCATTTAATTTTTTCTCTCCCTAATGATTTCTTTCTCGTCCGCCCTTAAAAGGACGATAATGAGCGTAATTGCGCTGTGTTGTGTTTACAGCACGTTGTGATATCTACGCCTTTCGGACCAATACATCCGACTTCAGCACGGCATTTTTGGTTATTCGGTTGCTTTTCCTGTGGACCCCAACACGTTGGACCAGACTGGTTAATCCGCTAGCAAACCACTGCTGGAAGGTGTAGTAGGACCTTCGCTGTTGGTTGCTGATTATCACCGTATCTTCAGAGAGCAGCCACTATACCTATCTGATTGTGATGTTAACTTCAAATAGAACTTCCGTATTGCTGCCATTCTGTGCCATCCACCACCTGTCGCTTTCAATTCATGTATCAGCGGCACCAGTTTGACCATGGTCTTATTAAATGTTTGTCTCTACCATTATATTACCTGATATAATAATTATCACGGATCCCTTCCGTTCGCTAAACGCTAATTTCAGAGAAAATATTAATAGACCACGTTGTTATCCTCGCTGTTGGAACTTGCTTCCCAGCACTCGCCATTTATATTATCAGTGAAGTTGTTCTGTTTAAGAAGTTTCTGACTAGCGCTTTTGATTATAGAGCAAATTTGGGGATGCTCAATTTGAACATTTTAAACTATTCAATTGTTTACGACGGTTGAAAGCTGGCTGTTGTCTGTCCTTACTTTAGAGTTGTCAGGTTTTTCGTCAAGTAAAACAGGAAACGATTGTCTCTGTTTATCAGGGGAAAGACAAGATTGTCTGTTTTTGTAAGGGGAAAAATGATTATTTCCCAATATATATATATATATATATATATATATATATATATATATATATATATATATATATGGCCTTTACAGCTTAGCGTCTTAACAGACGGTTGGTAAAAAGCTATGATAAGTCAGTAGTTTGGTGTAAAAATATTAGTGTCTTATTCCGCTTTGCTGAACAGCTTCTATCTTGGCTGAATATATCAATATTGGACAGACAGATCCATCGGCAGAACGAACAAGATGTATTCTTGGTGTCTGGCCTTGTCTCCTTTCCCCTGCGCCTTTTGTCTTCTGAATTTGATATCAGCACTACCTCGAAAGTTGCAGTGAGTAGTATACAAGGGTCTAACTAAGTCGCATTTGACCCGTAAATTAACAAAGATATATAGGGCGGCGCGCATAAAGCGTGTGGCGCAGGGGGAGTTAACCGTGACAGTTCGTGTCGGGATGTTGACCTCTAGTCCCGGTGACCCGGAAGTGACGTGTTTATGTCTGGTGTGTGCTGACTTTGGAGCGCTTGGTGTACTTGAGCGATAGTGATAGGTTAGTAGATTATACAACATCAATGAAAAACAATCAATATAAAACAGAAGACAAAATATATATTTTATTCTTTTATTATCTCAATAGGTGTATAACATACATTGATATTATATATCATTACAAACATATTCAGTACATTGAGTAAATATATAGTACAAGGATAACATTTATTTATAGCTATGTAGTTGGGTGTCTGCTTAGCGTTGTGTCATAAATGAATCATAAGGGGTGAAACTGTTAGAGATTGCTGGTTAGGCTAAGCTGGTAGTGTAAAGAGTTAAATATCTAAAGGCGTAGTCGAGACGTTATCATCAGCTACCTTTCTTTTTATATAGAAATAGGAAAGAGCATTTCTTGTTTGACTGTAGGAAAATATAGAATTATTTAAGACTTTGAAACCTACATTTTTCCCACCCTTAGCCTTTTGCGTAGCGAGAACCTCTAAAAACATATCTTTATCTAATTTATTGTGTTGCTTGCTTAGCCCTTTACAACTGATTTTATCGTAATCCCCACTACAATGGTACATCTTACTACATAAGCTAACAAGAGCTGTCCCTTCGTACTCTAGTTTAAAAAGCCCGGGCGTTCGTTTGGTGTACGCTTTAACACCCTTACAGTTTATACAGTCTGTCTTGCTAGTATGTTCATCGCAGCGATGGTTGTGTGGAGGTCGTTTAGTGTGTCATGATGGGTGTATGGAGGTCGGCTAGTATGTCATGCTGGTTGTACGGAGGTCGTTTAGTGTGTCATATTGGGTGTATAGAGGGCGTCTAGTGTGTCGTGATGGGTGTATAGAGGTCGGCTAGTGTGTCGTGATTGGTACAGGGAGGGCGGGTAGTGTGTTATGATGGGTGTATGGAGGTCGTCTAGTGTTGTATGAGGGGTGTATGGAGGTCGTCTAGTGTGTCGTGATTGGTACAGGGAGGGCGGCTAGTATGTCGTGATGGGTGTACGGAGGTCGTCTAGTGTGTCATATTGGGTGTATAGAGGGCGTTTAGTGTGTTATGATGGTTGTATAGGGGTATTCTAGTGTGTCATGATGGTTGTATAGGGGTCGTCTAGTGTGCCATGACGGGTGCATGGAGGTCGGCTAGTATGTCGTGATGGGTGTATGGAGGTCGTCTAGGGGGGTATGATGGTTGTATGGAGGTCGGCTAGTATGTCGTGATGGGTGTATGGAGGTCGGCTAGTATGTCGTGATGGGTGTATGGACGGCGTCTAGTGTGTCATGATGGGTGTATGGAGGTCGTTTAGTGTATCGTGATGGGTGTATGGAGGTCGTCTACTGTGTCGTGAGGGGTGTATGGAGGTCATCTAGTGTGGTATGTGGGGTGTATGGAGGTCATCTAGTGTGATATAAGGCTGTATGCCGGTCGCCTAGTGTGGCATGAGGGCTGTATGGCGGTTGTCTGGTATATCATACTTTAATCAACCAATAAGAAAACATTAAAAAACGAAGGAATTCAACATTACTTATCTTAACTACTTTACATCAATACAGTTTAATAACGTGTTATCGTTAAGTCTTACCATACTTCAAGAGAAAACATTCAAACTTACAGCGTAAAATATAGTCTCAATCATCTACACCGAATATAACCTGTTATCGATAAGCCTTAACATACGTTAAGAGAAAACAAGCCAACTTACGGTGCAAAACGCCGCTAGAATGAACAGTAACTTTCCTTGAATCAACCAAACTTATAACACAAAGTCTCGCATGAGACTAGTTTAAATATAGCCTGGTAGCAGATTTTAACCAATCAGCGAGTGAGTACGTCAACATCACCTGATATCCAGATTAACCAATCAGAGAAGAGTATTAACATTGGAGGCGGGGCAAAGAAATGACTGACAGGTGGATTAACCAATCAGAGAAGCGCGTTAGCCGAAGCGTAGGTAGTGGCTGTCGGGTCAGTGGTGGGGGAAAAATGTTGGGTGGTGGGTTACTTGAACTCGTTTTGACCCCTGAGGCAATTCCAGAAGAGTTCTATGACCTCATTTTGACCGCTGAAGGCTTTAATACCAATGTTTCCTACTTCAACGAACGACATACATCATTAAAGGTGATTACTTCAGCTCTTAGACTTTGGAGTTCCATATCTTTATCACTTCAACGAATGACAGACAACAGTAAAGATGATCATTTCAGCTAAGAAAACTTAGTTCCAAACCCTAAAATTTTGGTTCATACTCACAAAGTTGAACACAAACTCTACAAATTTAGGCCCAAAGTTGTAATTGTTAGACACGAAAGTCGTAAATGTTGTATGCAAAGTCCAAAAGTTTGTCAAAAAGACAACCTAAACTCAAAATAGTTAGACACAAAGCCCAACAATTTATAGGCAAAGTCCAAAAAGTTACTCCAAAAGACAACTAATGTAACACTTAATCCCAAAATTTCGTCTCATAACCAAAAAGTTGAACTCAAAACCCTAAAAACTTAGTCCCAAAGTGGTACTAGTTCACCACAAAAGGCGTAAATGTTATATTCAAATCCAAAAGTTTGTCAAAAAGACAACCCAAACTCAAAATAGTTAGACACAAAGCCCAACAATTTATATGCAAAGGCCAAAAAGTTACTCCAAAAGACAACTAATGTAACACTTAACCCCAAAATTTCGTCGCATAACCAAACAGTTGAATTCAAAAGCCTAAAAATTTAGTCCCAAAGTCGTAATTGTTCGACACGAAAGTCGTAAATGTTACATGCAAAGTCCAAAAGTTTGTCAAAAAGACAACCTAAACTCAAAATAGTTAGACACGAAAGCCCAACAATTTATATGCAAAGGCCAAAAAGTTACTCCAAAAGACAACTAATGTAACACTTAACCCCAAAATTTCGTCGCATAACCAAACAGTTGAACTCAAAAACCTAAAAATTTAGTCCCAAAGTCGTAATTGTTTGACACGAAAGTCGTAAATGTTATATGCAAAGTCCAAAAGTTTGTCAAAAAGACAACCTAAACTCAAAATAGTTAGACACGAAAGGTCAAAAAAGTATATGCAAAGTCCAAAAGGTTACTCCAAAAGACAACTAATGTAACACCATTGCACAAAAATTTCGTTGCGTAACCAAAAAGTTGAACTCAAAACCCTACAAAATTTAAACCCAAAATCAAAATAGTTAGACACGAAAGACCAAATAGTTATATTCAAAATCCAAAAGTTTGTCAAAAAGACAACCTTAACTCAAAATAGTTAGACACAAAGCCCAACAATTTATATGCAAAGTCCAAAAAGTTACTCCAAAAGACAACTAATGTAGCACTTAACCCCAAAATTTCGTCTCATAACCAAAAAGTTGAACTCAAAACCCTAAAAAGTGTCCACTTATCAACCAAAGTCTTTAATACAGCTGAGAAAACCCTAATAAATAATTACAATTTACTAAAAATGTTGCACTTGATGATAGCTGCGACTGTGTCTAAATCATTATTGAAAATATTAATAGAACTCTAGTAAAAACCAAACACACTAAAACACCACATTGAAAGAATTAACTTAAAGTTCACGCCCCTGTCACAATTCTGCTAAGAAAAGTACTGCAAAGCATGAAAGTTATGGCCCCTGCTATAACTCTACTAAACGAAAGTATTACCAAACACGTAGGTTACACTCCTACCATAACCCACTAAGAAAAACAAGAATTTACTTAAAAGTCACTTTTATGAGTGTTACCCCCCTTGCCTATTTTTGGCGGCTACGCCCATGAAACTGTTACAAATAGTCAATTTAACATCTAGACATACCCCAAACTTTATATTAAGCATCCCCATATTAAGAATTTACATAAAAACAACTTTTGAAATTACTACCCCCATACCCATTTTTGGCGGTTACGCCCATGAAACTGTTAAAAATAGTAAATTTAACATCTAGATATACCCCAAACTTTATATTAAGCAACCCCATATCAAGCATTTACATAAAAACAACTTTTGAAATTACTACCCCTGTACCCATTTTTGGCGGTTACGCCCATGAAACTGTTAAAAATAGTAAATTTAACATCTAGACATACCCCAAACTTTATATTAAGCATCTCCGTATCAAGAATTTACATAAAAACAACTTTTGAAATTACTACCCATGTACCCATTTTTGGCGGTTACGCCCATGAAACTGTTATAAATAGTAAATTTAACCTATTGGTATACCACAAACTTTATATTAAACATCCCCGTATCAAGAATTTACATAAAAAACAACTTTTGAAATTACTACCCCTGTACCCATTTTTGGCGGTTACGCCCATGAAACTGTTAAAATAGTAAATTTAACCTCTAGACATACCCCAAACTTTATATTAAGCATCCCCGTATCAAGAATTTACATAAAAAGCACTTTTGAAATTACTACCCCTGTACCCATTTTTGGCGGTTACGCCCATGAAACTGTTAAAAATAGTAAATTTAACATCTAGACATACCCCAAACTTTATATTAAGCATCTCCGTATCAAGAATTTACATAAAAACAACTTTTGAAATTACTACCCCGGTACCCATTTTTGGCGGTTACGCCCATGAAACTGTTAAAAATAGTAAATTTAACCTATTGGTATACCTGAAACATAATATTTGACACGCCCATGTATCAAATTTACATGAAAAATCAACCAAAAATTAGTAGTATACATCTAGTGATTGACCGTGTAGACTCTCATATAAGAAAAAACCGCACCAAAAAATGTGCGTTGACTGCGTTTAGACTATTTATATAAGGATTTATGCGCGTTTGAACGCACTTTCACCCGTCCAATCACTGGATATATATGTACATATATATGTGCTATGTGGATGACTAATATAAAGTTTGGGGTATGTCTAGATGTTAAATTTACTATTTTTAACAGTTTCATGGGCGTAACCATCAAAAATGGGTAATGGGGCAACACTCATAAAAGTGACTTTTAAGTAAATTTGTGCTATGTGGATGACTAATATAAAGTTTGGGGTATGTCTAGATGTTAAATTTACTATTTTTAACAGTTTCATGGGCGTAACCGCCAAAAATGGGTATGGGGGTAGTAATTTCAAAAGTTGTTTTTATGTAAATTCTTGATATGGGGATGCTTAATATAAAGTTTGGGGTATGTCTAGATGTTAAATTGACTATTTGTAACAGTTTCATGGGCGTAGCCGCCAAAAATAGGCAAGGGGGGTAACACTCATAAAAGTGACTTTTAAGTAAATTCTTGTTTTTCTTAGTGGGTTATGGTAGGAGTGTAACCTACGTGTTTGGTAATACTTTCGTTTAGTAGAGTTATAGCAGGGGCCATAACTTTCATGCTTTGCAGTACTTTTCTTAGCAGAATTGTGACAGGGGCGTGAACTTTAAGTTAATTCTTTCAATGTGGTGTTTTAGTGTGTTTGGTTTTTACTAGAGTTCTATGAATATTTTCAATAATGATTTAGACACAGTCGCAGCTATCATCAAGGGCAACATTTTTAGTAAATTGTGATTATTTATTAGGGTTTTCTCAGCTGTATTAAAGACTTTGGTTGATAAGTGGACACTTTTTAGGGTTTTGAGTTCAACTTTTTGGTTATGAGACGAAATTTTGGGGTTAAGTGCTACATTAGTTGTCTTTTGGAGTAACTTTTTGGACTTTGCATATAAATTGTTGGGCTTTGTGTCTAACTATTTTGAGTTAAGGTTGTCTTTTTGACAAACTTTTGGATTTTGAATATAACTATTTGGTCTTTCGTGTCTAACTATTTTGATTTTGGGTTTAAATTTTGTAGGGTTTTGAGTTCAACTTTTTGGTTACGCTACGAAATTTTTGTGCAATGGTGTTACATTAGTTGTCTTTTGGAGTAACCTTTTGGACTTTGCATATACTTTTTTGACCTTTCGTGTCTAACTATTTTGAGTTTAGGTTGTCTTTTTGACAAACTTTTGGACTTTGCATATAACATTTACGACTTTCGTGTCGAACAATTACGACTTTGGGACTAAATTTTTAGGTTTTTGAGTTCAACTGTTTGGTTATGCGACGAAATTTTGGGGTTAAGTGTTACATTAGTTGTCTTTTGGAGTAACTTTTTGGCCTTTGCATATAAATTGTTGGGCTTTCGTGTCTAACTATTTTGAGTTTAGGTTGTCTTTTTGACAAACTTTTGGACTTTGCATGTAACATTTACGACTTTCGTGTCGAACAATTACGACTTTGGGACTAAATTTTTAGGCTTTTGAATTCAACTGTTTGGTTATGCGACGAAATTTTGGGGTTAAGTGTTACATTAGTTGTCTTTTGGAGTAACCTTTTGGACTTTGCATATACTTTTTTGACCTTTCGTGTCTAACTATTTTGAGTTTAGGTTGTCTTTTTGACAAACTTTTGGATTTGAATATAACATTTACGACTTTCGTCTCGAACAATTACAACTTTGGGACTAAATTTTTAGGCTTTTGAGTTCAACTGTTTGTTTATGCGACGAAATTTTGGGGTTAAGTGTTACATTAGTTGTCTTTTGGAGTAACTTTTTGGCCTTTGCATATAAATTGTTGGGCTTTGTGTCTAACTATTTTGAGTTTGGGTTGTCTTTTTGACAAACTTTTGGATTTGAATATAACATTTACGCCTTTTGTGGTGAACTAGTACCACTTTGGGACTAAGCTTTTAGGGTTTTGAGTTCAACTTTTTGGTTATGAGACTAAATTTTGGGATTAAGTGTTATATTAGTTGTCTTTTGGAGTAACTTTTTGGACTTTGCCTATAAATTGTTGGGCTTTGTGTCTAACTATTTTGAGTTTAGGTTGTCTTTTTGACAAACTTTTGGACTTTGCATATAACATTTACGACTTTCGTGTCTAACAATTACAACTTTGGGCCTAGATTTGTAGAGTTTGTGTTCAACTTTGTGAGTATGAACCAAAATTTTAGGGTTTGGAACTAAGTTTTCTTAGCTGAAATGATCATCTTTACTGTTGTCTGTCATTCGTTGAAGTGATAAAGATATGGAACTCCAAAGTCTAAGAGCTGAAGTAATCACCTTTAATGATGTATGTCGTTCGTTGAAGTAGGAAACATTGGTATTAAAGCCTTCAGCGGTCAAAATGAGGTCATAGAACTCTTCTGGAATTGCCTCAGGGGTCAAAACGAGTTCAAGTAACCCACCACCCAACATTTTTCCCCCACCACTGACCCGACAGCCACTACCTACGCTTCGGCTAACGCGCTTCTCTGATTGGTTAATCCACCTGTCAGTCATTTCTTTGCCCCGCCGCCAATGTTAATACTCTTCTCTGATTGGTTAATCTGGATATCAGGTGATGTTGAAGTATGGTAAGACTTAACGATAACACGTTATTAAACTGTATTGATGTAAAGTAGTTAAGATAAGTAATGTTGAATTCCTTCGTTTTTTAATGTTTTCTTATTGGTTGATTAAAGTATGATATACCAGACAACCGCCATACAGCCCTCATGCCACACTAGGCGACCGGCATACAGCCTTATATCACACTAGATGACCTCCATACACCCCAAATACCACACTAGATGACCTCCATACACCCCTCACGACACAGTAGACGACCTCCATACACCCATCACGATACACTAAACGACCTCCATACACCCATCATGACACACTAGACGCCGTCCATACACCCATCACGACATACTAGCCGACCTCCATACACCCATCACGACATACTAGCCGACCTCCATACAACCATCATACCCCCCTAGACGACCTCCATACACCCATCACGACATACTAGCCGACCTCCATGCACCCGTCATGGCACACTAGACGACCCCTATACAACCATCATGACACACTAGAATACCCCTATACAACCATCATAACACACTAAACGCCCTCTATACACCCAATATGACACACTAGACGACCTCCGTACACCCATCACGACATACTAGCCGCCCTCCCTGTACCAATCACGACACACTAGACGACCTCCATACACCCCTCATACAACACTAGACGACCTCCATACACCCATCATAACACACTACCCGCCCTCCCTGTACCAATCACGACACACTAGCCGACCTCTATACACCCATCACGACACACTAGACGCCCTCTATACACCCAATATGACACACTAGACGACCTCCGTACAACCAGCATGACATACTAGCCGACCTCCATACACCCATCATGACACACTAAACGACCTCCACACAACCATCGCTGCGATGAACATACTAGCAAGACAGACTGTATAAACTGTAAGGGTGTTAAAGCGTACACCAAACGAACGCCCGGGCTTTTTAAACTAGAGTACGAAGGGACAGCTCTTGTTAGCTTATGTAGTAAGATGTACCATTGTAGTGGGGATTACGATAAAATCAGTTGTAAAGGGCTAAGCAAGCAACACAATAAATTAGATAAAGATATGTTTTTAGAGGTTCTCGCTACGCAAAAGGCTAAGGGTGGGAAAAATGTAGGTTTCAAAGTCTTAAATAATTCTATATTTTCCTACAGTCAAACAAGAAATGCTCTTTCCTATTTCTATATAAAAAGAAAGGTAGCTGATGATAACGTCTCGACTACGCCTTTAGATATTTAACTCTTTACACTACCAGCTTAGCCTAACCAGCAATCTCTAACAGTTTCACCCCTTATGATTCATTTATGACACAACGCTAAGCAGACACCCAACTACATAGCTATAAATAAATGTTATCCTTGTACTATATATTTACTCAATGTACTGAATATGTTTGTAATGATATATAATATCAATGTATGTTATACACCTATTGAGATAATAAAAGAATAAAATATATATTTTGTCTTCTGTTTTATATTGATTGTTTTTCATTGATGTTGTATAATCTACTAACCTATCACTATCGCTCAAGTACACCAAGCGCTCCAAAGTCAGCACACACCAGACATAAACACGTCACTTCCGGGTCACCGGGACTAGAGGTCAACATCCCGACACGAACTGTCACGGTTAACTCCCCCTGCGCCACACGCTTTATGCGCGCCGCCCTATATATCTTTGTTAATTTACGGGTCAAATGCGACTTAGTTGGACCCTTGTATACTACTGCTGTGCCTATTTTTAGTTTTGTTCTCCATGTGCTACGATCTGCAGCCAGATTTTTCCAGTTTCTTTCATTGGCAGAGAATTCCCCCAAGGAATCCCTGCAAACATCCTAACAGCTCAACACTAATTTGATCTTTGGCCTCTTTCCGTCCTCAAGTTCGCCATACAAAATTTGTTTGGGAATACGATTGTTTGCCATTCTTCTTACATGACCCTGCCACCTTAGTCTACGATTCCTAAGTGTTGCCATGATCGATGGGAGCTTGGCTCGTTGTGAGACAATAGAGTTGGTTACTTTGTCCTGCCATTTGATGTTCGTAATCTTTCAAAGGCAACGCACATGAAAGCTGTTTAACTGTTTCTCCTGCCCTGCATAGATAGTTCATGTTTCTGATCGGTATAGAAGTGTACTAAGCACACAACTTTAGTAAATTTGAATTTTACTGCTGTCAACTACACATATCCAAACATTGGAATTACTACTGTATGCACCACAGATGAGACCGACTGGAAGTATTAGGTTACGCTGTGTTGGCCAGGTGGCTCAACCACAGATCAAATCGGCGAGACCGACTGGAAGATTTAGGTTACACTGTGTTGGCCAGATAGCTCATACGCTCAACCACAGATCTCGTCGACGAGACCAACTGGAAGTATTAGGTTACGCTATGTTGGCCAGGTAGCTGAACCACTCATACCAAACTACTACATCGAAAATATTTACTTTTAAAAAATTAGGAAAGTGAAACGATGGTTTAACATATTCAATTTCCTGTGAAATTAACATTTTTATCCAATAATTTTGTGGATGAGCAAAAAACGTAAGAAATCGATTTACTGGAAAATAAAAATATAAGTCGTAAAATTTAATGAAAAAAAATGTAAATCTAACGGAATCAAACGTAAGACCTGGCAACCCTGTCTAATTCATCATCATTGAGTTCCGTCTCCGTATCGAAGGTTGGCTGGCTACCATGGAGCGCATTCCACTCTGTCTCTTGCTTTGATGGTGCATATTGTCATAGGTTGACTTGTCCATCTTTTGATGTTACTCGTACATGTTAGTCTTGGTCTGCCTTTGCCTCTTTTACTTTGTATTTTCCCTTCCAATATAACTTTTATTAGGCTGTTGTGTCTTTTAACGTGGCCCAAAAAATCGCATTTGTCTTGTTTGAATTGTGCTTGGTAGTTCACTTTTCATTTTTAGTTGTTTTAAGACTTCACCGTTTGTTTTCTTTTCCTTCCATCCAATTCTACCTATTCTTCTATATATCCACATTTCAAAGGCTTCAATTCTCTGTTCTGTTTTCCTGTCTAATGTCCATGTTTCTGCACCATACAGAAATATTGAGAAGATGTAACATTTTTCTATTCTTAGTTTTAGCCCTGGTGTTATTTGTTTTCACTTGCATTTTCCATCACTGGTTATAGTATGTCCCAGGTAGTTATATTTCTGAACTGTCTCCAGATGTATTCCTTCAACATTATTTGTAGGTGTTGGGAATTTGTTTTGTTTATGATCCTAGTTTTAGTCTTTTTGATATTCATATATAGTCCATATTTTTTGCTTGCCATGTTTATTACATTAAGTAATTGTTGTAGATCTTTAGGATTTTCTGCTAGTAGTACAGTATCATCAGCATATCTTAGGTTATTGATTATCTTTCCATTATTTGCCTAATTAGTAAAAGCCATATGCTGCTTTTGTAGCAGTGTACACCTCCGGCAGCGAATGAACAACGCAACTAGTGTATTATGTCCTTTGAAACCCGTAAAGGTGAGGCTCACCGCAGATTATTCCTTATATATTTAGTCTACACTCAGAATTTTTACTATTTGAGAGTCTAGTCTAATATTTTTTGGTGACCTCTCTTCGTGGCGCGATGATCGATCGTTGACCTCTCGTGATGTCTCGGGGCTGACCTCTCGTCTTGTGGTCTCTCGTAGATGGGGGACATTTTTTGGGAATGGGGCGGGTAACCTGATGTTATGGCTTGTGATCTATAGTCGTGGTGGGGACTCGTGAAAGAGGGTGGGCGGAGGTGAAATATGTCGTCGGCGGGGTGACATAACTTTGTACTTTCAAAACAAGCTTGTAGTTATGCAAGACAACTTTTAATGTATACCTACAATTTCTTTGCATCTAATGGTTACAACTTACTCAGTGCTTGACCAACTAGTAGAGACGGGCTCGCTGAGTTTACGTGGAATCATCAGCATCATGAAATTTATTAATGTCCAAATTGACCGCTTGCCCATAACACGGATACAGGCGCGTTAATGACTTTAGCAGGTACCCCCGTCAAAGACCCTGTTTCTCTGTGAAAGTTTTCGCTTGAGTAACTTAAACCAGCCTAGTCGTCTACATGAGCTGGGCTAATGAGTTTAACACCTGAACGTCAGACGGACATTAAAGGATAAATTGAGCGCTTGCCCGTGAGACTGACCACTGGGGCACGCTAATGAGTTTATCAGCTGTCTAGTGTTGTGGCGTTGTTTTAGAGAGCCGGTAAATTAATGGACTATGATATTATTGGTAATTTCCTAGTTTGATCAGATATAGTATTTCAGTTTGGAAGAGTGATGTCCCCTAAAATATGTCTGCCAAAATACAGTGGTTCTACGCATTCTTGGCGTTGGGGTCATTACGCCGATTGGTAATCAACCGCACAATTCCCTTCGATCAGAAGATCATAATTAGGCCGAGTGGCGTCGTTTTTGTCACGCGTTATAATATATTTATAAATATTTAACACTAAAGCTAAACCTAACCCCTGGACCCAACGCCCAATCAACAGATACTCCGAAATGATTACATGCCAGCGTAATGACCCAACGCCAAGAATGCGTAGAACCACTGTATTTTGGCAGACATATTTTAGGGGACATCACTCTTCCAAACTGAAAGACTATATCTGATCAAACTAGGAAATTACCATATTATTTTAGTGTGCTTATGTCAGAGGCGTAACTTTCATGAGTAGTAGTAGTTTTTATATTAGTGTTGTTTTGACAGTGGGACGTAAGTAGCTTTCATGAGTTGTAGAGTTAGGACTTGGCCTGTCCTAGAATTCCATCCTTCCCTCCATTGTAACTTGTAGCTGTATTAGTAGTAGTTGTTGTTGTAGTAGTAGTAGTTTTAGTGGTAGTTGTGGAACTAGCATGACTTTCGTTTAGTAGAGTTATGACAGAGACGTAACTTTGTGAGTAGTAGAGTTAGGACATGGAGTATACTAGAATTTCATGGAAGTGATCGAGTTAACATCTGATCCATCTAGTGACCACGGCTCCTTCGTTTAGTGGGGTTTATGACAGGGGTGTGACTTTTTCGTGTATAGTAGAGATATGACAGAGGCTTATAGTTATTTTTATTCATGACAACTTTATTGTAGACCTAAAATTTCTTTCAATATAATGGTAACACACAACTTACTCACCGCTTGGCCAACTAATGACCAAGGTCGTGCTAATGAGTTTAACAGCTGACCGGTAATGAAATTTCAGGGGCGTAATCTACTTGAGGGGTTCTGCGATTAACTTTTTGGACTTTGTAACTAAGTATTTTGATGAATTCAACAGTTGAATGGTAGAATGGAATTTATGTGGAAATACACACGAGTCTAGACCATCCACGTCATCGAGTTTCAGAAACAAATCCAACTATGTCGACAAGGAGTATTCAGATGATGCCTAAACGGTGACATTAAAGTAGAAGAGCAGGAAACGGCTAGGGACAAAAGTTCCGTGAGAAGGCCAGGGGTAACGTCATAACCATCAAAGGGGGAGAAGACATAAAGAACACACCCTGGTATCGATCGATATTAGTGAGCTTGAATGATGGAAGGGCAGCCTGAATGACTACACGAACAAGGGACTCTGATAGTGTCATAGACCTGCAGAAGGGAATGCCATAAGTCGACGAGGGAAGCTCTGAAGACTCAGACGGGAAGGTCATAAGTCTACGAAGGAAAGTCATAAGTCTACGAGGGAAGATCTGAAGACTTAGAGGGTAAGGTCATAAGTCTACGAGTGAAGCTCTGAAGACTCAGAGGGGATGGTCATAAGTCTACGAGGGAAGACTATAAGTCTACGAAAGAAAGTCATAAGTCTACGATGGAAGCTTTGAAGACTCAGAGGGGAAGGACATAGTATAGACGGTACCAAGGGTGATGATGGTGTTGAAGCAGGTGCCGATGGTGAAGTGGTTGATGCAGAAGGTAATGTTGTAGAAACTGAATGTTTTAGTTTCATGTGTTTAGTTCAAGAACCACGAGTCGTATACGTGTGCTGACAAATGCCACAAATGTGTCGAATAAGGAGATGAGCATCACGCGTATGCTCCAACAAACCGTCGCCCCACTGGACTAGTCCTCACTCCAAGTGATTATGCCCCGACAAGTTCGAGACAAATCGACACTGGAGGAGACGAGTATACCTGAGGATAAGTGCCGATAAAGACCATCTATTGCACCACGAACTCACCACAGGAAAATGCCGCTGTGATTTTTAAATGTTTTGTAAAGTTGACAGCACCTAGATTCTCCATATGTTCTTTAGTAGCTGTTGTACACTGCATCATCAGCATGTGCCATATTGGATGGCGTAGGAGAGCATGTCATTTCACAATTCTATTCTATGAATTCACATTCTATGAAACACTCGTGGCATGTCATTGTATCAGACACAGCACATTCCAGTATGACAGCACAAATCAAGACATCATTAGTAACAACAGATAAGAAACAGGTCGCCCCACGCAGGAGGTAGAAGAGATGAACGCAGCCACCCTGGGGGGATGTAGAAGTTGAGGATGCTTGGTGGAACAGCCCACAAACATTCAAGACAGGTCATAAGTCAGAAAGATGCTTAGTGGAACAACCCACAAACATTCAAGACAGGTCATAAAGTCAGAAAGATGCTTGGTGGAACAACCCACAAACATTCAAGACAGGTCATAAAGTCAGAAAGATGCTTGGTGGAACAGCCCACAAACATTCAAGAGAGGTCATAAAATCAGAAAGAATCGAAGAACACAGCCTGAAGGCTTGAAGCATCTGAAAGAAGAGATCGACCAAAAATTGATCAACTTAAAAAATATCAGTAGTTGCAGTAGTATTTGTTTTAGATGTAGTAGTTGTTATTGTAGAAGTAGTAGCAGTTGTAGTTGTTGTGGTGGTTGTTGTAGTAGTAGTATTACTGTTAATGTGAACACTGACCTCATTTTGCACTCGGAGTACTGTCGAGTCTGTCTCCTCTGTGGGGTCGAGAACTAGGGATGGCAGTGAATTTTTATCATCCTCTGAGGTATATGTAGCGCCTGTCGGGTCATCGGTGGGGGATGATATTGCGGGTGGTAGGTTACTAAAAATAGATTTGACACATGATGCAATACCAGACCAGTGACCCATGGTCATGATGAATACGAAATGTATTCACTCAGTAAACATCTATTCATTTATCTTTACCACAGGGATATCTTGATTTCAGCTGTGCTACAAATATTTTATTTTTCAGAACTTTAGTTTCACACAAAATATTAATTCCTCTCAATATAAAAGGGTAAACGACCGATCTCTCGCAGACAAATCCAGGTTATGAAAAGACAGAACCTGCGCTCTGTTTATGAATATATATCCCCATATGATTCAGAAGGACCAATCACATGCATGTATTCATGTGCGCATTCGCAGACATACACCATCCCACGTGGGTCAGCAGGACCAATCTGATGCATGTATTCATTCGCGCATGCGCAGACATACGCCATCCCACATGGCTCAGAAGGACCAATCAGACTCATGTATTCATTCGCGCATGCGCAGACATATACCATTTCATCTATATCCAATACTTCCGTCTTTGCCAGTCATCACGTTATTATTTTGTATACTGACTATACTTTGCTCCCATTGGTCAGAATCAACTCTATATTCAACCAATGAACGCTCTTCCTCCCTTCTATTGTCGTCCATGTTACTATTACTCCATCTCTATTACCCTCCATTTTCCACTTCCAACATTACTTTTAATAGGCGACTGTGCCTTTATCATGCTCCAAGTTCTACGCTTTGGCCAATTGTTATATGTTTGATAGTTATTTGATCAATACAAGAGCTGTTTTTCCTAAATAAGGCTTGTCAACTCGCAAAGCTTTCTGTCAGGGCTCTTTTTTGGTCTCGCCAGGATGATTTCACTTAATTTATACATGACCCTGATAGTATCATTGTCAGCTTTCCCATATTTTTCGCTTCCTCTATCTTTTTTTTCCAGCTACTTTTTGTATATATTTCATCTTAACCATGTACCTTTTTTCATATATCCTTTTCCTGTTTCGAATTCATCCTCTATATTTATTGTGGTTTTTTCACTTGTTATGAGGTATTGTTTTGATACGGTGACTAAATTTTTCTTTAATTCCTTGCTCTTTATCTCTTCATCTATGTAATTTTTGTTTTACCTTGTATAAGGCTGGCTTACACTTTTTATTGATAGGTCGTTAATTTGAGTCTTCGTTTTATCCCCCTGGTGACAACTATGTCACCTTTTTTATTCTTTTACCTAGGAATACTGTTCTTCCTTTCATTTTTTGCATCATTGGACTTCAATTTATTTATTTATACTAGGTGTAGTGATATTGGTGTTTATGTTTCTTTACTTTCTTATTCTTCTTTTCTCTTTCCTTCTTCTTTAAAACTTCTAGTTGTGTCCCTTCTCTGTTTTTCTTTCCTCTTTCATTCTTCATTAAAACTTCCAGTTGTGTCCCTTCTTTGTTTTTCTTTCCTCTTTCATTCTTCTACTGCTACGTACAACAACAACTACTACTACTACTTCAACTACAAGTTACAAGGGAGGGAAGGATGGAATTCTAGGACAGGCCAAGTACTAACTCTACTTCTCATGAAAGCTACTTACGTCCCCCTGTCAAAACAACACTAATATGAAATACTACTACTACTCATGAAAGTTACGCCTCTGACATAAGCACACTAAAATAATATCATAGTCCATTAATTTACCGGCTCTCTAAAACAACGCCACAACACTAGACAGCTGATAAACTCATTAGCGTGCCCCAAGTGGTCAGTCTCACGGGCAAGCGCTCAATTTATCCTTTAATGTTCGTCTGACGTTCAGGTGTTAAACTCATTAGCCCAGCTCATGTAGACGACTAGGCTGGTTTAAGTTACTGATGCGAAAAGTTTCACAGAGAAACAAGGTCTTTGACGGGGGTACCTTCTAAAGTCATTAACGCGCCTGTATCCGTGTTACGGACAAGCGGTCAATTTGGACATTAATAAATTTCATGATGCTGATGATTCCATGTAAACTCATTAGCGAGCCCGTCTCTACTAGTTGGTCAAGCACTGAGCAAGTTGTAACCATTAGATGCAAAGAAATTGTAGGTATACATTAAAAGTTTTTTTGCATAACTACAAGCTTGTTTTGAAAGTACAAAGTTATGTCACCCCGCCGACGACACATTTCACCCCCGCCGACGACACATTTCACCCCGCCCACCCCACTTTCACGAGTCACCACCACGACTAGAGATCACAAGCCATAACAACAAGTTACCCACCCCATTCCCCAAAAATTTTCCCCATATTCGAGAGACTACAAGACGAGAGGTCACACAAAAATGTTAGGCTAGACTCTCATATAGAAAAAAAATCTGCGGGTAGACTAAATATATAAGGAATAATCTGCCCCAATCAATAGTTTTACGGGTTCTAAATACCATAATGCAGTACTAACGCAGATTGATTTCATTAGGGTTTGTCTCTGTTCTTTCGTCTTTTAGCTTTACCGTGACAATTTCATTGTTTAATTTTATGCCATTTGTTGTTCTACTTTTTTCCTTCCTCATTTGCCTTTCAGCGTCGAGGGGAGATATAATTTGCAGTCTTTTTCTATTCTGTTCGCCTCTCCGCTGTTATGTTTCCTAGTGTTTCCTAATATTCCGTCAATCCATCTTTTTCGCGGTCGTCCTTTGGGTCTGGTGTTCTCGCAACGTTTAATGTGGTCTTGTTGTGATCACTTTGCCTTGTCACGTGGCCAAACCATTTTATCTGTTGCTTCTTTATATATTCTGTAAAAAAAGGGTGGGGGGTGTTAATTCCTAGTTTTTTTTCTTTGTTCTTCATTTTTGATTTTGTCTCTCAGGTTGATTCCTTTCATTCGTCTGACACATCTCAGTAGAGGTTAATTTTTCTTGTTGTTCTTGCATCTAGGGTCTATGACTGGCATATGTTGCACAACGTCGGGTTGAAGATTTGTTATTTTGTTAGTTCTCCCATATGTTACAATCTTATTTCAGATTTCCCTCTCCTTCAAAACGTATGCAGATAATAATAAAAAAATACTTCTCCATTTCTTGCATGCAGTTGCATGAATATTTGTTGTAATGGAGGCATTTGCATGATAGCATCTCCATGGAATTCAGTTTACTGTCCTGGTTGCCAGATTTTTGTGACAATGCAAACCACTTAATTTAAGAAAGGAGCTGTGTTTATGTCTGGGCCGTCGATTTATCTGCTAAGGAAGATTTCTGCTAAGTTCTGATAAGGGGGATATGGGTCGTCTATTTAACATTATGTAGCTCTTTCGTCGACATTCTGTCAACATTCTTCTTGCCAAACGCAAACAAAGGCGTAGCAGTAGTTCATGCTTGGGATGTCGGTGGAATAAAGGTATTAAACGCCCTTTGAAATAATTCGTTCCGATGTTTCGTTGCTTGAGGTTTTCTTCCTTGTTTCTTCTTCTTCACTTACTATTAAACCTTTTCTTTTGATCAGCGAGATTCTAGCTCTTTTTTTTTCTGGCAGCCTGAATTGTTGTCTCGTGATGCTTTAAGTAGATTCCTTGATGTTGTCGCTTCATCTTTCTCCTTGTCTATGTGAAACTTCCTCCTCCACTTTTTTAAGTCTTGTACATTTTGTGACTCTCCACAGAACAACTGTAGGAGATACTAACAACATACGGAGTAAGCCAACATCTAACCAACCTAATCAAAAGTCTCTACATCAACAACAGCAGTAGGCTACACAGACCACTTCGAAGTTAGATCAGGTGTAAGACAGGGGTGCGTACTATCCCCCTACTGTTTATTACATACATGGATTATATATGCAAGCTAGCCAACCCATCAGAGACAGAGGAGATCAACGAGCTTTTATTTGCAGACGATCAGGCACTAATGCATAAAACAATAGAAGACCCACAAGAACACTTAAACAAACTCAACATCTCAGGCACAAAATACAACATGAAAATCAACATCAACAAAACAGAAGTCATGAATGTCGGCAAAAATAAACAGAACATCAACATAACTATAGAAGGTAGAAAACTAAAACAAGTAGAGGAATTCAAATACCTAGGACGTCTAATGACAAACGATAATTCTCAAACACCAGAAATAGAATCAAGATACAACAAACCTTGTCAAATCATCGGACAGTTATCACCACTATTGTCCAGCAAGGAAATAACTCTGGAGGCAAAACGAGCACTATACAATACAATCTTCATGCCAACGTTGTACTACCAATGCCAGACCTGGACTCTAGATGCAAGAACAATAAGGAAAATAACCTCTACAGAGATGAAATGTGTTAGACGAATAACATGAAACAGTCTGAGAGATAAGATCAGAAATGAAAAACTGAGAAAAAAAACTAGGAATAGCCCCGCCACAGAATATATAAGGAAACAACAAATTATATCTCCCCTCGACGCTGAAAGGCAGATGAGGAGGGAAAGAAGCAGAAGAAGACTCCACATTCTCTCCAGGTTGGCTAGCTATCTTGTTTATTATCTCGACGTGCAGTTGTAGGCGTCAACGTTTATGTCTAAGACACAACATATCGATCTTATTATTATTATTATTCTATTAAAAATCGTAGCACTATACATTAAACATCTGTGACCTGAAATAAAGAACGGAATAAGAACGGTAAAAAGTCATTTTAATGCCAAGAAAGATAGCATCATCATCATCAAGTACCGGGCCAGCTGGAGTAGGTGATCATGTCTCTCCACAACTTTCGATCTCGGCAGCTATTTATCATTTCTGTTGACCTTCTGCCAAGCCATTCTCTTAAAGCTGCCTGCTATTTTTTTCTCTTTGCTTCCCTCTATCTCTTCGTCCCTAAATTTTTCCAGTTGTTACAATATATTCCAGTTGTTCTCTTCTCACTACATGGCCAGAAAATGATGATTGTTTCTTCCTAATACTTCATTACTCTTCTTAGCTGTCCATGGTACTCTCAACATTCTTCTGTAAAGCCACATTTCTACAGCCTCCAGTGATTTTCTTGTTTGTTCTCCTATTATCCATGATTCGCATCCATTTGTCAATACTGGCTCTACGTAGTATTTAAGAACTCTTTTTCATGTTTCTATTGTCAAAAATGGATTGCATAGTATCTTCCTCATTTTTTGGAAAGCTGCTTTTGCCTGAGCCATTCTGCATCTCACCTCTTTTGTACATCTTCCGTCTGAGGTTAACAAAGTTCCCAAATATTTAAATTCATTTACCTGTTTTAATATTGTTCCACTTGTCTTTATTTTGCACTGAGGTGATGTCTTTTTCCTTGTTGTTACCATTACCTCTGTCTTTTTGCTATTAGGGCTGAGTCCTTTATTTTTGCTTTCTTTCAGTATAATGTCCAACATTTCTTGTAACTCATTTTGACTCTTAGCGATTAAGACTGCATCATCAGTATACCTTAGATTATTTTAGATTAGATTATATCGATAGTAGTATATATGGCTGTGAACCCACCCCAAAAGTGCACGTGCATGCACCGAAAGACAATAGATTTGGCACCGACTTTGCACGAAACATGCACCAAAACCGTGCAAAAAAAAATAATAATTTTTTTTCGAATTCGCGATTTTTTCGAACTTCATTATTTTTTTTTTTTTTGGGGGGGGGGGGAAATTTTTTTTTTGGGGTTCGTCAGTTTGTCGAAACGGTCTACTGTGTCTGAGAGATTAACGCAGGTAAATTCAAAGGAGACTCGGTGCTAATTAGCTTATAGAGCGGGGGTCGTCTCTCGCTGTGTGTTAGATGAAAATATTTGTGAAAGAATATTTTAAAAGAGTATATGTGTGAAAGTAAAAATTCAGAATTATTTAAAAAATATGTATTTGTGAAAGTAAAAAACTCAGAATTATTAAAAATAAAAAATAAATGAAAACAATAAAAAGTCTCCCTTCAGGATTCGAACACGGGTCTACTACGTGACAGAAAAATGCTGACAAGCAATGACGTTGAAGGGGTATTGTTACGAAAAGAAAAATACGACTAGCTCGCGGGCGGGAACGAGTTGGTTAACAAAAAAGGGCGTGTAGTTGATGTTAGCATAGCGTTTTCGAGACTGCCTTAACGCCATGTGCCACCCCCAACACCATCATCCCTTCATGTCCTATCATCATGTGCCACCCTCAACACCATCATCCCTTCATGTCCTATCATCATCATGTGCCACCCTCAACACTAGCATCATGTGCCTCAACACTATCATCATGTGCCTCAACACTATCATCATGTGCCACCCTCATCATCAACCTTCATATCATCATCTTGTGCCTCAACATCACCCTTCATGTCCTATCATCATCATGTGCCACCCTCAACACCATCATCCCTTCATGTCCTATCATCATCATGTGCCACCCTCAACACTAGCATCATGTGCCTCAACTCTATCATCATGTGCCTCAACACTATAATCATGTGCCACGCTCATCATCAACCTTCATATCATCATCTTGTGCCTCAACATCACCCTTCATGTCCTATCATCATCATGTGCCTCAACACAATCATCATCTGCCTCAACACTATCATCATCTGCCTCAACACTAGCATCATGTGCCTCAACACTATCATCATGTGCCACCCTCATCATCAACCTTCATATCATCATCATGTGCCTCAACACTATCCCTTCCAACACCACCATCAATCCTTCATGTCCTATCATCATCATCATACCACACAAAGTTTCAAACCGATTATTATTCACCGGCGGTGGGCATGTGAGGTGGAGGGGCGGGTAATAGGCAACAGGAGGCGACATGTAAAAAAAAATGCTGACAAGCAATGACGTTGAAGGGGTATTGTTAGGAAAAGGATTAGATAAATACGACTAGCTCGCGGGCGGGAACGAGTTCGTCGGCACAGGTGTGTTATTGTAGTATCGCTAACATCATGTGCCAGGATAGCGGCTCTTGAGGAAAGATTATTGGTCGTGGGTGTTATCGCTACCAACATCATCATGTGTCGTGTAGTAAGGTGTGCTAATATTAAATAGTGACGCTCGCTCTTTCTCATTCAATGTAAAGCAAAACAAAATTCTATATTTCACAATTTTATTAATACATCATATATACATTTATTACTGTCCGGATGCTGATAATTTTAACCGTCTGGGTTTCCTACACAACCACCCTCCATTTTGACAAAACCTTGATCAAAGCTGGAATAGGTAATCGGTGACTCTGCTGAAACATTCCGGGTTCGTGGGCAGGGTCGGTGTTTATGACAAAGGCCGCGGTCGCCGTTGGGTCGATGCTCGGCGGTAAGTGGTTTCGTGGAATGACACTAACAAGGGAACAACGTCGAACGAAAATATCCGACATCAAAAGGTTTTAAATCTCCCTCGTGTTCATATTCTTCTTCTTTTTTTCTCTCTCAAACGGCGAAGTCTGTTAGAATCTGCCTTGTCTTGGACACCTCGAGCACCGAGTCCAACTCGGCGTAGACGATAACTTGTAGGGGAGTAGTGGTGGGAGCCGCAAACTTGAGTTCTATCGACAAGGGTCCGCTTGTGGCTAGCTCAAAATGGGAGCAGTCCAGTAGGCTGGAAGAGAGGTCAAAACCAAATAACCGGATCTGTCGTCTGATTAACAAGAGTGAGGTCCCCTTGGTTAACAAAAAGGGGCGTGTAGTTGAGGTTAGCATAAGTGTTTTCGAGACTGCCTTAACGCCATCTTTAGACAATGGAACTACCCCCTCTGCCTTCATGTCCTATCATCATCATGTGCCACCCTCAACACCATCATCAACCCTTCATGTCCTATCATCATCATCATCATGTGCCACCCTCAACTCCATCATCAGCCCTTCAGGTCCTATCATCAAACCACACAAAGTATCAACCAGCGAAATTCTCTCTCTCTCTCTCTCTCTCTGTCTCTCTCACATTCATGGTAAACCAAAACAAAATAAATCACTAAGATTTTTACCACCATAACACACAAATTTAGGGTCATATTAAAAAAAAGTCGACCTTAAAACCATACAAATCTACTCCCATACTCATAAAAGTTAGACACATCAAACAGATAATTACTTCCAAACTCCAAAAAGTTAGACCAAATCACGCCTCGATCGTTCTTTAACATTGCCTCCAGCGTTCTGTAACATTGCCTCGATCGTTCTTTAACATTACCTCGAGCGTTCTCTAACATTGCCTCGATCGTTCTTTAACATTGCCTCCAGCGTTCTCTAACATTGCCTCGATCGTTCTATAACATTGCCTCCAGCGTTCTGTAACATTGCTTCGATCGTTCTTTAACATTATCTCGAGCGTTCTCTAACATTGCCTCGATCGTTCTTTAACATTGCCTCCAGCGTTCTCTAACATTGCCTCGATCGTTCTATAACATTGCCTCCAGCGTTCTGTAACATTGCCTCGATCGTTCTTTAACATTACCTCGAGCGTTCTCTAACATTGCCTCGATCGTTCTTTAACATTGCCTCCAGCGTTCTCTAACATTCCCTTGCTCGTTCTCTAACATTTTCATTAGTTGGAGTCTTTGTGTTGCCTTCTTAGTGAGATTCTCTACGTGTTTCTTCAGGCTCAATTGTCAGTCTAGTTGTATTCCTAAAAATCTACTTCCATACTGATACTAGTTAGACACATCGATCAGATAGTTACATCCAAATCGCAAACATTTTACCCCAGAACACAAAAATTTAGGGTCATACTCAAAAAGTCGACCTAAAAATCCCAAAAAGCTACTCACATAGTCATACTAGTTAGACACAACGAGCAGGAAGTTATATTCAAGGTCCAAAATGTTGGACTTTTTCGTGGTCGACAGTTGGGTCTGGTGTTCTCACAACATTTTGCTGAAGGCTCGTTGTGTTTTTGATCTGTTTGCCCTGTCACCTAGCCAAACTATTTTATCTGTTGTTTCCTTATATATTCTATGATGGGGGCTATTCCTAGCTTTCTTCTCAGTTCTTCATTTCTGAGCTTATCTCTCAGACTGTTTCATGTCATTCGTCTAACACATTTCATCTCTGAGATCACAAAAATTTAGGCACATACTCAAAAAGTCGACCTCAAAACCATAAAAAGCTACTCCCACATTCATCTAAAAGTTACACCAAAACCGCACCAGATTTGCAACGTGCAAAAACATGCACAAGTTTGACACGCGAACCAGTTTGGCACGCGAACCAGTTTGGCACAATGCACCAATAGACATCCCCATACCAAAAATTTACTTTGATAATCACTTTTATGATTGTTACGCCCCTTACGAATGCTGATTGTTACACCCCTTACGAAGGTGCATTGTGCCAAACTGGTTCGCGTGCCAAACTGGTTCGCGTGTCAAACTTGTGCATGTTTTTGCACGTTGCAAATCTGGTGCGGTTTTGGTCCACGATCCTACCTATACCTGTAGTTTTAGGGAATAATAGAACAAAGAAGTATGTGTTAGCACTCGGAAAAATTGACAGACAAACAACAATAGAAAAAAACGAAGAACAATATATGGTCCGAAGTGGGATCGAACCCGTACTCAGTGGCACCGCGCCTTGCCACGAGAAGCCGAACGCTTGGTACACTGCCACGCAGCCAACTAAAAAATTGGCTATTGCAGTAGTGTCTTCCACGAAAGGCGATCTCAATGACTATAGCATAGGGTAACGATCACAGACCGGAAATAAATTGTATATTTGTACTTTCCTATTAATGCAAGTATCTCCCAGTAGGGCTGAATACTTGTGTTGTAGACAAACATTTATTGGACGAAACAGCACGAATAGTAGTTCCCAGTTTATATACTGGGTACAAATAATAATACATAAATATTATTATATGGGGAACTTCCGAGGCGATAATAGGGAATAATAGAACAAAGAAGTATGTGTTAGCACTCGGAAAAATTGACAGACAAACAACAATAGAAAAAAACGAAGAACAATATATGGTCCGAAGTGGGATCGAACCCGTACTCAGTGGCACCGCGCCTTGCCACGAGAAGCCGAACGCTTGGTACACTGCCACGCAGCCAACTAAAAAATTGGCTATTGCAGTAGTGTCTTCCACGAAAGGCGATCTCAATGACTATAGCATAGGGTAACGATCACAGACCGGAAATAAATTGTATATTTGTACTTTCCTATTAATGCAAGTATCTCCCAGTAGGGCTGAATACTATCTGAATATTATCGCCTCGGAAGTTCCCCATATAATAATATTTATGTATTATTATTTGTACCCAGTATATAAACTGGGAACTACTATTCGTGCTGTTTCGTCCAATAAATGTTTGTCTACAACACAAGTATTCAGCCCTACTGGGAGATACTTGCATTAATAGGAAAGTACAAATATACAATTTATTTCCGGTCTGTGATCGTTACCCTATGCTATAGTCATTGAGATCGCCTTTCGTGGAAGACACTACTGCAATAGCCAATTTTTTAGTTGGCTGCGTGGCAGTGTACCAAGCGTTCGGCTTCTCGTGGCAAGGCGCGGTGCCACTGAGTACGGGTTCGATCCCACTTCGGACCATATATTGTTCTTCGTTTTTTTCTATTGTTGTTTGTCTGTCAATTTTTCCGAGTGCTAACACATACTTCTTTGTTCTATTATTCCCTATTATCGCCTCGGAAGTTCCCCATATAATAATATTTATGTATTATTATCTATACCTGTAGTTTTACTAATTCTACTCTCGGCCTGCAGGCTGAGAGAGAATTCCCCGAAATCGCCGAAAGTTTGTGACGTCTTCAGGGCTGCGAGACGGCTGACTTCATTTTACCCACAACCGCCCCTGCTCGCACTGCTGAAAACGTCACACAATTTGGATGTTTTTGTTCAGCCCGCGTGCCTTATTAACTCTTTCCGTACGGAAGATTTTTATCATTGCAACAACGGAGATTTCAGAGACACAATTAGTCATACTTTTAAGAATAAAACTGCATATTTATATTATCTACTACGTAGGGAGGTCAAAAAGTAATGCACACCAATTTTTTTCTCGGAAACTATTCGGGCAAAATGTGTGAAATTTTCACAGATTGTAGCTGAACATCCCCTTTACACTACCTATTTTTCAACATAACCTCGTCCAAGCGTATTGCCTTACGCCAACGCGAAACTAGGTCATGAATGCCTCGTTTGTACCAAGTTTTGTCCTGCTCGCGTAGCCATTTTTTAACTGCACGGATCACATCCTCATCATTGTCAAAGTGTGTCCCACGCAGGAATTTTTTGAGTGGTCCAAACAGATGGAAATCTGAGGAAGCCAGATCAGGGCTGTAAGGAGGATGGGGCAGTACAGTCCAACCAAATTTGTTGATTGCTTCCCGTGTTACCAGACTTATGTGAGGGCGTGCATTGTCATGTTGAAGCAACAAATCTGCAGATGGCTTATTAGGCCGAACTCTGTGGAACCGATTTTTGAGTTTTGTCAGTGTATTGATGTAAGCTGTCGAGTTGATTGTCTCACCTCTTGTCATTACATCAACAAGAATCACACCATCAATGTCCCAGAAGACAGTGATCATCACCTTTCCGGCTGATGGAGATGTTTTGAATTTTTTTCTATTTGGTGACTGCAGATGATGCCATTCCATTAAATGCATTTTTGTTTCAGGCTCATAATAATGTGCCCACGTTTCGTCACCGGTAACAATTTTTGACAAAAACATTTCTCCTTCAACACCGAAACGCTCCAACAACTCAGAACAGAATGTTTTCCTTTGAACTCTGTGATCATTTGTTAGGCACCGAGGAACCCATCGAGCGCAAATCTTTGAATATCCGAGAGTTTTAAAAATTGCGATTGCACTTCCCTTGCTGACTGTAAGCTGCAATGCCAATTGCTGACTAGTGATACGCCTATCCTTACGAATAATGGCATCAGCCCGGTTTAACATGTCTGTGCTGGTAGCCGAGGCAACACGTCCAGAACGCGGTAAATCATGCAGCTCCACTCGTACACTTTCTGCAGCTTTAATTCTCTGAACCCAGCGACTAACTGTGCTCCTATCGACTGCAGAACATTAGTACACTGCACACAGTCGTTTATGAATGTTTGCCACAGTTTCTTTTTCCGCAACCAGAAAATCTATGACAATTCGCTGTTTGTAACGGACATTGTTGACAAGCTCCATTTTAACGGTTCATAGATTGCGTAATATTTATCAGAATGCTGTGCAATTTGGTGCACATAATTGGAACATGTCATATTCCAAGTGTGCAAAATTTCATATTCCTGTCTTTATTATTAGCCGAGAAAAAAATTGGTGTGCATTACTTTTTGACCTCCCTTCAGTATATAACATATTATATATGAATTATTAGATAATTGAACACGGTATTATATTTTATTAATACTACGATGATAGAAGACGTAAAAAGAATATGGTTTAATGACGGATCACACTAATCCTGTTGGGAGGGACGCACCGTGCGGTGAAACGTATGGAAAGTGTTAAAACGATGTATGGGTGTGATGATACGCTGTTTGCTTCTGAACTTTTAGACTGACCTTTAACCTGATAGTTTGCGACATAGAGAATAGTGCAGTTTAAACTGTGTAAATTGGTACCTCAATTGTTGCCTTAAATTATCATAATTACATTATAATAACTTAGATTTTTTGCATTGTAAGTTAGGGAAAAAACCGGTTTTGCTGCTAATTAACATAATTAATGCATTCAGAAAGTAATGCACTACATCGGTTTTCTTGGGAACCACTAATGAAAAAAGTACGACATTTTGACACAGGATATATGGATATGCCATGTAAACATCGGTATCATTCAACATAATCCCCATCCACTTGTACAGCTTTACGTCAGCGCGCAACAAGTGTATGTATTCCTAGCTTGTACCAGTGTTTGTCCTGATCGTGTAACCATTTCTTTACTGCGTGAATCATTGCTTCATGATCTTCAAACCTTGTTCCACGGAGGACGTCTTAATGTTGGTTTGGGATTTGATTGTCTCTCCTCTTGGCATAACATCCACAAGTATCACTCCTTCAATATGCCCAAAAGACTGTGACCATGATCTTTCCAGCTGAAGGATATATCTTGAATTTCTTTATTCGATGTGAATGTGGATGATGCCACTCCATTGGCTGTCTTCTTGTCTCATTTTCCAAATGATGTTCCCAGGTTTCGTCATCTGTAACAATCTTAGGCAAAAAATTCTCACCATCAACATTGAAACGCTCCAATAGTTTAGAAGAAAATGATTTTCTTTACAATCCGTGCTCATTTCTGAGATTTTGTGCAATCCATCTTGCACACGCTTTAGAGAATCCCAGAGTTGTTATAATTGCATTGGCACTACCAATGCAGACTGACAACTTTAAGGCCAATTGTTGAGTAGTTATGCGCCTACCAGCAAGAATAATGCCCTCAGCGCTTCTCTTTCAACATCTATGCTTTGGTGGCTGTGGCAGGCCGTCCACAGCGCGGGTAGTAGGTGTGGCTGTTTACCCACCCTAAAAGTGCACGTACATGCACCGAAAGACAATAGATTTGGCACCGATACTGCACGAAACTTGCACCAAAAAACAAAAAAAAAAAATTTCCCCCCAAAAAATAATGAAGTTCGAAAAAATCGCGAATTCGAAATTTTTTTTTTTTTTTTTTTTTTTTTTTTGGTGCAAGTTTCGTGCATTATCGGTGCCAAATCTATTGTCTTTCGGTGCATGTACGTGCACTTTTAGGGAGGGTAAACAGCCACACAATAAAATTGAAACATTGCAACTAAAGAATAACGAACAATAAACATTACAAGGACATAAAACCAGTAAATGTGATCAACGAGATTCACAAATTAGGTTACTAAAGTATCACACTATAATATTAAAGAAGAACTAAAATACCACTTACTTTTTATGTCCTTGTAATGTTTATTGTTCGTTATTCTTTAGTTGCAATGTTTCAATTTTATTTTCTATAGATGCCTAACACTTGTCATCTGTGCTCCAAAACTTTCAACCGGAGCCGAGACATAAAGCGACATGTTAGTGTACATATGCGTCAGGAATACAAATGTGGTACTCCAGAGTCTTTTATTTATCCATTCAGGGCGACATTCGATTATGAATGTTACTTTGATAGTAGGAATGTTCCCCAAGAGACGCACTCGACTACCTTTATAGCTAAACACGTACCCCTCTCCTGTTCTATAGCGTCAAATGTCCCAGGGTGGGAGGCACCAAAATGCTTCATAACAAAGGGTGACCCACAGGTTCTAGTTAGTCAGATGGTTGATTATCTTACTAGTATAGCTGATAAGGCATACTCGTTGTTGCGAGATCGGTTTGAAAGTATTTTTACTCAACTCCGTGATCTGAATAAAGACAAGCTAATAGTTAGGTTTGATGAATATTTAAAAGAGCTTCCAGTGATAGGGTTTAACTCGGGGAAATATGACGTCAATTTAATAAAGCACTTCACGGATGCCGCTGCACAAGTAGGCGAAGAAGGCGATAGTATGGAAGAAGAAGAGGAAACCGAGGTTAACGAAGAAGAGGAAGAAAAAATGGAAGTAGACTACAAATTACCAAAACCGTTCAAGTTTATAGTTAAAAGAAACAATAACTTTATGTGTATTGCAACGCATACGTTAAAGTTCCTAGATATCATAAATTATCTAGCCCCAGGGTTTAGTTATTGCAAGTACTTGGCAGCTTATAAGATTAGCGAGACAAAGGGTTACTTTTGTTATGAATATATAGACGACCCCAAAGACTCGTTAAGTGATTGTAATTTTTAATTTGATAAATCCGTAGAAGAATCGTGGTCTTCGTTGCATCCTATGAATAATTACCACTGCCCACCTTGTGCCATCAATGTCAAGGACAGTCTTTGAGAGACACAGGAGTGTGAAATAATAACACGCGAAACTAAATGTAAAGCTGTTAAGAAAACTTGAAGAGATAAATAATAACAGAAACCATGCGAACAATGAAACAAAAATGAATGCCGTCAAAGTGCTCTTTCTTGAAAGCAGCTGACACAGATGTAAATATACGAGTATAATATTGTATAGTACAGTACATTTCATAACTACGTTTCCAATTTAATGGGTAGAGTTATTGCAGAAGTACAAAATACGTAAGGTCACCTTTGTCTGCGTTTTTGGACATGCGGGAGTACGTGGAAATGAAAGAGCGGACAGGTTGGCTAGCTGCGCTATTTTTGAGGATGGTCAGCCAATGAATCGGGCGGACGTCATCAATGCCCTTCTGGAAGTTGCAAGAACACAGGACTTCGACAACAATGAGTCTACGTCACTCCTTCGGATGAAAGAGATGGGAGTTAAGATGGGCACGGCCAGAAACGAGAAACTTTGTGGGCGTGTAATAAGACTAATCAACCAACACAGAGCTGGAATCGTCAGTCGCTGGACACTGCGGCTCTTGCTGAGAAGGGGATCTGAGCACCTATGGACATGTTCGGAGTGCAATGATGATGATCTGCTAATAACTCAATTTACAATTGAAATACATTAGCTATTGACTGCATTAACAACAAAGACTCAATGATTTTGGACATTTGAACAGAAAAAAAGCTAGCCAATTTGTCGTTAGATCACGGTACACGAAAACATCAGACTTTAGACCAAAAGGGAAACCAACAAAGGGATGAAGGTATGGAAGAGAAGAAACTTTCACTGAATTCAACAAGACGACACCTGAAGCTACACAACTAGCGAAGGTCAGAAAGTGGCATATTGCGCCTATCTGCGACGCTATACGACAAAACCTGTTGGATAAGAGAAGGAAAGATGAGTGATTTGGTTCAAGATTTAGCTGTATGAGTCTACGCGTCTTTGACTAGTGTAACGGGTTGGTGGTCGATGCTTCGCTAGGCCCATGGATGACGTCAATGGCAGTTGCAGATGTAGTTGTTTTATTGTAGTCAGTCGAAGGCCCCGGTATCACTGCAGACGAATTAAAATCCATAATTGCTCAACCACCCGCGCCAGTGGAATTATCCGAATTAATATCTCATCGCATTGAAGGATCCAAACAAAGAAAGCTGCAGTCCCGATTATAGCAAATACAGCATACGCCAAAATACATAAGGCGTAACCACACCGAAAGTGCACGCAGCCAAACTGTCCTTCATCATACGATATCATCACTCATCGTAAACTGTCGGAATATCGAACCACGACCCATATGAAACACACAGCTCATGGTGCGCACAGAGCACTAAACTCAGTATCTCCGGCAGCAAGCCGGAGTATTGGAATATGGGGACACTGCAATAAGGAACATTTCAAACAGAGCCTCAACGGTTCCTGTCGCCTATCCGTCATATTGACCGAAAGTCCCAGGTAGTAGATGTTAACATACATATATATATATATATTAACAAGGTGATCATTGACAACAAAATAGCTAATCGGCTGACCTAGCCATATGGAAGGGATGATAAATATGAAGATCGATGCCTTGATAAGTTGGATATCAATATAGCTATCAGTGAGTTGGGTCTTCATATTGCAACAGCTTGGAGTATAATCATAAATACATAAAATGGTAACACTAAGGCAAAGAAATGCAAATGAATTTCTGCTCCTGGTCCAGGTGGTGTTCAGTACGATGACATAGGCGATTTAGCTGACGACGACTTGACAAAGCTGGCCAATGAGTTTAATGCCAGCATTCGGAGTGGCCAGATTAAGGAGGAGTGGCTACACAGCTTACTACCGCTACCGAAGCCAAACAAGGACCATTCTCAGATCAGTGCCTACAGAATCATCACAATGCAGAACACTGCGGGCAAGCTGCTGGAGAAAATAGTTGCCCGTGTCCTCACCTGTCACCTTGAACAGAAACGTGCATTCCCACCCACACTCGAAGTTATAGATATAACAAAGAGACATGGCTCAATGCGGCAGTCGTTGCCTATGACGTCTTCGAAGGCTTCCACAGACGAGAGGAGACATGTGCTGCTGCTATAGATCTGGAGGATGCATACAACAGGGTACCATTTGAATATCTCATGTATATGCTCCTCAAACTGGCGGGGCACCCCTTCCTCATTAGATGGATCGCCGCGGCACTGTTTCAGAGGAAGGTGATACTCAGATGTGGAAGTTGGTCTTCCGAGCCAATATCCATTTGTCCAGGGCTGCCACATGGTTCACCATTGTCCCCGGTTCTATTTAACGTATACACAATAACGATCACGGAACAACAGCAGAATGGGAGGGGAAGAACTATGACTTTTGCTGATGATATTCTGGTATATCGACAGGGAAGAGACAGACGGGGAATCGCCTCCACAATGCAAGACGAACTCAATCGCATTTCTTCCTGGTGTGGGGTTTCAGGTGCCTTCGTTAATCCTAATAAAGCATCAGTTTCATGGTTCTCCCTTAACAATCATATCGTTAATACGACCACACCGGTAGTACGAATGGGAGCTGATGAGGTGACCAGAGACGAGTTGATGACATACCTCGGAGTTAAGTTTGATCGCAGCCTGTGTTTTCGGGACCACGTCGACCATGTGATAACAAAATCCCGCAAAGGATTAGCTGCCTTGAAGGTCATGGTAGCTGCCAACATCGAGCAGAGGCTACTTACTCTTCTGTTCCAGGGATTAGTCCTCGCACCATTCGAGTATGCCCTGTCAATTCTTACTGTCAGTACGACTCAAATTGATAGGCTGGAGAAAATACAAAATGAAGCCATTCGCATTATCTTGGGATGTGCAAGGGACACTCCCTGTGTAGCAATGAGGTATCTTCTTGACTTTCCAACCATGGATGGCAGAATCAAATCTGGAGAGCACGAGCATACCTGAAGATTAGTACAGATAAAGAGCATCCATTGCACCACGTGCTCAACACAGGGAAAGGTGCCAGGATAAAAAGAGGCAAATCATGGGTGGGCCGAGCAGAAGATGTCATCAAACAGGTCTGTGGGCTTGCCAATATCAACATTGTTGAGGAGTGGATACCGGTGCCTACGTCTTTCAAGTGGACTTTCTCGTGTATTGTCACACTCGACAGGAAAAGAAGGGAACAGAACCCGGTCGTGATTAATGTTGAGGTCAACGGTCTCATCTGCGATAACACCGATGAGAAAGATGCAGTCATCTATACAGACGGATCTGTAATACGACACCAAAGAAGTGCATGGGCATTTACAGCACGCTCGGCAGGCAGAATAGTCAAAGTCGACAGTGGTGCATACGTCATGACCACGAGTAGCACGATAATGGAGGTGATGGCAGTGATCAAGGCATTCAAATGGTTAGAGTCACAAGACTACACCCACGCATGTATACTGAGTGATTCGATGAGCATGATAAAAAAAAAACTGGATGCGGGCTCTATACGCATGCAATGGGTAGAGTCGTTGCAGAAATCCAAAATACGTAAGGTCACCTTTGTCTATGTCCCTGGACATGCGGGAGTACGGGGAAATGAAAGAGCGGATAGGTTGGCTAGCTGTGCTGTCGTTGAGGACGGGCAACCAATGGATCGGGCGGACATCATCAATGCCCTCTGAGATGTGGGAAGAGCACAGGACTTCGACAAACACATATCCTCGTCACTTCTTCGGATGATGGAAATGGTGGTTAAGATGGGCACAACCAGAAATGAGAAACTTAGTGGCCGTATAAGAAGACTTATCAACCAACATAGAACTGGAGTCGTCAGTCGCTGGGCACTGCGGGAACTGCTGAGGAGGGAATCTGAGCACCTATGTACATGTTCGGAGTGCAATGATGATGACCCGGAAATAACTGAATAACTCAAATGAATGCATAAAAATGCGAAGCTGCAGTAAAGCTAAATGTGAGGGAGAATTGAAAAAAAAAAATAGAAAAAAGTGGTATGGTAAAAGCTTTACGTGATTGATAAACGACACAAATTTGAACGTTTCGGCTCAATAGGCCTCTAGCAGGAACAAACAAACAAACAAACAGTACACACACGCAGATTTTGGATGTTTCATTAGTAGTTAGCTATGTAGGAATAATTTTTTTTACTTACATATATGTGTGTGTGTTGTTTGTGTGTTCCTGCTGAAGGCCTATTGAGCTGCAACGTCGTTCATATTTTTGTAGTCTGTCAATCACGTCAAGCTTTTACCATACCATTTTTTTTTCAATTCTCCCGAGCACTAAGGCACAGCAATTTGTCACTCATACTTTAGCTGTATGAAGATAAAATGCGCATGCTTTTTCTATTATACATCCAAAGTGAGAAGGAGATGTAGCTTAAATTAAAAGAAAACACTTTTTGTGGCTACAAATAGAATGTAGCAATCCCTCGAAACTAAGATTTCTTAGACTTTTTTTTTTTTTACGAACATTAACTATTTAAAATATCAATCTTCTTCTCTTTCATTCATTCCTCATTTGCCTTTCAGCGTCGAGGAGAGATACAATTTGCGGTCGTTTGCTAATCTGTTCGCCTCTGCTGATGTTATATTTCCTCGTGCTTCTAATATTCCATCCATCCATCTTCTTCGTGGTCGACCATTGGGTCTGGTGTTCTAACAACGTTTGTTGAAGGCTCGTTGTGTTGTGTTTTGATCTTTCTGTCTTGTCACGTGGCCAAACCATTTTATCTGTTGTTTCTTTATATTTCTATGGCGTGGGCTATTCCTAGCGTTATCATTAATATATAAATATTTATTTTAGCTAAACACTTTACGTTTTTTGTGTGGGGCGTCACAAACTGAAACCACTCCTATAACATATCAATTTCAAGAATACAAAGACTGTCAGACCATCTACATCCCCATAAAAGTAAGTAAAGAGCCCCCGTCACGCCAAGTGGCGTATAGGGAATATGTGTTAGTGACCATAATTTTTACAGACCTTCGGCACATGATTTTTGGGGTAATGTGGTCGGTATTACGCTTATGCCGCTTTACTTTCTCAGAAAAAAAAATCCGGTACCCATTTAAGACTGGGTGAACCTGGAAGCGGTCGGTCAGGATCGAACCCGACCTTTTGTCCTTTGTAGTCCAGTTCACCAACCATTGAGCTATCGCGGCTCCCTCTGCTTCCCCATATATGCTCACAACATTTTAAGGATAATAACTAAAATACCACTTTTGGATGAAAACAAAGAGCCGTGAAGGACGTTATAAGTCTTTGCTCTGTGAGCTACGTGAAGTATTGTGTGAGCTACGTGAAGTATTGTATGAGCTACGAGAAGTATTGTGTGAGCTACGTGAAGTATTGTGTGAGCTACGTGAGGTATTGTATGAGCTGCGTGAAGTATTGTGTGAGCTGCGTGAAGTATTGTGTGAACTACGTGAAGTATTGCATGAGCATGTATTGTGTGAGCTATGTGAACTATTGTGTGAGCTACGTGAAGTATTGTGTGAGCTACGTGAGGTGTTGTGTGAGCTACGTGAAGTATTGTGTGAACTACGTGAAGTATTGTATGAGCAAGTATTATGTGAGCTATGTGAACTATTGTGTGAGGTACGTGAAGTATTGTGTGAGTTACGTGAAGTATTGTGTGAGTTACGTGAAGTATTGTGTGAGCTATGTGAACTACGTGAAGTATTGTGTGAGCTACGTGAAGTATTGTGTGAGTTACGTGAAGTATTGTATGAGCAAGTATTGTGTGAGCTACGTGAACTACGTGAAGTATTGTGTGAGTTACGTGAAGTATTGTGTGAGTAACGTGAAGTATTGTATGAGCAAGTATTGTGTGAGCTATGTGAACTACGTGAAGTATTGTGTGAGTTACGTGAAGTATTGTATGAGCAAGTATTGTGTGAGCTATGTGAACTACGTGAAGTATTGTGTGAGCTACGTGAAGTATTGTGTGAGTTACGTGAAGTATTGTGCGAGCTACGTGAACTATTGTGTGAGCTACGTGAAGTATTGTGTGAGTTACGTGAAGTATTGTGTGAGCTACATGAAGTATTGTGTGAGCTACGTGAAGTATTGTATGAGCACAATGAAAGTCGCTGACATGTGAGTCTGTCGCAGTGAGGTCGGTCACAGTAGAGAGTGACGAACTATAATTTCCGTGTCCATGTTTTGGCACCAAACATCAATGAAACAGTACTAGTTGTCCATGCATACATCTACAAGACGGTACTCACTGTCCCTGCTTCTACCCATACACCTACACAACGGCACTCACTGTCCATGCTTCTACCCATACATCTACACATCGGTACACACCGCCCATGCATCTACCCATACATCGACAGTACGGTACTCACTGCCTAAGCTTCTACCCATACATCTACACAACGGTACTCACTGTCCATGCTTCTACCCATACATCTACACAACGGTACTCACTGTCCATGCTTCTACCCATACATCTACACAACGGTACTCACTGTCCATGCTTCTACCCATACATCTACACAATGGTGCTCACTGTCCATGCTTCTACCCATACATCAACACAACGGTACTCACTGTCCAAGCTTCTACCCATACATCTACACATCGGTACTCACTCAAGCTTCTACCCATACATCTACACAACGGTACTCACTGTCCAAGCTTCTACCCATACATCTACACAAACGGTACTCACTGTCCATACTTCTACATCAATTAAACACTACTCCTTTTCCATACTTTTAAATCATACAACTATTAATACTTATCGTACTTTATCATTGAACCGTCATACTTTACATCAAACATCAAATAAACACTGCTCCTTGTCCACACTTCTGCGTCATGTAACCACTAATCCTTGTCATACTTCTACATCAGACATCAAATAAACAATAATCATTGTCCACACTTCTACATCAAACATCAAATAAACACTGCTTCTTTTTCATACTTGTACATCAAACATCAAATAAACAATAATCATTGTCCACACTTCTACATCAAACATCAAATAAACACTGCTTCTTTTTCATACTTGTACATCAAACATCAAATAAACACTGCTCCTTTTTCATACTTGTACATCAGACATCAAATAAACAATAATCATTGTCCACACTTCTACATCAAACATCAAATAAACACTGCTCCTTTTTCATACTTGTACATCAAACATCAAATAAACACTGCTCTTTGTCGTAGTTCGAAGAAAAAAGTAATATTGGAAGGGAAAATACAAGGTACAAGAGGCAGAGGCAGACCAAGACTAACATGGACGAGTAACGTCACAAGATGGACAAGTCAATCTATGACAGCCTGCACCATCAAAGCAAGAAACAGAGTAGAATGGCGATCCATGGTAGCCAACCTTCGTTGCGGAGAAGGCACTCGATGATGATGATGGATTGTCTTATTTCTACACCAAACATCAAACAAACACTGCTCCTTTTTCATGATTGTGCATCAAATAAACACTGCTCTTTGTCCAAGCCTCTACATCAAACATCAAATAAACACTGCTCTTTGTCCAAGCCTCTACATCAAACATCAAATAAACACTGCTCCTTGTTCAAGCCTCTACATCAAACGTCAAATAAACACTGCTTCTTGTTCAAGCCTCTACATCAAACATCAAATAAACACTGCTCCTTGTTCAAGCCTCTACATCAAACATCAAATAAACACTGCTCCTTGTTCAAGCCTCTACATCAAACATCAAATAAACACTGCTCTTTGTCCAAACCTCTACATCAAACATCAAATAAACACTGCTCCTTGTTCAAGCCTCTACATCAAACATCAAATAAACACTGCTCTTTGTCCAAGCCTCTACATCAAACATCAAATAAACACTGCTCCTTGTTCAAGCCTCCACATCAAACATCAAATAAACACTGCTCCTTGTTCAAGCCTCTACATCAAACATCAAATAAACACTGCTCTTTGTCCAAGCCTCTACATCAAACATCAAATAAACACTGCTCTTTGTCCAAGCCTCTACATCAAACATCAAATAAACACACCAGCCAAGAAGTACTAGTAGATTTCTCCCTCCATTTGGTGTGAGCACGTACAGTGGTTTCCTTAAGCCCTCACTGCCTTTTGTTAAACCCTATCTCGGTTATTGATTTTCCCTCGCGCCGCCTCTAATCCGTCAATCTGCCAGCACGTCTTCCATATTCTTGTGTACTCTCCACCCGAGTGGTCTAAAGTGCCAAGGAAATCACAATTCTAGTTAAGATAGACGAGAGATATCCTCAATTGGACCTACAGCTATCTTTAGGGTAGATGGAATTCCCACATTTCTTTTAATAAATTCTGTGACAGTTATGTTGATGTTGATACTACATTATGCTTAAATATGTTTGTAGTCATTTTATGCACTTGTTGACTGGAGGAGTCGAAGAGCTGCTGTGAATTTTGGTGAACGATGTTCTAAAACTGGATATAGGCGGTAAGTACATGCTTTGTATTTGCGCTAATTAACACTAACAGTTTTATATTCTGGTCTCTTATTAAAGCGACTATTTGGGACAGAAAAATAGGGCGTCTCTGTTTATTTTCCCTATCATCATCACCCCAGCCCGGGCCTGCTGGCGTAGGTGATTATGTCTCTCCACAACTTTCGATCTCGACAGTTATTTATTATTTCTGTTGTTGACATTCTGCCAAGCCATTCTCTTAAGCTGTCTGGTATTATTTCTCTTTGCTTCCCTCTATCTCTTCATTCCTCAATTTTCCCAATTGTTACAATATATTCCAGTTGTTCTTTTCTCATTACATGGTTAATAAATGATGATTGTTTCTTCCTAATATTGGAAATTAGCTGTCTTTTTGCTTAGGCCTCTTTCAGAACATTTTAATTACTCTTATTAGCTGACAATGGTATTCTCAACATTCTTCTGTAAAACTACATTTCTACAGACTCCAGTGATTTTCTTGTCTGTTGTCCTATTGTCCATGATTCAAATCCATATGTTAAAGACTGGCTGTACATAACATTTAAGAACTCTTTTTCCCTATGTATAAATGAAAATATGTTTGTATTAAAAATATATAAGATCAGCGCACATTTATCGTCTCTGACTTGAAGTTTAGAACAAAGCATATCCACTTTATCGTTTGTATATGCTTTGGTAGGTTCTGAAGGAATTATATCGGTTCTGTGGCTTTACCATCTGTAAATAGCTCGAAAACTTTTATAGCTCTACCGAGATGTAACATAAACCACTAGGAAGAGAGAGGAAATACCTAATTACTGGAAATAAGGTTTTATGATTGAACTACCAAAAGTTTTATGATTGAACTACCAAAGAAAGTTTTATGATTGAACTACCAAAAGTTTTATGATTGAACTACCAAAGAAAGTTTTATGATTGAACTACCAAAAGTTTTATGATTGAACTACCAAAGAAAGTTTTACGATTAAACTACCAAAAGTTTTATGATTGAACTGCCAAAGAAAGTTTTATGATTGAACTACCAAAGAAAGTTTTATGATTGAACTACCAAAGAAAGTTTTATGATTGAACTACCAAAGAAAGTTTTATGATTAAACTACCAACAGTTTTATGATTGAACTACCAAAGCAAGAAGATTCCTAGGAGTTAGCAAGTTACAGGTGAATTATGCTGCTCTGGGTACCAGGGGAAAAAATACTAAGTAGAATCATTCTGGAGAGACAAAAAGAGGCAAAGAGAAACATTTGAGAGTTGAAGAAGCAGGTTTTAGAGAAAATAGATCATGCACAGACCAAATAACTACCTTACGTATAATAGTTGAACAAAGCTTGGAACTACTGTCCCCACTTTATATCGGATTCATAGTTTACGAAAAGGCATCTGATAGATTGGACAGAGGAATGCTTTGGAAGTTACTATGTTGTGTCATTACGGAATCACTACAAAGCTAACTGGGTAATCATCACACACAACAATGTATATATCTTGACAGTAATGTTGACAAAGAAGGAGAAGCAGAGAATGATACACAAAGCAAGAGAAACATCTGATGCACTAGGAATCCAGAGAAATTATGTTAAATACAAAAATAATGTTTGACTTCAACGTTAAATGCGTCCTATTATATGGCCGTGGAGCATGGAGAACAACAAAAATTAACTACGAGAGTGTGCCAGGCAAATATCAAAGGACAAAGAGATAAGCCAAAGGCGGTGGCGGTGAATAGGAAACATGACACGCCTTTTTTTTTAAAAAATCCCCCGGAGGTAAAGAGAAAGTCCAAATTATACATGGAGAAGAAAGGTTGAAGCAGAGGTTAAGGGGATGAGAAAGATATGTAATCATCTAAGGAGAATGGCAAGAAACGGCTTGGAAAGTGTTTGTTGAAGGCCTATGCTCCACTGGGAGTGGAAAGTGTTTGTTGAAGGCCTATGCTCCACTGGGAGTGGAAAGTGTTTGTTGAAGGCCTATGCTCCACTGGGAGTGGAAAGTGTTTGTTGAAGGCCTATGCTCCACTGGGAGTGGAAAGTGTTTGTTGAAGGCCTATGCTCCACTGGGAGTGGAAAGTGTTTGTTGAAGGCCTATGCTCCACTGGGAGTGGAAAGTATTTGTTGAAGGCCTATGCTCCACTGGGAGTGGAAAGTGTTTGTTGAAGGCCTATGCTCCACTGGGAGTGGAAAGTGTTTGTTGAAGGCCTATGCTCCACTGGGAGTGGAAAGTGTTTGTTGAAGGCCTATGCTCCACTGGGAGTGGAAAGTGTTTGTTGAAGACCTATACTCCACTGGGAGTGGAAAGTGTTTGTTGAAGACCTATACTCCACTGGGAGTGGAAAGTATTTGTTGAAGACCTATGCTCCACTGGGAGTGGAAAGTGTTTGTTGAAGACCTATACTCCACTGGGAGTGGAAATTGTTTGTTGAAGGCCTATACTCCACTGGGAGTGGAAAGTGTTTGTTGAAGACCTATACTCCACTGGGAGTGGAAAGTGTTTGTTGAAGACCTATACTCCACTGGGAGTGGAAAGTGTTTGTTGAAGGCCTATGCTCCACTGGGAGTGGAAAGTATTTGTTGAAGACCTATGCTCCACTGGGAGTGGAAAGTGTTTGTTGAAGGCCTATGCTCCACTGGGAGTGGAAAGTGTTTGTTGAAGGCCTATGCTCCACTGGGAGTGGAAAGTGTTTGTTGAAGACCTATGCTCCACTGGGAGTGGAAAGTGTTTGTTGAAGGCCTATGCTCCACTGGGAGTGGAAAGTGTTTGTTGAAGGCCTATGCTCCACTGGGAGTGGAAAGTGTTTGTTGAAGACCTATGCTCCACTGGGAGTGGAAAGTATTTGTTGAAGACCTATGCTCCACTGGGAGTGGAAAGTATTTGTTGAAGACCTATGCTCCACTGGGAGTGGAAAGTGTTTGTTGAAGGCCTATGCTCCACTGGGAGTGGAAAGTGTTTGTTGAAGACCTATGCTCCACTGGGAGTGGAAAGTATTTGTTGAAGGCCTATGCTCCACTGGGAGTGGAAAGTGTTTGTTGAAGGCCTATGCTCCACTGGGAGTGGAAAGTGTTTGTTGAAGGCCTATGCTCCACTGGGAGTGGAAAGTGTTTGTTGAAGACCTATGCTCCACTGGGAGTGGAAAGTGTTTGTTGAAGGCCTATGCTCCACTGGGAGTGGAAAGTGTTTGTTGAAGGCCTATGCTCCACTGGGAGTGGAAAGTGTTTGTTGAAGACCTATGCTCCACTGGGAGTGGAAAGTGTTTGTTGAAGGCCTATGCTCCACTGGGAGTGGAAAGTGTTTGTTGAAGGCCTATGCTCCACTGGGAGTGGAAAGTGTTTGTTGAAGGCCTATGCTCCACTGGGAGTGGAAAGTGTTTGTTGAAGGCCTATGCTCCACTGGGAGTGGAAAGTATTTGTTGAAGACCTATGCTCCACTGGGAGTGGAAAGTGTTTGTTGAAGGCCTATGCTCCACTGGGAGTGGAAAGTGTTTGTTGAAGACCTATACTCCACTGGGAGTGGAAAGTATTTGTTGAAGACCTATGCTCCACTGGGAGTGGAAAGTATTTGTTGAAGGCCTATGCTCCACTGGGAGTGGAAAGTGTTTGTTGAAGGCCTATGCTCCACTGGGAGTGGAAAGTGTTTGTTGAAGGCCTATGCTCCACTGGGAGTGGAAAGTGTTTGTTGAAGACCTATGCTCCACTGGGAGTGGAAAGTGTTTGTTGAAGGCCTATGCTCCACTGGGAGTGGAAAGTGTTTGTTGAAGGCCTATGCTCCACTGGGAGTGGAAAGTGTTTGTTGAAGGCCTATGCTCCACTGGGAGTGGAAAGTGTTTGTTGAAGGCCTATGCTCCACTGGGAGTGGAAAGTGTTTGTTGAAGGCCTATGCTCCACTGGGAGTGGAAAGTGTTTGTTGAAGGCCTATGCTCCACTGGGAGTGGAAAGTGTTTGTTGAAGGCCTATGCTCCACTGGGAGTGGAAAGTGTTTGTTGAAGACCTATACTCCACTGGGAGTGGAAAGTATTTGTTGAAGACCTATGCTCCACTGGGAGTGGAAAGTATTTGTTGAAGGCCTATGCTCCACTGGGAGTGGAAAGTGTTTGTTGAAGACCTATGCTCCACTGGGAGTGGAAAGTGTTTGTTGAAGACCTATGCTCCACTGGGAGTGGAAAGTTTTTGTTGAAGACCTATACTCCACTGGGAGTGGAAAGTATTTGTTGAAGACCTATGCTCCACTGGGAGTGGAAAGTGTTTGTTGAAGGCCTCTACTCCACTGGGAGTGGAAATTGTTTGTTGAAGACCTATGCTCCACTGGGAGTGGAAATTGTTTGTTGAAGACCTATGCTCCACTGGGAGTGGAAAGTGTTTGTTGAAGGCCTATGCTCCACTGGGAGTGGAAAGTGTTTGTTGAAGGCCTATGCTCCACTGGGAGTGGAAATTGTTTGTTGAAGACCTATACTCCACAGATTGCTGAGAGAAGAAAGAAAATATTGGCTTCCTTTTCTCAATGTCAATATATTGTCACTTTAGTAGTTTCCATTTCCATCAGTCCAATTGTTAGTATTTCTTTCACATTTGTCTATCTTTTGTATTGTTAGTACAATTTCTACTCCCATCAGTATTTTCTATTGTAAGTACAATTTCTACTCCCATCAGTATTTTCTATTGTAAGTACAATTTCTACTCCCATCAGTATTTTCTATTGTAAGTACAATTTCTACTCCCATCAGTATTTTCTATTGTAAGTACAATTTCTACTCCCATCGGTCTTTTACATTGTTAGTACATTTTTCGCCATTCGTCGATCGTTCTTGTATTGTTAGTACAATTTTCATCTTCGCCAGTCTTTTGTGTTTGTCAGCATACTCTGACATCTATTCCTCTCTTATTGTTACTCTTTTATCGACATCGTCATTGTTCTCTAGCCCATTAACCTTCAACATTTCCCCAGAGAAATTATCTTCATTGTGGGGCCATGTTGTATATGTTTGCCAGAAACGTTTTCTTTTTATATTTCAGTTCTTTGAGTATTTTTAGTTGCATTTCTGGATAATTGGAAATAATTTTGTTCATTTGTTTTTCTGTTCATCTGATGTTTTCTTTTTGTTTATATATCCAACTACGGTTCTGCATTTCATGTTCATTTCGATGCCTATGCCTCTTCGCCATGAAGTCTTTTCGTGCTAATATTCTTTGTCCTTGAACAAAACGGACAGTGGCCTATACTTCTTGTGACGTCATGTCGAACAAACGGTTCCTTAGTTTTGCCAGGTCTTCTTTGTGGTATTTTCGCCTCCGTTCTTGATAATTCTTTGTGGTATTCTCACCTCCATTCATGACAATTCGTTGTGATATTTTCGCCCCCGTTCTTGATAATTCTTTGTGGTATTCTCACCTCCATTCATGACAATTCGTTGTGATATTTTCGCCCCCGTTCTTGATAATTCTTTGTGGTATTCTCACATCCATTCATGACAATTCTGTGTGATATTTTCGCCTCCGTTCTTGAGATACTTCGTGCACACTGCCCTAAGTGCATACATTGGTATGCTTGTTTATTATAGTACCATGCATTAACATATACTGTTAAAATAGCATACATTTATGCTATCAGAGAAAGTAGCAAACAGTAACACATACCGCAAACGTTAATGTATACCGTTAACATAAACACATACTGCTAACGTTATTATACACCGTTAACATAAACACATACCATTAACATAAAGACACTCATGCTAGCAGATAAAAGAGACCTAAATTCATGCCAGACATCTCTAAATGCCTTCAGATCTTGGCAGTTGTAGCCAGCCAATCGTACACCTTCACTTGTGCTGGAAGCCTATGATTGGTTGGAAGTAAACTGATCACATCTGACTCCTTCATTGTATCAGCATACGATCTTATAAAACTGTCCCTCGTAAGCTAATAAAAAAAAAAATAAAAACAGCCACCAGATTCAAGTGCCTATCTTATTCTGCCCAGATTGGAGCAGCTCTTACACTTTGTACACATGTTATTATAATAAATTGTTAAGTGTACAAATACTACTATTATTATTACTTGTTAAGTCCTGGAAAACTGCAAATCGGTCTGTCAGATGGGGGGGGGGGGGGGGGATCGAACTCGATTGTTATCATCAACAAACGAGTTCACTAACCAGTGCTCTATCACAGTTTCCTTATTTGGGTAACGGCGCGCACGCACGCACGCACACACACACACCCACACAGATTGATGACACAATATTCTGAGGACTGTAGGAATTTGAAGTCAAGCTTGGCACGAGTAATAAAGGAAGACTGAAATTGCGAGGGATGAGTCTGATTAACCAGCGAGCTATTGAAATCATAAGCATGCATACTTCTTGCTATCTGTTTAAAATATACAGAACACCTTTAGGACTACCTCAAGTGCTCAGAGTTCCGTTAATTAATCACTAAGGAAGTATATGTGTCAGCTGTGTTGGTTCTAGTATGTATGTAAAGTAAGCAAGGGCTTAATCAATACCCCAGGATGTATAGAAAAAAACGGTGTTACTTCTCATATTTTTTAGTGACTGACGGGACATTAAATGGGGTTTAGATGTTTAAGAAAAGCTATTGAGATGACCAGAAGAGACGTAATTAAAAAAAAAGATGTAAAATAGAGATTGGGCATTTAATCAATTTTGAATGACACACAGACAACAAATTAAATTAATTGCTCATCTTGAAAGAATGCCAATAGAAGAATGCCAATAGATTCTAGACCACACTAACACATTTTAAAAGAGGAGATTTAAGAAGAGCTTGTGGTATGCCCAGAGTATGATGGAGTGAAAACATCTGAGAAATGTTGCAACAACATCAAGATGGAGTGAAAACATCTGAGAAATGTTGCAACAAGATCAAGATGGAGTGAAAACATCTGAGAAATGTTGCAACAACATAAAGATGGAGTGAAAACATCTGAGAAATGTTGCAACAACATCAAGATGGAGTGAAAACATCTGAGAAATGTTGCAACAACATAAAGATGGAGTGAAAACGCCTGAGAAATGCTGCAAAAACAACAAGATGGAGTGAAAACATCTGAGAAATGTTGCAACAACATCAAGATGGAGTGAAAACACCTGAGAAATGTTGCAACAAGATCAAGATGGAGTGAAAACATCTGAGAAATGTTGCAACAACATCAAGATGGAGTGAAAACATCTGAGAAATGTTGCAACAACATCAAGATGGAGTGAAAACATCTGAGAAATGTTGCAAGAACATCAAGATGGAGTGAAAACATCTGAGAAATGTTGCAACAACATCAAGATGGAGTGAAAACATCTGAGAAATGTTGCAACAAGATCAAGATGGACGTACATTAGTTGAGGCTGCAAGAATTCAGCAACTAGAACTTTGTATCTCCCTTGACATCCATGATAATCTGAGACTTCAGCTTCAGAAAGGTTGGTGAGACATGAGTGGACATGCTAATGGAAGACTTCAGCTTCAGAAAGGTTGGTGAGACATGAGTGGGGGACATGATAATGGGAGACTTCAGCTTCAGAAAGGTTGGAGAGACATGAGTGGGCATGATAATGGGAGACTTCAGCTTCAGAAAGGTTGGAGAGACATGAGTGGACATGATAATGGAAGACTTCAGCCTCAGAAAGGTTGGAGAGACATGAGTTGACATGCTAATGGAAGACTTCAGCCTCAGAAAGGTTCGTGAGACATGAGTAGACATGCTAATGGAAGACTTCAGCTTCAGAAAGGTTGGAGAGACATGAGTGGACATGCTAATGGGATACTTCTGCTTTAGAAAGGTTGGAGAGACATGAGTGGACATGATAATGGGAGACTTCAGCTTCAGAAAGGTTGGAGATACATGAGTGGACATGATAATGGGAGACTTCAGCTTCAGAAAGGTTGGAGAGACATGAGTGGACATGATAATGGGAGACTTCAGCTTCAGAAAGGTTGGAGAGACATGAGTGGACATGATAATGGGAGACTTCAGCTTCAGAAAGGTTGGAGAGACATTGAGTGGACATGATAATGGGAGACTTCAGCTTCAGAAATGTTGGAGAGACATGAGTGGACATGATAATGGGAGACTTCAGCTTCAGAAAGGTTGGAGAGACATGAGTGGACATGCTAATGGAAGACTTCAGCTTCAGAAAGGTTGGTGAGACATGAATGGACATGCTAATGGAAGACTTCAGCTTCAGAAAGTTTGTTGAGATGTAAATGGACATGCTAATGGAAGACTTCAGCTTCAGAAAATTTGTTGAGATGTAAATGGACATGCTAATGGAAGACTTCAGCTTCAGAAAGGTTGGTGAGATGTAAATGGACATGCTAATGGAAGACTTCAGCTTCAGAAAGTTTGTTGAGATGTAAATGGACATGCTAATGGAAGACTTCAGCTTTAGAAAGGTTGGTGAGACATGAGTGGACATGATAATGGGAGACTTCAGCTTCAGAAAGGTTGGAGAGACATGAGTGGACATGCTAATGGAAGACTTCAGCTTCAGAAAGGTTGGTGAGACATGAATGGACATGCTAATGGAAGACTTCAGCTTCAGAAAGTTTGTTGAGATGTAAATGGACATGCTAATGGAAGACTTAAGCTTCAGAAAGTTTGTTGAGATGTAAATGGACATGCTAATTGAAGACTTCAGCCTCAGAAAGATTGTTGAGACATGAGTGGACATGCTAATGGAAGACTTCAGCTTCAGAAAGGTTGTTGAGACATGAGTGGACATGCTAATGGAAGACTTCAGCTTCAGAAAGGTTGGTGAGACATGAGTGGACATGCTAATGGAAGACTTCAGCTTTAGAAAGGTTGGCGAGACATGAGTGGACATGCTAATGGAAGACTTCAGCTTCAGAAAGGTTGGAGAGACATGAGTGGACATGCTAATGGAAGTCTTCAGCTTCAGAAAGGTTGGAGAGACATGAGTGGACATGATAATGGAAGACTTCAGCTTCAGAAAGGTTGGTGAGACATGAGTGGACATGATAATGGGATACTTCAGCTTCAGAAAGGTTGGAGAGACATGAGTGGACATGATAATGGGATACTTCAGCTTCAGAAAGGTTGGAGTGACATGAGTGGACATGATAATGGGATACTTCAGCCTCAGAAAGGTTGGAGAGACATGAGTGGACATGCTAATGGAAGACTTCAGCCTCAGAAAGGTTGGTGAGACATGAGTAGACATGCTAATGGAAGACTTCAGCCTCAGAAAGGTTGGTGAGACATGAGTGGACATGCTAATGGAAGACTTCACCCTCAGAAAGGTTGGTGAGACATGAGTGGACATGCTAATGGAAGACTTCAGCCTCAGAAAGGTTGGTGAGACATGAGTAGACATGCTAATGGAAGACTTCAGCGTCAGAAAGGTTGTTGAGACATGAGTGGACATGCTAATGGAAGACTTCAGCTTCAGAAAGGTTGGTGAGACATGAGTAGACATGCTAATGGAAGACTTCAGCGTCAGAAAGGTTGTGGAGACATGAGTGGACATGCTAATGGAAGACTTCAGCGTCAGAAAGGTTGTTGAGACATTAGTGGACATGCTAATTGAAGACTTCAGCGTCAGAAATGTTGGAGAGACATGAGTGGACATGATAATGGGAGACTTCAGCTTCAGAAAGGTTGGAGAGACATGAGTGGACATGCTAATGGAAGACTTCAGCTTTAGAAAGGTTGGTGAGACATGAGTGGACATGATAATGGAAGACTTCAGCTTCAGAAAGTTTGTTGAGATGTAAATGGACATGCTAATTGAAGACTTCAGCCTCAGAAAGATTGTTGAGACATGAGTGGACATGCTAATGGAAGACTTCAGCTTCAGAAAGGTTGTTGAGACATGAGTGGACATGCTAATGGAAGACTTCAGCTTCAGAAAGGTTGGTGAGACATGAGTGGACATGCTAATGGAAGACTTCAGCTTTAGAAAGGTTGGCGAGACATGAGTGGACATGCTAATGGAAGACTTCAGCTTCAGAAAGGTTGGAGAGACATGAGTGGACATGCTAATGGAAGACTTCAGCTTCAGAAAGGTTGGAGAGACATGAGTGGACATGATAATGGAAGACTTCAGCTTCAGAAAGGTTGGTGAGACATGAGTGGACATGATAATGGGATACTTCAGCTTCAGAAAGGTTGAGAGACATGAGTGGATATGATAATGGGATACTTCAGCTTCAGAAAGGTTGGAGTGACATGAGTGGACATGATAATGGGATACTTCAGCCTCAGAAAGGTTGGAGAGACATGAGTGGACATGCTAAATGGAAGACTTCAGCCTCAGAAAGGTTGGTGAGACATGAGTAGACATGCTAATGGAAGACTTCAGCGTCAGAAAGGTTGGTGAGACATGAGTGGACATGCTAATGGAAGACTTCACCCTCAGAAAGGTTGGTGAGACATGAGTGGACATGCTAATGGAAGACTTCAGCCTCAGAAAGGTTGGTGAGACATGAGTAGACATGCTAATGGAAGACTTCAGCGTCAGAAAGGTTGTTGAGACATGAGTGGACATGCTAATGGAAGACTTCAGCTTCAGAAAGGTTGGTGAGACATGAGTAGACATGCTAATGGAAGACTTCAGCGTCAGAAAGGTTGTTGAGACATGAGTGGACATGCTAATGGAAGACTTCAGCGTCAGAAAGGTTGTTGAGACATTAGTGGACATGCTAATTGAAGACTTCAGCGTCAGAAAGGTTGGAGAGACATGAGTGGACATGATAATATGAGACTTCAGCTTCAGAAAGGTTGGAGAGACATGAGTGGACATGATAATGGGAGACTTCAGCGTCAGAAAGGTTGTTGAGACATGAGTGGACATGATAATATGAGACTTCAGCTTCAGAAAGGTTGTTGAGACATGAGTGGACATGCTAATTGAAGACTTCAGCGTCAGAAAGGTTGGAGAGACATGAGTGGACATGATAATATGAGACTTCAGCTTCAGAAAGGTTGGAGAGACATGAGTGGACATGATAATGGGAGACTTCAGCGTCAGAAAGGTTGGTGAGACATGAGTGGACATGATAATATGAGACTTCAGCTTCAGAAAGGTTGGAGAGACATGAGTGGACATGATAATGGGAGACTTCAGCTTCAGAAAGGTTGTTGAGACATGAGTGGACATGATAATATGAGACTTCAGCTTCTGAAAGGTTGGTGAGACATGTCATGATAAGAATTCGCGTCAGAGATGTCGGTAGTTAGCTGGTATACTGTAGATAAGAGGTCGGGTTTAACCCCGCGACCAACATGCTTCAGGTAAATAGGTTCTGGGGATTTTTTTTTTATTGTGGAAAAAGGGGTGGGGAGGGGGGAAAGGGATGAAGTAGTGATGGTGATTACTTTACATCAAAATGTGCCAGAGGCTTACAATTATGTGGACACGTACATCGTTATCTCTCTGCGTCACACCAGAGGCGTAAGGAAGTTCTTTATTTTTCTTCTTCCACTTCTACTTCATTATCATTTCCTCGCCTACCATTTTAAAATAATAACATGTAGTTATGTCGCTTTATTTATGCGATTTTGTTGTTGGTCTTCTTTGAAATAGAGCTGAAATAGCGGTTATGTAAACACAGATCTATCTGCTTCCTGAAAAAAACTCGTGTTCAGGTTTATTTACTAGCTACATCACGTATTAATATTTTACATAATACCCACTCACTCGCTCACCCACCCACTCACTCACTCACTCACTCACTCACTCACTCACTCACTCACTCACTCACTCACTCACTCACTCACTCACTCACTTACTTACTCACCCACCTACTGACCCACCCACTCACTCACTCACTCACTCACCCACCTACTCATTCACTCACATACTCACTCACCCACCTACTTACTCACCCACTCAATCACCCACTCACTCACCCAGTCACTCACCTACTCACCCACCCACTCACTCACTCACCAACCCACTCACTCACCCACCCACTCACTCACCAAGCGCTACCTTTCTCCACACACGCTCAGCGCGGCCAATCCCATCCATCACTCACGAATCCTCCGTCCGTCTCTCCGCACTATCTCACATATTTTTACTTTATTCTCTCCCTCCCACAGCCGCCCTACTCCTAATGTCAACACGGCATGTTTGGATTACCAATGAAACAAGTGCAAGTATGTTGATGTCACTGAGTGCCAGCCACAGAGCTCAAGTGATCCACAACTCTATATGAGAATCAGATCACTTGTGCTCACAATACTCCACCGTGTTCACTCCCCTTCTCCTCACCTATAATGTTTAACATTGATGTTTAACCCCCATCTGTGACGTAACCTACTCCTTGTGTACATTTTGTCTGTCACGTGACATGTACGTCATTGTATTGATGAGATGTATTGATTTTCATCGTGGAACTTGTTCTCTGAGTGTGTGGGTGAATGGATGAGTGAGTAAACGATTATGTGACTGTGTTCCGAGAAGAGTGGATTCACAGAAGGATATATTTGAATTACATGGACTGCATTAATTAATCATTTAATTATATTTGTGTATCTGTGAATTTACAAAATTAGGAACAAACAGTCATCATTGTTTTGGCCATGCAATAAGAAGGGAACAGATATATTGTGAAAACTGGGAAAGTTGAGGGACGAAGAGATAGAGGGAAGCAAAGAGGAAAGATACCAGACAATGGTAAAAGAATGGCTTGACAGAAAGCCAACAACAGAAATGATAAATAACTGTCGAGATCGAAAGTTGTGGAGAGACATGATCACCTACACCAGCGGGCATGGTACTTGATGATGATGACGACCTGTGAATGAATGGCATACAAGTTAGTGCATAAATATGAATACGGACCTTCATTTATTATGTTTTGTTATTGTTGAGATGTAAAAAGCAATGGCACCGTTGTAGTCTTGTGATTAATCTGCTCGCCTCAAGCTCAAGGTGCCTGGTTCAAATCCCTCGTGAAACTATCACAATCCTCGCAGAATTCCTTAATCTCAGATCTATAGAATTGCGTGTGTCTAGTTCTGCCAGAATTGGGCACATGAAAAAGAAACTCCTTGATATTTGAAAATGTGTACTTGACACTGTTGTTTTACAAAGTTTCTTTATGTTATTCTCTCCTTACCCATGCATGCGTGATATTATCAGAACCATCTCTAACGTCGTTGGGTATCACTCGAACTGTACGACAATTGTACATAATTGGCACCCATAAATTAATATAGGCGCAATGTATAAAAATGAATCTTCTGGTTGTCTACCTTAAATCGCCATGAATCAATTTAGCTTCAAATTTCTGCAAATTAACCGGAACGATGCTGCTCGTTATTTACGCCTTATCAAATCTCTCCTCCTGTTTTAACGGCTCTCTTGTATTTTCATGTCGGTGTTATCTTCTTCTGCATGTTATATATTCGCATAGGTGTTACCTTTGTTAGATATATGGCAACTCTTGTGAACATTATTAGACGTCTTTTAAAATAACATATATATTATGTAACGCTCCTCCAGTCACATGTGGCGCCAAGAGTTAGCTCTCAGTTTTGGGTGCCGTTAAATCCTCTAGATATTTTTTTGGTATGCTTTCGTTTCGTTCGATCTGAATCTTTCCTTTTTTATATTATTATTTTTTATTTATAAAAAAAATATGATAAAATATAAAAATAAAACTCGCAGTGACTGTTAAAAGTTATTAACTTGTTTGTTTTATAGATGTTAAAATTTAACATATAGTACGTGTTTGTTTTATACATATATAAAATTAATGAAGAGCGCACGCATATTTTATAGATATAAAAAAAAATAATAGCATATACTTCTTCTTTCTTTTAGCTCCACGTGGACATAGGTCTTCAGTAAACAATTTCTAATTTGGTCTGATTCTAGCTATATTTTTAAGATCGTTCAATGTCTTCCCCATCCTCATCATCTCTGCTTCCATCTGTCTTCCTCAAGCATAATCTGGCCTTCCTCTCTGTCCCCTCCCGTGGGTTTTTTTTTTAAAAAAAAGGTTTGTGTAGTATTCTAAGTTCCGCAGTGTGTTGTCCTGTCCTGCAGCATCATCTTCGTCGCTTATGCTTGCCTTATCCTAAGTCAAACGCCAATGAAAACCTCTCATGTTTGCATACACGCCTACTCAACGTCATAAGTGCTGATGACGAAGACGTGTATTCCTTTATTCATCGATTGAACACAAGTAGAGACGATAGTTGCACCGATGCTTATCGAAATTATCACATTACAAGCGTGTCGATCTGACACGGCAAACCCGGAACTGCTGGAATGTATCAATCATCTCTGGCTGGGGCCTCGGTAGCCTAGTTGGGGAAAACCACTCGACGGGGCTATCGACGTTTGGACAACCCGTGTTCGATTCCCACTGGAAGCAGTGTGAGTTGTATTCGTGGTTAAAAAAATACCCCCGCGGTCGACCCAGCTGTTAGCAGAAATGGGTACCAGGGTATTACTCTGGGAAGGTGAGGAATGCCGCCTCGCATCGTGAGTTTCGAAGCTAAAAGCGACACTATCCAGAAGTCTCTGAATACTTCTGGATAGGCGGCCGAGTACATATTGGTGAAAACTTGCGTGCTAAGATGCCGAGTAAAGTCTCGTACTTTACCTTTACCTCTATCATCTCTGGCTTGTTGATGTCACATACTCTGTTTAACTGAAAGTTGTCCACTTGTAGCACACACCCAACTGGTAACGGGAGTAACATTTCCAGTAAACGACAATTATCATCATGGATATTTAACTAGTAGCAGGTGCGAACATCTTTCATTATAGACCTGTGCGTCATTGTCAGGGCTTTGTGAACAGTGTCCTCAATTTAACTGATGTCAATTAATCGATACAGAACTAGTATAGTAGACAATGAGGTCTGGCTAGAAACCAGCTGATTGTCGATTCGATATATTGGAGCCGGGCATGAGTATTGATCTTCTTAAAACGTAACGAGCGAGAGAGAGAGAGTGAGGGAGAGAGAGATATAGCTGATATAGATAGTGCCAATGGAGGTTGTCTTATTGATGATCAGGACAATGTTGTTAATAGGGGTTTTTGTACAATTGGGTCCATATTTTGTCGTTAATGTTTTCCTCTTTTGTTTTATATGCTCTTTCTTTCTTTCTTTCTGTTGTCAACCTTACACTTTCTCTTGTTGTGCTCTTGCTTCTCCTGTTTGCTGCATTCATTATTTGTGTCCTTTTCTCTCCCTTTTGCCAATTCACACATTCAGAGGCAAGGCGCTTAATAGTTAGAGAGCTGGAAGCTGTCAGCGACTCATAGCTGATTGCTTATGTCAGGATTGGTGAAAAAAGGACCACCCAGACCCTTCACCTCTTCGTGGTGCCCATAGTAACAGACTACTGAGTCGAGTCTGGTCAAGTGAGTATAGATTGAAAGGGAAGGCAACCCTGTACTAAAAAATTGACATGCTGAAGTCGGATGTGTTGGGCCGAAAGACTCAAATGTTATATATAACTCTGCTGCAAACCATAACTAAACACATAAACGCCCACTTGATGTATATTAAGGAATAAGGACGAAGTGGCCAGTGAATACCTTTAGTAGTCTTTGAAAACGCCAGAAAGAAGAAAGATTCACACATTCTCCAGACACTTTCTCTTACGTGTATAGAATAATTCTTTGATTCCTTTTAACATTCTTTGAATCCTAGTGGTGTTCTCTGTATATGTATATAATGCATTCTTTGATTCCTTTTAACATTTCTTTGAATCCTAGTGGTGTTCTCTCTATATGTATATAATGCATTCTTTGATTCCTTTTAACATTTCTTTGAATCCTAGTGGTGTTCTCTCTATATGTATATAATGCATTCTTTGATTCCTTTTAACATTTCTTTGACTCCTATTTGTGTTCTCTCTATATGTGTTTAATTTATTTTATTTTCCCTTTTTATATTGTTATTTTTTCCACTATCGATTTAATCATCTTTTATTTCGCTATTGGTTGTTTCGTTCTTAACTTGTTAAAAATCTTTCACCGATTGTTTATTTCTTGATCCCCCCCCCCCCCCCCCCCCCCAGTAAATTTGTTTCTGTCTTCTTTCTTCATTTTCAGTATTTTTTTCACCGTCTCCTCCTTCTTTTATCTTCTGCTCCTCATCTAATATTGAATTATTTTGTGTTTTATTTTTTTATCAGCTCTTTTTTTCTTGTTCGTCCACGCGAACATGACTCATTGGTCTTAGATCTTCCTAGCCCGCTGTTTACAAACCATTCAGGTGTAGGCGTACTTGTCTTGTGTTCTGCTGCATTCTGATATCTCATGTTACTATATCCTTTGTTATGGTTTATATGTACATTTTAAAAGAATGCAGATAATGTAAGGCGAGAGGCAACAGCAGCAGTCATTGGCTCTCTTTTAAAAATTGAGCTTTTTGTTTAGAACATGGAGGTATGTTGAGATACAACACGGGTATAAATAGAAAATATAAATAGATGATACAAATAGATAGTATGATGTCGATATAAATAGAAAAGTAGGGAGTGAGAGAATATGCGCAATAAACATAAATAGATGCTCTGCTTTTACTACTTTCTCCAATCTCTCGTTCATATTCAATCGTTGGATCACTACAATCAATGTGCAGATTCTATTTTGGAGTATTATCTGCAAGTCATTCGAGAACAGGGTATATATATAACCTACCGCCCTTTGCGTGCACAGAAACTGCCTTCGTTTTGCCCGACTTCCAGCGACCTGGTCAGCCGTACTTGAGCTGTTCTCGGCACGTGTTCTCTCTCCAAACACACGGCGTACTTGTGAGTGTCTGGCACTGGTTTCCGCAGAAATGTTGCCCTAGATTCCACGTGCCATTCCTCGTGTGTTTACATCCATTATTTCACTCTCCTACACTTATATCTGACTTTCGTCCTGATCGCCCTCTACTGGCGTAGGTTACAAGAAATTATGAATGGATTGTAACGAGGCTGGCTGATACTCTCTTATAGTTCTTGCCGAAATCGGATATACCGAGCCGAAGCGTGATTTATTCTAAAATATGATTTTCTTAGAGAAGTTTAGAAATTATGGCATTATTACATTTTGTTCTTATTCACAAACGAGTGTGTCAGCCGCAGTGCAGGCATAAAGGGGGGTGGAGGACACACACGCAAACAGGCGTATCGATGATGCGATTTAATCTCTTTACATCCTGATGTTGTTACCATCACCATGGCAACAAGAGAGAAGATCAAAAGACTTTACCGCTGACGGACATTAAAATACAGCCGTTACGGTTTGACCATATTGAAGCAAGAGGGCACACGCAACAAAAGACGTGCACGTTGGGATGAAAGTCCACCCTCGTCGATGACAAGCGATGCAAGTTAGAGAATACATTGTCTTGCTGAAAGGTATTGTGAAGAACCTTCTCTGGTATTGATATGGGCATTAATTCATGCAGTATATATGTGTCTATCAGTGAAACGAACTGGGAGGTTGTGGCTGCAGATCGTAGCACAGGAAGAACAACAACAACAACAAAATAAAAAAATAACGGCACAGCAACATTTGGAACAGCGTTGATATCAAATTCAGAAGACAAAAAGCACAGGAGAGATGAGACGAGGCCAGGCACAACGAATGTACTTCTTGTTCATTCTGCTGTCGAATCTATTTAATATTGGCAGGTCCAGTCACGATTGAAGCTGCTCAGCAAAATAGTATCCAGCACAAGACACTAATATTTTACATAACTACCGATATAAAATGAATACTTGCTACCAACTATCTGTCAAGACCCCAATGGCCACATCGCGTGTGATGATAGAGTTAATGACGTTCTTGTTAGTGTTGTAAGTAAAAAAGTAAAGTACCCCTGTCACGCCAAATGGCGTTTAGGGAATATGGTGTTAGTGACCATAAATTTTACAGACCTTCAACACATGATTTTTGGGGTAATGTGGTCGGTATTACGCCCGTGTCGCTTTACTTTCCCAGAAAAAAAATCCGGTATCCATTAAAGGCTGTGTGAACCGGAAGTCGTCGGTTGGGATCGAACCCTACCTCTTGCCCATTGTAGTCCAGTTCACTAACCACTGAGCTATCGCGGCTCCTGTTAGTGTTGTAGCCTGGTGATAAAGTGAGAATAAGTTTGAACCTATCAATACGATCAGATGAAATGTAATTAATAGTACAACACAGATATACAAATTATTCCTGAGTTGTGTTCGTAACCCTATGCTTGTAACCCTATGCTTGTAACGCTATTCTTGTAACCCTATGCTTGTAACTCTATAGTCTTGAGTACACTTGCATCACTGTTAGCTACTTATATTTTTTTGTGGCCTTGTTGGCGGCCGTGTGTTTTAGCATTTGATTCTCGTGGCAATGCGATATGTCGAGGAGTACGGGTTCGATCCTGCTTCGCGCTGTCTATTCTTTATTTTTGTTTTCTGTTCTCGGTTATTTGTGATTTGTTTCCGAGTGTTGTAAACATACCTCTTCCCCTGAAATGATTCACTGATCTATCGTCTCGGAAGTTTCCCACTATAATAATATTTATTTAATATTATTTGTCTCCAATAGAATAGGTATCTCGCTCACGGATTTGGGAAGGTTAATAATGGTAGGTACGAGCACTGGCCTCCTCAGCTCTAAATATCGTGGCCTAGTACGATCAAGTTGAATACTTCTCTTTATGGAGATATTACGTGCAGTTTTGTTTTCTGCGTTTCTTTCTTTTCTTCTTTTTTTTTTAAAAATAGAATTATTTCAAAATAATGATCAAATTGTTCACATATTCGTCGTTGTGAACGTAGTTTTGTTTGTTTCATTTTCATCTTAATTGTTATCATCTTCTTTCCTTCTTTCACACCGGAGGTTATGTTTTCACTTTGAATGACTGTGCTTCAGTATTTAATTGACATTTCCTTCACCCTCCTGCTGCGATTGTTTGTATTCCCTTGCTTTCTAGTGAGGCCTTCCAGCCTGGATTCATAAGGAGTTTTGATTTTCCTAAACTGTCTTACAGCAGAGCTACAGAATAACTCGTATAAGTTATGGACATGCAATTATCTTAAGATTTTATGCATCTCTTATTTAGATCGTGTCATCAATGGAAAAGTTCGCTAAAGGATACAACAATAATCGGAGTGAATGATGATATTTGTCTGTTGTGAAGAAAGGCAAAATGAAAGGGTTTTGGATATATATCGTGATAATACCTAGCAAAGATCATTTTGTAAAGAACTATGAGCGGAAGAAGGAAGGAGATAGAGAGGTGAGTGGAGAAAGAGGTGGGAAGATAACTCCAAAGAATGGAAAGGCCTCTACTTCGCAGAGCCTAATGACTGGAGACAGAGACCAGATAGTGAAGGTCGATGAAATCTGTCTGTGTCTCAGTCACCCCTGGTTATGAGTTGGAAAGAGTGACTTAGAGAGAGAGAGAGAGAGCTAGAGAAAGAAAAGAGAGAGAGAGAGAGAGAGAGGACTAATTGCTAGAAATATCGTGCTCTTCCTAAGATGTTTGGTTTGGGTTTTCTCCTCTGTTTCGGTTTTATGTACAAAAGAATACAAGAATGTGTTGTGCTTATTTGGACATACCCTTGGTTGACATCTTAATGCTTATACTGGCATAATTGACTGATCTATACTTCAGCTGTTTGCATGCGGCTTTTTTTTTTTAGAAATACAAATTGCATTATTTCTTCTTTTTTGTATTTCTTTAATATTACTCTTTTCTTCTTCCTCCTGCGCTTCCTCTTCTCCATCTTCTTCTTTTTCATTCGTCCCTAGATTTACTGCCGTTGGTCTTCCATCCTTAATTGTTGTGGTCTATCGCTTTTGGCCCAACACCTCCGACTTCACTATGACATCTTTTGAGTGCGGGCTGCCATGCCTCTCCATTACTAATCACTTGGCAATACTAACTACTCTATTTGTTTGCGGGGAAGTGGAGATGGATCTTGATAGTTGTTGGTCACTGATGCTCACACAAACGGTCAGCTTTGAGTCGCAGACTGCTTTCAACAGAGCTGGTGTTATGAGTCACCGCGGGACTAGTAATTCCGCGCACACCCCCAATATGTTGTCGCCAAGAAAACCTTGTGCTATCTATTTTTGACAATTGAAACAAGAAAAAAAAAAGCTATGTAGAACCAGTCTATGGTTCTGTGAATATGAACAACATATGGATGTGAATTATGGACAATAGGACAACAAACAAAAAAATCACAGGAGGCTGTAGAAATGTGGTTTTACAGAAGAATGTTGAGAATACCATGGACGGCTAAGAAGAGTAATGAAAACTTTCTGAAAGAGGCCAAAGCAAAAAGAGAGCTAATTTCCAATATTAGAAAGAAACAAACATCATTTTTTGGGCATGCAAGAGAACAACTGGAATATATTGTAACAACTGGGAAAATTGAGGGACGAAGAGATAGAGGGAAGCAAAGAGAAAAATATACTAGACAGCTTAAGAGAATGGCTTGGCAGAAGGTCAACAACAGAAATGATAAATAACTGTCGAGATCAAGGAACATCATCTACGCCATCAGACATAGTACTTGATGATGATGATGAAGAAAACTCTAAGTCCAATTAACTGGCTAAATAATTTCCTGCATCGATAATTGTTGTGGGCACTATGTATTGTTCGTTCTGAGCTTTTCATTAAACGTCAGCTATAAAGACGTAAACACCTCGGCTCTGCCCTGTCACGTGCCCTTATCGATACTGGCAGCTGAGTGAATTAATAATTGACCCATTTGTTAGCTTGGACAAGGTTTATTTATTGCGCAAACAACGTCTGACACCCAGCGCGGGATTTGCTGGCTGTCAATAGAAATGGGAGCACACTGTGAGCTTTTGCTGTGTACAACTTTTTGGTGATGGGACTACTATTGATGTCTAGGCTAGATGTCTATGCTAGCATTGATGTCTAGGCCAAATGTCTATGCTACCATTGATGTTTAGGTTAAATGTCTATGCTACCATTGATTACTAGGCTAAATGTCTATGCTACCATTGATGTCGTGGCTAAATGTCTATGCTACCATTGAGGTCTAGACAAAATGCCTATGCTAACATTGATGTCTAGGCTAAATGTCTATGCTGTGGCTATCATTAATGTCTAGGCTATATGGGAATATCATTGATGTCTAGGCTAAATGGACTATCATTGATGTCTAGACTAGATGGGGCTATCATTGATGTCTAGGCTAGATGGACTATCATTGATGCCTAGGCTAGATGGGACTATCATTGATGTCTAGGTTAGATGGACTATCATTGATGTCTAGACTAGATGGGGCTATCATTGATGTCTAGGCTAGATGGGCTATCATTGATGTCTAGACTAGATGGGGCTATCATTGATGTCTAGACTAGATGGGGCTATCATTGATGTCTAGACTAGATGGGGCTATCATTGATGTCTAGGCTAGATGGGGCTATCATTGATGTCTAGGCTAGATGGGGCTATCATTGATGTCTAGACTAGATGGGGCTATCATTGATGTCTAGGCTAGATGGACTATCATTGATGTCTAGGCTAGATGGGGCTATCATTGATGTCTAGGCTAGATGGGGCTATCATTGATGTCTAGGCTAGATGGGGCTATCATTGATGTCTAGGCTAGATGGACTATCATTGATGTCTAGGCTAGATGGGGCTATCATTGATGTCTAGGCTAGATGGACTATCATTGATGTCTAGGCTAGATGGACTATCATTGATGTCTAGGCTAGATGGGGCTATCATTGATGTCTAGGCTAGATGGGGCTATCATTGATGTCTAGGCTAGATGGACTATCATTGATGTCTAGGCTAGATGGACTATCATTGATGTCTAGGCTAGATGGGGCTATCATTGATGTCTAGGCTAGATGGGGCTATCATTGATGTCTAGGCTAAATGGACTATCATTGATGTCTAGACTAGATGGGGCTATCATTGATGTCTAGACTAGATGGACTATCATTGATGTCTAGGCTAGATGGGGCTATCATTGATGTCTAGACTAGATGGGGCTATCATTGATGTCTAGGCTAGATGGACTAGCATTGATGTATAGGCGTTTTATATTGAGCGCTAATGGACTGACCTACGATGAAACGAATCCGACGACTAGCTAGAGGAAACCATTGCGGTGACTTCGGATATCCTAAATGTAAAACATGAAACAATTCTGGGTTTCCGGAAGGTGACAGAATGAAGTAAGAAAATGGAAACGAATAAAACTTAATGGAAACAAAACTTGAATAAAAAAAAAAAACAACTAAAACTATAGGTTAAGTGATTTAGTAATAAGGGAAAGCAGATGGACAGGATCCAGTAGAGTCGAAACAGTAACTGGAGAGAATGTGTTTTACTATGGATAAAAGGATGAAGGAACGACGAGTGTGTGTCAGTTATTTTGACAAGAGGAAGAAAGGCAATGTAAAAAATAGAATAATAAGAGCAATACTGAGAAGAATATTTACCAACATCACAATGATAAATAGAGAGCCGCGATAGCTCAGTGGTTAGTGAACTGGACTACAAAGTACAAGAGATCGAGTTCGATCCTGACTGACGACTTCCGGGTTCACCCAGCCTAAAAATGGGTACCGGATTTTTTTTCTTGGAAAGTAAAGCGGCACGGGCGTAATGCCCACCACATTACTCCAAAAATCATGTGCTGAAGGTCTGTAAAAATTATGGTCACTAACACCATATTTCCCTATACGCCACTTGGCGTGACGGGGGCTCTTTAACTTTTTTTAAACCATTAATAAATGTTCTAACAAGTGATGTGTATGTAAAGGATGAATTCTATTATGAATGAACAACAGAAAAAAAAAAGAAACCAGCCAAATGCGCGACCTACTGGTAGCTAGGAACCTTAACGTAAAAGTGGAATCAGATAACACACAAATAAAACAGTAATGGAGTCATGGTCACTGTGAGATGAAATGGGGCACAATGATAAATTTCTGCTGTTTACATAATACTGTGATTGGAGGCACACTATTTCCACGCATAAAATACACAAACTGGGATGGGAAACATCGAACGGGCTGGACAAAAACCAGAAAGGTCACTTAATGATTAACATAACAGCAGGGAAGAGATTTATTGTGATGAGCAGATGTAGAAAACGACAATTACCCCCTTATTTTTGACCGGAATAAAGATGAAACTGGGAGCGAAAATTGGTCCATAGATTTAGGACGAAAATATTGCTACAAGCAAAATGAAGGACAATTACTGAAACTACCTTTATATATATGAGAACACTTTACTCCTGACATCTTTTGTCGTTGTATTTATAATTATTAATAAACCCAAGAAAATACTAAAATCTAAATTAAAAAAAGAGAAAATATAACATTAAGATAAGATAAAACTTACGGAAAATGTGCCTTTTCTACACTCCATAGAAAGTTAGTCAGCTCATTTATTTATCTACATTACGTTCTAAAGGGAGTTAGTCAATTCATTTATTTACCTACATTACATTCTAAAGGGAGTTAGTCAGCTCATTTATTTACCTACATTACGTTATAAAGGGAGTTAGTCAGCTCATTTATTTACCTACATTACGTTCTAAAGGGAGTTAGTCAGCTCATTTATTTACCTACATTACGTTCTAAAGGGAGTTAGTCAGCTCATTTATTTATCTACATTACGTTCTAAAGGGAGTTAGTCGATTCATTTATTTACCTACATTACCCTCTGAAGGGAGTTAGTCAATTCATTTATTTACCTACATTACGTTCTAAAGGGAGTTAGTCAGCTCATTTATTTACCTACATTACGTTCTAAAGGGAGTTAGTCAATTCATTTATTTACCTACATAACGTTCTAAAGGGAGTTAGTCAATTCACTTATTTACCTACATTACACTCTAAAGGGAGTTAGTCAATTCATTTATTTACCTCCATTACCCTCTGAAGGGAGTTAGTCAGCTCATTTATTTACCTACATTACCCTCTGAAGGGAGTTAGTCAGCTCATTTATTTACCTACATTACCCTCTAAAGGGAGTTAGTCAATTCATTTATTTACCTACATTATATTCTAAAGGGAGTTAGTCAGCTCATTTATTTACCTACATTACGTTCTAAAGGGAGTTAGTCAGCTCATTTATTTACCTACATTACGTTCTAAAGGGAGTTAGTCAGCTCATTTATTTACCTACATTACGTTCTAAAGGAAGTTAGTCAGCTCATTTATTTATCTACATTACGTTCTAAAGGGAGTTAGTCGATTCATTTATTTACCTACATTACCCTCTGAAGGGAGTTAGTCAATTCATTTATTTACCTACATTACGTTCTAAAGGGAGTTAGTCAGCTCATTTATTTACCTACATTACGTTCTAAAGGGAGTTAGTCAATTCATTTATTTACCTACATAACGTTCTAAAGGGAGTTAGTCAATTCACTTATTTACCTACATTACACTCTAAAGGGAGTTAGTCAATTCATTTATTTACCTACATTACCCTCTGAAAGGAGTTAGTCAGTTCATTTATTTACCTACATTACGTTCTAAAGGGAGTTAGTCAGCTCATTTATTTACCTACATAACGTTCTAAAGGGAGTTAGTCAATTCACTTATTTACCTACATTACACTCTAAAGGGAGTTAGTCAATTCATTTATTTACCTACATTACCCTCTGAAGGGAGTTAGTCAGCTCATTTATTTACCTACATTACCCTCTGAAGGGAGTTAGTCAGCTCATTTATTTACCTACATTACCCTCTAAAGGGAGTTAGTCAATTCATTTATTTACCTACATTATATTCTAAAGGGAGTTAGTCAGCTCATTTATTTACCTACATTACGTTCTAAAGGGAGTTAGTCAGCTCATTTATTTACCTACATTACGTTCTAAAGGGAGTTAGTCAGCTCATTTATTTACCTACATTACGTTCTAAAGGGAGTTAGTCAGCTCATTTATTTATCTACATTACGTTCTAAAGGGAGTTAGTCGATTAATTTATTTACCTACATTACCCTCTGAAGGGAGTTAGTCAATTCATTTATTTACCTACATTACGTTCTAAAGGGAGTTAGTCAGCTCATTTATTTACCTACATTACGTTCTAAAGGGAGTTAGTCAATTCATTTATTTACCTACATAACGTTCTAAAGGGAGTTAGTCAATTCACTTATTTACCTACATTACACTCTAAAGGGAGTTAGTCAATTCATTTATTTACCTACATTACCCTCTGAAAGGAGTTAGTCAGTTCATTTATTTACCTACATTACGTTCTAAAGGGAGTTAGTCAGCTCATTTATTTACCTACAGTACGTTCTGAAGGGAGTTAGTCAGCTCATTTATTTATCTACATTGCGTTCTGAAGGGAGTTAGTCAGCTCATTTATTTACCTACATTGCCATCTAAAGGGAGTTAGTCAGCTCATTTATTTACCTAATCCCACATTCTCTTAAGTAGAAGAGATACACTTTATGTCAGTGAACTAATCCCACATTCTCTTAAGTAGAAGAGAGATACACTTTATGTCAGTGAACTAATCCCACATTCTCTTAAGTAGAAGAGAGATACACTTTATGTCAGTGAACTAATCCCACATTCTCTTAAGTAGAAGAGATACACTTTATGTCAGTGAACTAATCCCACATTCTCTTAAGTAGAAGAGATACACTTTATGTCAGTGAACTAATGCCACATTCTCTCAAGTAGAAGATAGATACACTTTATGTCGGTGAACTAATCCCACATTCTCTTAAGTAGAAGATATATACACTTTATGTCAGTGAACTAATCCCACATTCTCTTAAGTAGAAGAGAGATACACTTTATGTCAGTGAACTAATCCCACATTCTCTCAAGTAGAAGATAGATACACTTTATGTCAGTGAACTAATCCCACATTCTCTTAAGAAGAAGAGAGATACACTTTATGTCAGTGAACTAATCCCACATTCTCTTAAGTAGAAGAGAGATACACTTGATGTCAGTGAACTAATCCCACATTCTCTCAAGTAGAAGAGAGATACACTTTATGTCAGTGAACTAATCCCACATTCTCTTAAGTATAAGATAAATACACTTTATGTCAGTGAACTAATCCCACATTCTCTCAAGTAGAAGATAGATACACTTTATGTCAATGAACTAATCCCACATTTTCTCAAGTAGAAGATAGATACACTTTATGTCAATGAACTAATCCCACATTCTCTTAAGTAGAAAAGTGATACACTTTATGTCAATGAACTAATCCCACATTCTCTCAAGTAGAAGAGAGATACACTTTATGTCAGTGAACTAATCCCACATTCTTTTAAGTAGAAGGTATATATACACTTTATGTCAATGAACTAATCCCACATTCTCTCAAGTAGAAGAGAGATACACTTTATGTCAGTGAACTAATCCCACATTCTCTTAAGTAGAAGAGATACACTTTATGTCAATGAACTAATCCCACATTCTCTTAAGTAGAAAAGTGATACACTTTATGTCAATGAACTAATCCCACATTCTCTCAAGTAGAAGAGAGATACACTTTATGTCAGTGAACTAATCCCACATTCTTTTAAGTAGAAGGTATATATACACTTTATGTCAATGAACTAATCCCACATTCTCTTAAGTAGAAGAGAGATACACTTTATGTCAATGAACTAATCCCACATTCTCTCAAGTAGAAGAGAGATACACTTTATGTCAGTGAACTAATCCCACATTCTTTTAAGTAGAAGGTATATATACACTTTATGTCAATGAACTAATCCCACATTCTCTTAAGTAGAAGAGAGATACACTTTATGTCAGTGAACTAATCCCACATTCTCTTAAGTAGAAGAGAGATACACTTTATGTCAGTGAACTAATCCCACATTCTCTTAAGTAGAAGAGAGATACACTTTATGTCAGTGAACTAATCCCACATTCTCTCAAGTAGAAGATAGATACACTTTATGTCAGTGAACTAATCCCACATTCTCTCAAGTAGAAGAGAGATACACTTTATGTCAGTGTACTAATCCCACATTCTCTTAAGTAGAAGAGATACACTTTATGTCAGTGAACTAATCCCACATTCTCTTAAGTAGAAGATATATACACTTTATGTCAGTGAACTAATCCCACATTCTCTTAAGTAGAAGATAGATACACTTTATGTCAGTGAACTAATCCCACATTCTCTTAAGTAGAAGAGAGATACACTTTATGTCAGTGAACTAATCCCACATTCTCTTAAGTAGAAGAGATACACTTTATGTCAGTGAACTAATCCCACATTCTCTTAAGTAGAAGAGATACACTTTATGTCAGTGAACTAATCCCACATTCTCTTAAGTAGAAGAGAGATACGCTTTATGTCAGTGAACTAATCCCACATTCTCTTAAGTAGAAGAGAGATACACTTTATGTCAGTGAACTAATCCCACATTCTCTTAAGTAGAAGAGATACACTTTATGTCAGTGAACTAATCCCACATTCTCTTAAGTAGAAGAAATACACTTTATGTCAGTGAACTAATGCCACATTCTCTCAAGTAGAAGATAGATACACTTTATGTCAGTGAACTAATCCCACATTCTCTTAAGTAGAAGATATATACACTTTATGTCAGTGAACTAATCCCACATTCTCTTAAGTAGAAGAGAGATACACTTTATGTCAGTGAACTAATCCCACATTCTCTCAAGTAGAAGATAGATACACTTTATGTCAGTGAACTAATCCCACATTCTCTTAAGTAGAAGAGATACACTTTATGTCAGTGAACTAATGCCACATTCTCTCAAGTAGAAGAGAGATACACTTTATGTCAGTGAACTAATCCCACATTCTCTTAAGTGGAAGATATATACACTTTATGTCAGTGAACTAATCCCACATTCTCTTAAGTAGAAGAGAGATACACTTTATGTCAGTGAACTAATCCCACATTCTCTCAAGTAGAAGATAGATACACTTTATGTCAGTGAACTAATCCCACATTCTCTTAAGAAGAAGAGCGATACACTTTATGTCAGTGAACTAATCCCACATTCTCTTAAGTAGAAGAGAGATACACTTGATGTCAGTGAACTAATCCCACATTCTCTCAAGTAGAAGAGAGATACACTTTATGTCAGTGAACTAATCCCACATTCTCTTAAGTATAAGATAAATACACTTTATGTCAGTGAACTAATCCCACATTCTCTCAAGTAGAAGATAGATACACTTTATGTCAATGAACTAATCCCACATTTTCTCAAGTAGAAGATAGATACACTTTATGTCAATGAACTAATCCCACATTCTCTTAAGTAGAAAAGTGATACACTTTATGTCAGTGAACTAATCCCACATTCTTTTAAGTAGAAGGTATATATACACTTTATGTCAATGAACTAATCCCACATTTTCTCAAGTAGAAGATAGATACACTTTATGTCAATGAACTAATCCCACATTCTCTTAAGTAGAAAAGTGATACACTTTATGTCAGTGAACTAATCCCACATTCTTTTAAGTAGAAGGTATATATACACTTTATGTCAATGAACTAATCCCACATTCTCTTAAGTAGAAGAGAGATACACTTTATGTCAGTGAACTAATCCCACATTCTCTTAAGTAGAAGAGAGGTACATTTTTATGTCAGTGAACTAATCCCACATTCTCTTAAGTAGAAGAGAGATACACTTTATGTCAGTGAACTAATCCCACATTCTCTCAAGTAGAAGATAGATACACTTTATGTCAGTGAACTAATCCCACATTCTCTTAAGTAGAAGAGAGATACACTTTATGTCAGTGAACTAATCCCACATTCTCTTAAGTAGAAGAGATACACTTTATGTCAGTGAACTAATCCCACATTCTCTTAAGTAGAAGAGAGATACACTTTATGTCAGTGAACTAATCCCACATTCTCTTAAGTAGAAGATATATACACTTTATGTCAGTGAACTAATCCCACATTCTCTTAAGTAGAAGATAGATACACTTTATGTCAGTGAACTAATCCCACATTCTCTTAAGTAGAAGAGAGATACACTTTATGTCAGTGAACTAATCCCACATTCTCTTAAGTAGAAGAGATACACTTTATGTCAGTGAACTAATCCCACATTCTCTTAAGTAGAAGAGATACACTTTATGTCAATGAACTAATCCCACATTCTCTTAAGTAGAAGAGAGATACACTTTATGTCAGTGAACTAATCCCACATTCTCTTAAGTAGAAGAGAGATACACTTTATGTCAGTGAACTAATCCCACATTCTCTTAAGTAGAAGAGATACACTTTATGTCAGTGAACTAATCCCACATTCTCTTAAGTAGAAGAGATACACTTTATGTCAGTGAACTAATGCCACATTCTCTCAAGTAGAAGATAGATACACTTTATGTCAGTGAACTAATCCCACATTCTCTTAAGTAGAAGATATATACACTTTATGTCAGTGAACTAATCCCACATTCTCTTAAGTAGAAGAGAGATACACTTTATGTCAGTGAACTAATCCCACATTCTCTCAAGTAGAAGATAGATACACTTTATGTCAGTGAACTAATCCCACATTCTCTTAAGAAGAAGAGAGATACACTTTATGTCAGTGAACTAATCCCACATTCTCTTAAGTAGAAGAGAGATACACTTGATGTCAGTGAACTAATCCCACATTCTCTCAAGTAGAAGAGAGATACACTTTATGTCAGTGAACTAATCCCACATTCTCTTAAGTATAAGATAAATACACTTTATGTCAGTGAACTAATCCCACATTCTCTCAAGTAGAAGATAGATACACTTTATGTCAATGAACTAATCCCACATTTTCTCAAGTAGAAGATAGATACACTTTATGTCAATGAACTAATCCCACATTCTCTTAAGTAGAAAAGTGATACACTTTATGTCAATGAACTAATCCCACATTCTCTCAAGTAGAAGAGAGATACACTTTATGTCAGTGAACTAATCCCACATTCTTTAGAAGAAGGGAGTTAGTCAGCTCATTTATTTACCTACATTACGTTCTAAAGGGAGTTAGTCAATTCATTTATTTACCTACATAACGTTCTAAAGGGAGTTAGTCAATTCACTTATTTACCTACATTACACTCTAAAGGGAGTTAGTCAATTCATTTATTTACCTACATTACCCTCTGAAAGGAGTTAGTCAGTTCATTTATTTACCTACATTACGTTCTAAAGGGAGTTAGTCAGCTCATTTATTTACCTACAGTACGTTCTGAAGGGAGTTAGTCAGCTCATTTATTTATCTACATTGCGTTCTGAAGGGAGTTAGTCAGCTCATTTATTTACCTACATTGCCATCTAAAGGGAGTTAGTCAGCTCATTTATTTACCTAATCCCACATTCTCTTAAGTAGAAGAGATACACTTTATGTCAGTGAACTAATCCCACATTCTCTTAAGTAGAAGAGAGATACACTTTATGTCAGTGAACTAATCCCACATTCTCTTAAGTAGAAGAGATACACTTTATGTCAGTGAACTAATCCCACATTCTCTTAAGTAGAAGAGATACACTTTATGTCAGTGAACTAATCCCACATTCTCTTAAGTAGAAGAGAGATACACTTTATGTCAGTGAACTAATCCCACATTCTCTTAAGTAGAAGAGAGATACACTTTATGTCAGTGAACTAATCCCACATTCTCTTAAGTAGAAGAGATACACTTTATGTCAGTGAACTAATCCCACATTCTCTTAAGTAGACGAAATACACTTTATGTCAGTGAACTAATGCCACATTCTCTCAAGTAGAAGATAGATACACTTTATGTCAGTGAACTAATCCCACATTCTCTTAATTAGAAGATATATACACTTTATGTCAGTGAACTAATCCCACATTCTCTTAAGTAGAAGAGAGATACACTTTATGTCAGTGAACTAATCCCACATTCTCTCAAGTAGAAGATAGATACACTTTATGTCAGTGAACTAATCCCACATTCTCTTAAGTAGAAGAGATACACTTTATGTCAGTGAACTAATGCCACATTCTCTCAAGTAGAAGATAGATACACTTTATGTCAGTGAACTAATCCCACATTCTCTTAAGTGGAAGATATATACACTTTATGTCAGTGAACTAATCCCACATTCTCTTAAGTAGAAGAGAGATACACTTTATGTCAGTGAACTAATCCCACATTCTCTCAAGTAGAAGATAGATACACTTTATGTCAGTGAACTAATCCCACATTCTCTTAAGAAGAAGAGAGATACACTTTATGTCAGTGAACTAATCCCACATTCTCTTAAGTAGAAGAGATACACTTTATGTCAGTGAACTAATCCCACACTCTCTTAAGTAGACGAAATACACTTTATGTCAGTGAACTAATGCCACATTCTCTCAAGTAGAAGATAGATACACTTTATGTCAGTGAACTAATCCCACATTCTCTTAATTAGAAGATATATACACTTTATGTCAGTGAACTAATCCCACATTCTCTTAAGTAGAAGAGAGATACACTTTATGTCAGTGAACTAATCCCACATTCTCTCAAGTAGAAGATAGATACACTTTATGTCAGTGAACTAATCCCACATTCTCTTAAGTAGAAGAGATACACTTTATGTCAGTGAACTAATGCCACATTCTCTCAAGTAGAAGATAGATACACTTTATGTCAGTGAACTAATCCCACATTCTCTTAAGTGGAAGATATATACACTTTATGTCAGTGAACTAATCCCACATTCTCTTAAGTAGAAGAGAGATACACTTTATGTCAGTGAACTAATCCCACATTCTCTCAAGTAGAAGATAGATACACTTTATGTCAGTGAACTAATCCCATATTCTCTTAAGAAGAAGAGAGATACACTTTATGTCAGTGAACTAATCCCACATTCTCTTAAGTAGAAGAGAGATACACTTGATGTCAGTGAACTAATCCCACATTCTCTCATGTAGAAGAGAGATACACTTTATGTCAGTGAACTAATCCCACATTCTCTTAAGTATAAGATAAATACACTTTATGTCAGTGAACTAATCCCACATTCTCTCAAGTAGAAGATAGATACACTTTATGTCAATGAACTAATCCCACATTTTCTCAAGTAGAAGATAGATACACTTTATGTCAATGAACTAATCCCACATTCTCTTAAGTAGAAAAGTGATACACTTTATGTCAGTGAACTAATCCCACATTCTTTTAAGTAGAAGGTATATATACACTTTATGTCAATGAACTAATCCCACATTCTCTTAAGTAGAAGAGAGATACACTTTATGTCAATGAACTAATCCCACATTCTCTCAAGTAGAAGAGAGATACACTTTATGTCAGTGAACTAATCCCACATTCTTTTAAGTAGAAGGTATATATACACTTTATGTCAATGAACTAATCCCACATTCTCTTAAGTAGAAGAGAGATACACTTTATGTCAGTGAACTAATCCCACATTCTCTTAAGTAGAAGAGAGATACATTTTTATGTCAGTGAACTAATCCCACATTCTCTTAAGTAGAAGAGAGATACACTTTATGTCAGTGAACTAATCCCACATTCTCTCAAGTAGAAGATAGATACACTTTATGTCAGTGAACTAATCCCACATTCTCTTAAGTAGAAGAGAGATACACTTTATGTCAGTGAACTAATCCCACATTCTCTTAAGTAGAAGAGATACACTTTATGTCAGTGAACTAATCCCACATTCTCTTAAGTAGAAGAGAGATACACTTTATGTCAGTGAACTAATCCCACATTCTCTTAAGTAGAAGAGAGATACACTTTATGTCAGTGAACTAATCCCACATTCTCTTAAGTAGAAGATATATACACTTTATGTCAGTGAACTAATCCCACATTCTCTTAAGTAGAAGATAGATACACTTTATGTCAGTGAACTAATCCCACATTCTCTTAAGTAGAAGAGAGATACACTTTATGTCAGTGAACTAATCCCACATTCTCTTAAGTAGAAGAGATACACTTTATGTCAGTGAACTAATCCCACATTCTCTTAAGTAGAAGAGATACACTTTATGTCAGTGAACTAATCCCACATTCTCTTAAGTAGAAGAGATACACTTTATGTCAGTGAACTAATGCCACATTCTCTCAAGTAGAAGATAGATACACTTTATGTCAGTGAACTAATCCCACATTCTCTTAAGTAGAAGATATATACACTTTATGTCAGTGAACTAATCCCACATTCTCTTAAGTAGAAGAGAGATACACTTTATGTCAGTGAACTAATCCCACATTCTCTCAAGTAGAAGATAGATACACTTTATGTCAGTGAACTAATCCCACATTCTCTTAAGAAGAAGAGAGATACACTTTATGTCAGTGAACTAATCCCACATTCTCTTAAGTAGAAGAGAGATACACTTGATGTCAGTGAACTAATCCCACATTCTCTCAAGTAGAAGAGAGATACACTTTATGTCAGTGAACTAATCCCACATTCTCTTAAGTATAAGATAAATACACTTTATGTCAGTGAACTAATCCCACATTCTCTCAAGTAGAAGATAGATACACTTTATGTCAATGAACTAATCCCACATTTTCTCAAGTAGAAGATAGATACACTTTATGTCAATGAACTAATCCCACATTCTCTTAAGTAGAAAAGTGATACACTTTATGTCAATGAACTAATCCCACATTCTCTCAAGTAGAAGAGAGATACACTTTATGTCAGTGAACTAATCCCACATTCTTTTAAGTAGAAGGTATATATGCACTTTATGTCAGTGAACTAATCCCACATTCTCTTAAGTAGAAGAGAGATACACTTTATGTCAATGAACTAATCCCACATTCTCTTAAGTAGAAGATATATACACTTTATGTCAGTGAACTAATCCCACATTCTCTCAAGTAGAAGAGAGATACACTTTATGTCAATGAACTAATCCCACCTTCTCTTAAGTAGAAAAGAGATACACATTATGTCAATGAACTAATCCCACATTCTCTCAAGTAGAAGAGAGATACACTTTATGTCAGTGAACTAATCCCACATTCTCTTAAGTAGAAGATAAATACACTTTATGTCAGTGAACTAATCCCACATTCTCTTAAGTAGAAGAGAGATACACTTTATGTCAGTGAACTAATCCCACATTCTCTTAAGTAGAAGAGAGATACACTTTATGTCAGTGAACTAATCCCACATTCTCTTAAGTAGAAGAGAGATACACTTTATGTCAGTGAACTAATCCCACATTCTCTCAAGTATAAGATAGATACACTTTATGTCAGTGAACTAATCCCACATTCTCTTAAGTAGAAGAGAGATACACTTTATGTCAGTGAACTAATCCCACATTCTCTTAAGTAGAAGAGATACACTTTATGTCAGTGAACTAATCCCACATTCTCTTAAGTAGAAGAGATCCACTTTATGTCAGTAAACTAATCCCACATTCTCTTAAGTAGAAGATATATACACTTTATGTCAGTGAACTAATCCCACATTCTCTTAAGTAGAAGATAGATACACTTTATGTCAGTTAACTAATCCCACATTCTCTTAAGTAGAAGAGAGATACACTTTATGTCAGTGAACTAATCCCACATTCTCTTAAGTAGAAGAGATGCACTTTATGTCAGTGAACTAATCCCACATTCTCTTAAGTAGAAGAGATACACTTTATGTCAGTGAACTAATCCCACATTCTCTTAAGTAGAAGAGAGATACACTTTATGTCAGTGAACTAATCCCACATTCTCTTAAGTAGAAGAGAGATACACTTTATGTCAGTGAACTAATCCCACATTCTCTTAAGTAGAAGAGATACACTTTATGTCAGTGAACTAATCCCACATTCTCTTAAGTAGAAGAGATACACTTTATGTCAGTGAACTAATCCCACATTCTCTCAAGTAGAAGATAGATACACTTTATGTCAGTGAACTAATCCCACATTCTCTTAAGTAGAAGATATATACACTTTATGTCAGTGAACTAATCCCACGTTCTCTTAAGTAGAAGAGAGATACACTTTATGTCAGTGAACTAATCCCACATTCTCTCAAGTAGAAGATAGATACACTTTATGTCAGTGAACTAATCCCACATTCTCTTAAGTAGAAGAGAGATACACTTGATGTCAGTGAACTAATCCCACATGCTCTTAAGTAGAAGAGAGATACACTTGATGTCAGTGAACTAATCCCACATTCTCTTAAGTAGAAGAGAGATACACTTTATGTCAGTGAACTAATCCCACATTCTCTTAAGTATAAGATATTTACACTTTATGTCAGTGAACTAATCCCACATTCTCTCAAGTATAAGATAGATACACTTTATGTCAGTGAACTAATCCCACATTCTCTTAAGTATAAGATAGATACACTTTATGTCAGTGAACTAATCCCACATTCTCTCAAGTAGAAGATAGATACACTTTATGTCAGTGAACTAATCCCACATTCTCTTAAGAAGAAGAGAGATACACTTTATGTCAGTGAACTAATCCCACATTCTCTTAAGTAGAAGAGAGATACACTTGATGTCAGTGAACTAATCCCACATTCTCTCAAGTAGAAGAGAGATACACTTTATGTCAGTGAACTAATCCCACATTCTCTTAAGTATAAGATAAATACACTTTATGTCAGTGAACTAATCCCACATTCTCTCAAGTATAAGATAGATACACTTTATGTCAATGAACTAATCCCACATTTTCTCAAGTAGAAGATAGATACACTTTATGTCAATGAACTAATCCCACATTCTCTTAAGTAGAAAAGTGATACACTTTATGTCAATGAACTAATCCCACATTCTCTCAAGTAGAAGAGAGATACACTTTATGTCAGTGAACTAATCCCACATTCTTTTAAGTAGAAGGTATATATACACTTTATGTCAGTGAACTAATCCCACATTCTCTTAAGTAGAAGAGAGATACACTTTATGTCAATGAACTAATCCCACATTCTCTTAAGTAGAAGATATATACACTTTATGTCAGTGAACTAATCCCACATTCTCTCAAGTAGAAGAGAGATACACTTTATGTCAATGAACTAATCCCACCTTCTCTTAAGTAGAAAAGAGATACACATTATGTCAATGAACTAATCCCACATTCTCTCAAGTAGAAGAGAGATACACTTTATGTCAGTGAACTAATCCCACATTCTCTTAAGTAGAAGATAAATACACTTTATGTCAGTGAACTAATCCCACATTCTCTTAAGTAGAAGAGAGATACACTTTATGTCAGTGAACTAATCCCACATTCTCTTAAGTAGAAGAGAGATACACTTTATGTCAGTGAACTAATCCCACATTCTCTTAAGTAGAAGAGAGATACACTTTATGTCAGTGAACTAATCCCACATTCTCTCAAGTATAAGATAGATACACTTTATGTCAGTGAACTAATCCCACATTCTCTTAAGTAGAAGAGAGATACACTTTATGTCAGTGAACTAATCCCACATTCTCTTAAGTAGAAGAGATACACTTTATGTCAGTGAACTAATCCCACATTCTCTTAAGTAGAAGAGATGCACTTTATGTCAGTGAACTAATCCCACATTCTCTTAAGTAGAAGAGATACACTTTATGTCAGTGAACTAATCCCACATTCTCTTAAGTAGAAGAGAGATACACTTTATGTCAGTGAACTAATCCCACATTCTCTTAAGTAGAAGAGAGATACACTTTATGTCAGTGAACTAATCCCACATTCTCTTAAGTAGAAGAGATACACTTTATGTCAGTGAACTAATCCCACATTCTCTTAAGTAGAAGAGATACACTTTATGTCAGTGAACTAATCCCACATTCTCTCAAGTAGAAGATAGATACACTTTATGTCAGTGAACTAATCCCACATTCTCTTAAGTAGAAGATATATACACTTTATGTCAGTGAACTAATCCCACGTTCTCTTAAGTAGAAGAGAGATACACTTTATGTCAGTGAACTAATCCCACATTCTCTCAAGTAGAAGATAGATACACTTTATGTCAGTGAACTAATCCCACATTCTCTTAAGTAGAAGAGAGATACACTTGATGTCAGTGAACTAATCCCACATGCTCTTAAGTAGAAGAGAGATACACTTGATGTCAGTGAACTAATCCCACATTCTCTTAAGTAGAAGAGAGATACACTTTATGTCAGTGAACTAATCCCACATTCTCTTAAGTATAAGATATTTACACTTTATGTCAGTGAACTAATCCCACATTCTCTCAAGTATAAGATAGATACACTTTATGTCAGTGAACTAATCCCACATTCTCTTAAGTATAAGATAGATACACTTTATGTCAGTGAACTAATCCCACATTCTCTTAAGTATAAGATAGATACACTTTATGTCAGTGAACTAATCCCACATTCTCTCAAGTATAAGATAGATACACTTTATGTCAGTGAACTAATCCCACATTCTCTCAAGTATAAGATAGATACACTTTATGTCAGTGAACTAATCCCACATTCTCTTAAGTATAAGATAGATACACTTTATGTCAGTGAACTAATCCCACATTCTCTTAAGTAGAAGAGAGATACACTTGATGTCAGTGAACTAATCCCACATTCTCTTAAGTATAAGATAGATACACTTTATGTCAGTGAACTAATCCCACATTCTCTCAAGTATAAGATAGATACACTTTATGTCAGTGAACTAATCCCACATTCTCTCAAGTATAAGATAGATACACTTTATGTCAGTGAACTAATCCCACATTCTCTCAAGTATAAGAGAGATACACTTTATGTCAGTGAACTAATCCCACATTCTCTCAAGTATAAGATAGATACACTTTATGTCAGTGAACTAATCCCACATTCTCTCAAGTATAAGATAGATACACTTTATGTCAGTGAACTAATCCCACATTCTCTCAAGTATAAGATAGATACACTTTATGTCAGTGAACTAATCCCACATTCTCTTAAGTATAAGATAGATACACTTTATGTCAGTGAACTAATCCCACATTCTCTTAAGTATAAGATAGATACACTTTATGTCAGTGAACTAATCCCACATTCTCTTAAGTATAAGATAGATACACTTTATGTCAGTGAACTAATCCCACATTCTCTCAAGTATAAGATAGATACACTTTATGTCAGTGAACTAATCCCACATTCTCTCAAGTATAAGATAGATACACTTTATGTCAGTGAACTAATCCCACATTCTCTCAAGTATAAGATAGATACACTTTATGTCAGTGAACTAATCCCACATTCTCTCAAGTAGAAGATAGATACACTTTATGTCAGTGAACTAATCCCACATTCTCTTAAGTAGAAAAGTGATACACTTTATGTCAATGAACTAATCCCACATTCTCTCAAGTAGAAGAGAGATACACTTTATGTCAGTGAACTAATCCCACATTCTTTTAAGTAGAAGGTATATACACTTTATGTCAGTGAACTAATCCCACATTCTCTTAAGTAGAAGAGAGATACACTTTATGTCAATGAACTAATCCCACATTCTCTTAAGTAGAAGATATATACACTTTATGTCAGTGAACTAATCCCACATTCTCTCAAGTAGAAGAGAGATACACTTTATGTCAATGAACTAATCCCACCTTCTCTTAAGTAGAAAAGAGATACACATTATGTCAATGAACTAATCCCACATTCTCTCAAGTAGAAGAGAGATACACTTTATGTCAGTGAACTAATCCCACATTCTCTTAAGTAGAAGATAAATACACTTTATGTCAGTGAACTAATCCCACATTCTCTTAAGTAGAAGAGAGATACACTTTATGTCAGTGAACTAATCCCACATTCTCTTAAGTAGAAGAGAGATACACTTTATGTCAGTGAACTAATCCCACATTCTCTTAAGTAGAAGAGAGATACACTTTATGTCAGTGAACTAATCCCACATTCTCTCAAGTATAAGATAGATACACTTTATGTCAGTGAACTAATCCCACATTCTCTTAAGTAGAAGAGAGATACACTTTATGTCAGTGAACTAATCCCACATTCTCTTAAGTAGAAGAGATACACTTTATGTCAGTGAACTAATCCCACATTCTCTTAAGTAGAAGAGATCCACTTTATGTCAGTAAACTAATCCCACATTCTCTTAAGTAGAAGATATATACACTTTATGTCAGTGAACTAATCCCACATTCTCTTAAGTAGAAGATAGATACACTTTATGTCAGTTAACTAATCCCACATTCTCTTAAGTAGAAGAGAGATACACTTTATGTCAGTGAACTAATCCCACATTCTCTTAAGTAGAAGAGATGCACTTTATGTCAGTGAACTAATCCCACATTCTCTTAAGTAGAAGAGATACACTTTATGTCAGTGAACTAATCCCACATTCTCTTAAGTAGAAGAGAGATACACTTTATGTCAGTGAACTAATCCCACATTCTCTTAAGTAGAAGAGAGATACACTTTATGTCAGTGAACTAATCCCACATTCTCTTAAGTAGAAGAGATACACTTTATGTCAGTGAACTAATCCCACATTCTCTTAAGTAGAAGAGATACACTTTATGTCAGTGAACTAATCCCACATTCTCTCAAGTAGAAGATAGATACACTTTATGTCAGTGAACTAATCCCACATTCTCTTAAGTAGAAGATATATACACTTTATGTCAGTGAACTAATCCCACGTTCTCTTAAGTAGAAGAGAGATACACTTTATGTCAGTGAACTAATCCCACATTCTCTCAAGTAGAAGATAGATACACTTTATGTCAGTGAACTAATCCCACATTCTCTTAAGTAGAAGAGAGATACACTTGATGTCAGTGAACTAATCCCACATGCTCTTAAGTAGAAGAGAGATACACTTGATGTCAGTGAACTAATCCCACATTCTCTTAAGTAGAAGAGAGATACACTTTATGTCAGTGAACTAATCCCACATTCTCTTAAGTATAAGATATTTACACTTTATGTCAGTGAACTAATCCCACATTCTCTCAAGTATAAGATAGATACACTTTATGTCAGTGAACTAATCCCACATTCTCTTAAGTATAAGATAGATACACTTTATGTCAGTGAACTAATCCCACATTCTCTTAAGTAGAAGAGATACACTTTATGTCAGTGAACTAATCCCACATTCTCTTAAGTAGAAGAGATACACTTTATGTCAGTGAACTAATCCCACATTCTCTCAAGTAGAAGATAGATACACTTTATGTCAGTGAACTAATCCCACATTCTCTTAAGTAGAAGATATATACACTTTATGTCAGTGAACTAATCCCACATTCTCTTAAGTAGAAGAGAGATACACTTTATGTCAGTGAACTAATCCCACATTCTCTCAAGTAGAAGATAGATACACTTTATGTCAGTGAACTAATCCCACATTCTCTTAAGTATAAGATAGATACACTTTATGTCAGTGAACTAATCCCACATTCTCTTAAGTAGAAGAGAGATACACTTGATGTCAGTGAACTAATCCCACATTCTCTTAAGTATAAGATAGATACACTTTATGTCAGTGAACTAATCCCACATTCTCTCAAGTATAAGATAGATACACTTTATGTCAGTGAACTAATCCCACATTCTCTCAAGTATAAGATAGATACACTTTATGTCAGTGAACTAATCCCACATTCTCTTAAGTAGAAGAGATACACTTTATGTCAGTGAACTAATCCCACATTCTCTTAAGTAGAAGAGATCCACTTTATGTCAGTAAACTAATCCCACATTCTCTTAAGTAGAAGATATATACACTTTATGTCAGTGAACTAATCCCACATTCTCTTAAGTAGAAGATAGATACACTTTATGTCAGTTAACTAATCCCACATTCTCTTAAGTAGAAGAGAGATACACTTTATGTCAGTGAACTAATCCCACATTCTCTTAAGTAGAAGAGATGCACTTTATGTCAGTGAACTAATCCCACATTCTCTTAAGTAGAAGAGATACACTTTATGTCAGTGAACTAATCCCACATTCTCTTAAGTAGAAGAGAGATACACTTTATGTCAGTGAACTAATCCCACATTCTCTTAAGTAGAAGAGAGATACACTTTATGTCAGTGAACTAATCCCACATTCTCTTAAGTAGAAGAGATACACTTTATGTCAGTGAACTAATCCCACATTCTCTTAAGTAGAAGAGATACACTTTATGTCAGTGAACTAATCCCACATTCTCTCAAGTAGAAGATAGATACACTTTATGTCAGTGAACTAATCCCACATTCTCTTAAGTAGAAGATATATACACTTTATGTCAGTGAACTAATCCCACGTTCTCTTAAGTAGAAGAGAGATACACTTTATGTCAGTGAACTAATCCCACATTCTCTCAAGTAGAAGATAGATACACTTTATGTCAGTGAACTAATCCCACATTCTCTTAAGTAGAAGAGAGATACACTTGATGTCAGTGAACTAATCCCACATGCTCTTAAGTAGAAGAGAGATACACTTGATGTCAGTGAACTAATCCCACATTCTCTTAAGTAGAAGAGAGATACACTTTATGTCAGTGAACTAATCCCACATTCTCTTAAGTATAAGATATTTACACTTTATGTCAGTGAACTAATCCCACATTCTCTCAAGTATAAGATAGATACACTTTATGTCAGTGAACTAATCCCACATTCTCTTAAGTATAAGATAGATACACTTTATGTCAGTGAACTAATCCCACATTCTCTTAAGTATAAGATAGATACACTTTATGTCAGTGAACTAATCCCACATTCTCTAAAGTATAAGATAGATACACTTTATGTCAGTGAACTAATCCCACATTCTCTCAAGTATAAGATAGATACACTTTATGTCAGTGAACTAATCCCACATTCTCTTAAGTATAAGATAGATACACTTTATGTCAGTGAACTAATCCCACATTCTCTTAAGTAGAAGAGAGATACACTTGATGTCAGTGAACTAATCCCACATTCTCTTAAGTATAAGATAGATACACTTTATGTCAGTGAACTAATCCCACATTCTCTCAAGTATAAGATAGATACACTTTATGTCAGTGAACTAATCCCACATTCTCTCAAGTATAAGATAGATACACTTTATGTCAGTGAACTAATCCCACATTCTCTCAAGTATAAGAGAGATACACTTTATGTCAGTGAACTAATCCCACATTCTCTCAAGTATAAGATAGATACACTTTATGTCAGTGAACTAATCCCACATTCTCTCAAGTATAAGATAGATACACTTTATGTCAGTGAACTAATCCCACATTCTCTCAAGTATAAGATAGATACACTTTATGTCAGTGAACTAATCCCACATTCTCTTAAGTATAAGATAGATACACTTTATGTCAGTGAACTAATCCCACATTCTCTTAAGTATAAGATAGATACACTTTATGTCAGTGAACTAATCCCACATTCTCTTAAGTATAAGATAGATACACTTTATGTCAGTGAACTAATCCCACATTCTCTCAAGTATAAGATAGATACACTTTATGTCAGTGAACTAATCCCACATTCTCTCAAGTATAAGATAGATACACTTTATGTCAGTGAACTAATCCCACATTCTCTCAAGTATAAGATAGATACACTTTATGTCAGTGAACTAATCCCACATTCTCTCAAGTATAAGATAGATACACTTTATGTCAGTGAACTAATCCCACATTCTCTCAAGTATAAGATAGATACACTTTATGTCAGTGAACTAATCCCACATTCTCTCAAGTATAAGATAGATACACTTTATGTCAGTGAACTAATCCCACATTCTCTTAAGTATAAGATAGATACACTTTATGTCAGTGAACTAATCCCACATTCTCTTAAGTATAAGATAGATACACTTTATGTCAGTGAACTAATCCCACATTCTCTCAAGTATAAGATAGATACACTTTATGTCAGTGAACTAATCCCACATTCTCTCAAGTATAAGATATATACACTTTATGTCAGTGAACTAATCCCACATTCTCTCAAGTATAAGAGAGATACACTTTATGTCAGTGAACTAATCCCACATTCTCTTAAGTATAAGATAGATACACTTTATGTCAGTGACCTAATCCCACATTCTCTCAAGTATAAGATAGATACACTTTATGTCAGTGAACTAATCCCACATTCTCTCAAGTATAAGATAGATACACTTTATGTCAGTGAACTAATCCCACATTCTCTCAAGTAGAAGAGATACACTTTATGTCAGTGAACTAATCCCACATTCTCTTAAGTATAAGATAGATACACTTTATGTCAGTGAACTAATCCCACATTCTCTCAAGTATAAGATAGATACACTTGATGTCAGTGAACTAATCCCACATTCTCTCAAGTATAAGATAGATACACTTGATGTCAGTGAACTAATCCCACATTCTCTCAAGTATAAGATAGATACACTTGATGTCAGTGAACTAATCCCACATTCTCTCAAGTATAAGATAGATACACTTGATGTCAGTGAACTAATCCCACATTCTCTCAAGTATAAGATAGATACACTTTATGTCAGTGAACTAATCCCACATTCTCTCAAGTATAAGATAGATACACTTTATGTCAGTGAACTAATCCCACATTCTCTCAAGTATAAGATAGATACACTTGATGTCAGTGAACTAATCCTACATTCTCTCAAGTACAAGATAGATACACTTTATGTCAGTGAACTAATCCCACATTCTCTTAAGTAGAAGAGAGATACACTTTATGTCAGTGAACTAATCCCACATTCTCTCAAGTATAAGATAGATACCCTTTATGTCAGTGAACTAATTCCACATTCTCTTAAGTAGAAGAGATACACTTTATGTCAGTGAACTAATCCCACATTATCTCAAGTATAAGATAGATACACTTTATGTCAGTGAACTAATTCCACATTCTCTTAAGTAGAAGAGATACACTTTATGTCAGTGAACTAATTCCACATTCTCTTAAGTAGAAGAGATACACTTTATGTCAGTGAACTAATCCCACATTCTCTTAAGTAGAAGAGAGATACACTTTATGTCAGTGAACTAATCCCACATTCTCTCAAGTAGAAGATAGATACACTTTATGTCAGTGAACTAATCCCACATTGTTTTAAGTCGAAGATAGATACACTTGATGTCAGTGAATGACAACCACTTATATTACAACAAAACTCTACGTGAGTGGTATAGTAACGGTGCCAGCTGGCTGCCCGAGTGTGCACCCCTTTTATTATTGTATTTTACATCGTTTTACGTGGGCATTTAATTCACATGTTTTGTGCCAGTTGATTTGAAATCGATCTGGAAAATCAATGAAAGAGCTTTTTGGTCACATCGGGTAATGTGTATTGTTGGTAATGTTCATTAGAGGGAAATAGCCGTACATTATAGACCACACTGAGAGCATTCGCTGACTTTTCTTGTCGACCTTTTTTTTTAACTTCATTGTCTAACCTATCCAAGACCATTCTGCAAGAAACCGTGAAAGGAGCCAGAAGAAGAGGTGGGTACGCAACAAAAGACAGGAAATTAACATAAAAAAAAAGGTCAGACCTCGAATTCTGACGACGACGACTACTCACCATTTTTTGATGTTATCTTCCCGTCTGTTTTCCGCATCGGCCTCTTCTTCTATCTCCTTTCACGGTTTCTTGCAGAATGGTCTTTGGTAGGTGAGACAATCTAGATTTGTGGCCAAACCATTTCGTTTTGGGTTTCTTCACAATCTAAAGATTATATACTCCCATTCTCTATTTTATATATCCTTTTGCGAACTTTTTCCATTTGTGATACGATCTAGGTAAGAAAGGAACAAATCTTACGATAGCATTTTATTTGAAGAACTTGTATTTTCTTCTGCAGCTATCATCATCATCAAGTATCGGGCCTGCTGGCGTAGGTGATCATGTCTCTCCACAAATTTCGATCACGACAGTTATAATTTCTGTTGTTGACCTTCTGCAGAGCCATTCTCTTAAGCTGCCTGGTATCTTTTCTCTTTGCTTCCCTCTATCTTTTCGTCCCTCAATTTTCCTACTTGTCACAATATATTCCAGCTGTTCCCTTCTCATTACATGGCCAAAAAATGATGATTGTTTTTTTTCCTGATATTGGGAATTAGCTCTCTAGCCTCTTTCAGAACGTTTTCATTGCTCTTTTAGCAATCCATATTTTTTTCGCGTCGACCCTTGAGTCTGGTGTTCGCGCAGCGTTTATTGAAGGCTCGTTATGTAATATTTGGATGTTTCTGCCTTTATCACATTTGACACAGGTAATACTAAAGCTTAAACCCACGCGACATTTCACCATTTTTTGGACCTACATGGGACCTCATTCGAAAATTGGTACAATAAACCTTTCTCTAAATGGAACAATTATAAAGCAAGTGTATAGATTCAAATACATGACATCAATAACACCAGATGGTAGATGCACTGGAGAAATTACAAGCAGAATAGGACAAGCAAATACGGAATTCCATAAAATGAAACACATCCTATGTAACAAATCATTGTGAATTAATTATTAGAAAACGTGTCCCAGAGTGCTACATTGAACCTGTTCTAGTGTATGCAAGTGAGTCATGGATGATAATCAAGACTGCACATTGAGCATTTGAGGCAGCTGAGATGTGGTTATCAATAGAGTTCTCGAATTCCACGGATAGCAAACAAAACTGATGAATGTTTCAAAAGAGGCTGAAGAAACCTGAAATATCATCAGAATAATAAGGAAAAGACAATTTACATTTATTGGGCATGTGATTAGAAAAGAACGCAATAGGAATACTATAACAAGGGCAGAATGAATAGATAGATGATCACAGGAAAACCAAGAGAAAATAATGCTAAACAACTTAACCAAATCTATCTATCTATTGACCTTTCGAGCCGTAGCCGGCCCATACATAGGGCGTAGACCAAAATACACCTTCTCCTATCTGAATTTCTGTTCTAGCAGTTTTCTTTTAAAGATATTTTATCAAATCTCGCCATCTGTCTCTGTTCTGTGCAAGCAGCTCTATCTCATTGAGGGAGCCGAATCCTGCTGCTCTTGTCTCTCGCATCAATGTTCTGCTCAGTGTCTTCCTTGGTCTTCCTCTTTTTCTCTTACCTGTTGTTTCCCATATGAGGGCTTGCTTTGCTATTCGGTTATTATCTCTTCTCATCACATGTCCAACATATGACCATCATCTTTTATTTATTACTGAAGATATTAGTGGTTGATTGGCGATTTCTCTAATTTCTTCGTTTGCTTTGAATTCGTTCCATGTTATACCAAGTATTTTCCTTAGACATTTATTTTCGAATGCGTTCAACTTTGTTTCTATATCTCTTGTTGTTTTCCAGCTTTCACACGCATACGTAAGGGTTGATAGTACATTTGATTTGAATAGCCTAAGTTTTGTGTTTTTGCTGATTAGTTTTGATTTCCACAACTTTTCAAGGCTTCTGAAAGACATTGCTTCTTTAGCCATTCTGATTCTAATTTCTTTACTTGTACCCCCTTCTCGATCAATGTGACTTCCAAGATAGATAAAGTGATCGATCTCTTCTACTGGTTTGTTTTCCATGTATATTTTGTCATCTGTTGGAATTAAACTTTTCATGACTTTAGTCTTTTCATGATTGATCTCAAGCCCAATTTTGCTGGCTATTGATAATAGTTCATTTGTGTTTTCCCGCATCGTTTTTATCTGACTGCTGATGAGAACTATGTCATCAGCAAAGTCGAGGTCCTCCAAATGGTCTCCTTGTATCCATTCGATGCCTTTATTACCAGTGCAGAATTTCTTCATTATGAAGTCCATAACAATTCCAAATAACAAGGGCGATAAAATACATCCTTGTTTAACCCCAGTTTCTATTGGGAAACATTCGCTCAGTCCTTCCTCTGTTCGAACTGCACATATGTGTATTTATCCAAATGGCATAATAAAAAAAAAGATCACCGGCAGAAATTATGACATTCATGGACGGAAAGATGTGGAGAGAGATGATCGTCTACGCTAATCGGCATGGCACCTAATTATAGTGAGAGATTTTTCTTGAAAGTAAAAGTAACCTTGTGTTTTGGCAAAAAAAAAGAAGAAATATGAAGTACCCCCGTCACGCCAAGTAGCGTATAGGAAATATGGTGTTAGTGACATTAAATTTTACATACCTTCTGCACGTGATTTTTGGGGTAATGTGGTCGATATTACGCCCGTGCCGCTTTACTTTCCCACAAAAAAATCCGGTACCCAATAAAGGCTGGGTGAACCGGAGCCGTCGGTTGGGATCGAAACCTACCTCTTGTCCTTTGTAGTCCAGTTCACTAACCACTGAGCGTTATAGCGATATCACCCAAAAATGTGTGGTTTGCTATGGAAGATATGCTCACTAACTCCGCCATCGCCTTAAGTCTCGTACAGTAGGGAACCTTTATTTGTACCTACTTATTTTGTGCTTGTTTATTCGTTAATTTCTTTATTTTTTAAAGTGAAAAAAATATGTGAATATAGTGTACAGTGGATATATTGGGATGTGGTGCTCACCTTTTTCCTTTGGGACTTTGACGTGGCTTTGGGGTTAAAATGTCCGAATTTCCCAGCCTTGTTTATCTTGTGGAGTAAGCAGCCCCGCTCCTTCCCCAAGTAAATGCTGGCCTCCTACACATTCTGTCGGGGATGGATGACACACCGCATGTCACGCGATCATTTAGCGTTGAGCTCACAATTCTGAATTGGCGTCAGCTTGTTATTGTCCAGTTAATCGACTCCTATAAATGTCGAGGTGACAACTTTACTACGTTAGTGTTGAGTTGATTTAATCTCTTTATAGTTTCGATGATGATCTCGCAGGGCTGTTTTAATCTCACATAATTACTGAGGTGATGGTCTCTCGTGTTGCTGTTATATGGATTATAGATTCAGCGGCGTGTGAGCTGCGCCCTTCGGTTCAACGTTACTCAATAATGACTTGCAAGTATTTCCGAGTTCCCTTGTTGTTCTGTACACGATATTTTAAAAAATTTAGGTCTTGTGGAAGTAAAGTTAGGTCAATCCAAAGAATTGCATAAAAATGGTATGCTGCAGTAAAGCTATTTGTAAGGAGAAATGAAAAAAAAATGGAGAGAGAAAAATAGAAAAAATCGCGGGGGTATTTTGTTTTAGCCAAGAGTAAAATTCACACTGCTTCCAACGGGAATCGAACACTATAGCTCGTTTCAAAATATATGCCCAACTTCAAAACGCTATTACTCTCTAACCGTTTGTTAAATACTTTTGAAATTTTCCAAATGTTATTAGAATGCAAAAGACCCTTTAAATGTATATTTAACAAATATCTTGCAGCTGCAGTTTTCTTAAAGCGGCGATATTTCTTTGATGTTTGTCAAAATTGTAAATTGTGAAGCCCTAAAGAATAGAAATTACCGTAGTTGCTGGTCTACGATTAATTTTCACTAGGTAAAGGCGTGGCCGTAATGGGGAAATAACTGGATAAAACAAAACACCAGGATAATTATTGTCTGCTCAGTTCGAGGACGGACGATAATATCAAGCTGTATGTCCAATTTTCATAGTTGTGTGGTCCTGAAAAAGACCGTTTGTTGAAATAATTTAAGGTAATATAGGGGCCAACATTGTGGGGGCTATATACTTTCATTCTGAATCAGACGAGTCTAAAAGATTAATAACTGTTTGGGGTTGAACATTCCACAAACCATTATTTTTCCAATATTCCTCTTCCTGTTTTAAGACGTGGTCTTCACATTTAGCCCAATAATCTTTGTCTAATTTAATAAAGCGAGATTAGCAAGAGTCTTTACATCGCATATTTTGAATGTTGTATTTTCATCTGCCACTTGTCCTTTTAATTTTGCCTAGATTAGTTCTATTGGATTTAAATGAGCATGGTAAGGTGGCAGCCTCAAACTTATATGACCGTGCTCTTGGATAATCTTATCTATTTGAAAAATCTTTGTCCTCTGTTTTTGCTTTACTAGAGATAGTAATTCAGGTTTTAAGTACATGTTATTAAATTGTATGTGCTCCTTTGTGAGCCATATCTTAATAGCATCTTTTGTACTGGATGACGTCGGAACTTTATCTTCAAGTGCAACAATGTTGTGGTACGCTGCATTGTCCATTATTAGGCAAGATGGTCGATCTAGTGATGGGAGAACAGAATTTTCAATCCAATGTCTAAATATGTGACCATTAATCTCAGAGTGATAATCCCGATTGTCTATGGATTTTGAAAGAAAAATGAGCTCTGCATTCTGTATTAGTCCATGTTGTCGACTACCTGCATGAGCAATTATCAAGCGCTGTCCTTTGCTGCTAGATATTAATCTCTTAATCTTTCCATCTGATGACTGCCATTCCCTTTGGTTAGTGTGGTGAGCATTGATCCATGTTTCATCCAAGTACACAATATCATAACCTTGCTTGCGCACCTCTTTTACTTCACGTAAGTACTTGCTTCTCATGACTACTATATGTGGCTTCTCACAGATGATGTTTCGTCCATTGGAATACTTTCTGAATGTAAAGCCTGCAGCTCTCACATTCCTCCATAATGTAGACTTTGATATTTCAATACTGTTGTTCTTTTTCAGCGATACTTTTAATTTTCTTATTGTAACAGTTTCATTCATACCCAACATTTTGTGAATTTCACTTCTAATAAGTTCACTGTCGAAATTATCCAACATTTTTGCTCTTCCTTGTGATTTTGTATATTTGGAACATTGACGGTCATGTGCTTGAATCCAGCGATTAAATGACCGTTTAGATAAATCCAAAATGTGTCTTGTTCTATTCTCAGGGTTTTCTAAAGAATGAAATAATCTTCCTCGTTTAGCCTCTTTGCAAAAATAGTCATACATTTTTATTGCGATGTTTTGTAAACTGCAGAATTTCATTTTATGACTCATGATAAATGTTAGCGTTCCACGTCTACACCTATGGATGAACGGAAATGGAACACACAATGCCTCGTGTTTTCTACAAGTGTCTAATTGTGTCAGACAGCTCACGTTTAAAGCGTGCAAAATCGTAAATTTGACCGTGTATAGATTTGTAATCGCTATTTTTAACTTAAATACTGTAAACACTAAGTTTTGACTACATCAATGGGTCGTTATAAATTTATATAAATCAAATAAGCAATAATAATAACCAAATGTTTGTTTTTAATGAAATTAATTCCCTGTTGGGTTCTAATCATTATAACTTTACATGCAAATTTTGAAAAAATTACAAAAAGCGGTTTAAAAGATATTGATTTTAAAAGTTGGGCACGACTTATGAAACAAGCTATAGTTGTTCGAACGTCGGTAGCACAGTCCGGTGGTTTTCCCAACTAGGCCCCCGAGGACCCATGTTAAGGTTATCCTGGAGGTTTGACCGTGTCAAGTATTTACATAGTTCTCTTATTTGTTTTTCTCTTGGCTCATCCATTCAACCACTCTAGTAGTATACAAGGGTCCATTTGAATATTATTTGGCCCGTAAATTAACAAAGATATATAGTAGGCGCGCGGCGCGCCTAATGTACTGTAGGCGCAGGGGGAGTTAACCGTGACATTTCGTGTCGGGATGTTGACCTCTAGTCCCGGTGACCCCGGAAGTGCGCTGTTTATGTCTGGTGTGTGCTGACTTTGGAGCGCTTGGTGTACTTGAGCGATAGTGATAGGTTAGTAGATTATACAACATCAATGAAAAACGATCAATATAAGACAGAAGACAAAGATATATTTTATTCTTTTATTATCTCAATAGGTGTATAACATACAAATATATTATATAACATTACAAAAATATTCAGTACAGTGAGTCAATATATAGTACATGGATAACATTTATTTACAGATAGGTAGTTGGGTGTCTGCTTAGCGTTGTGTCATAAATGAATCATAAGGGGTGAAACTGTTAGAGTTTGCTGGTTAGGCTAAGCTGGTAGTGTAAAGAGTTAAATATCTAGAGGCGTAGTCGAGACGTTATCATCAGCTACCTTTCTTTTTATATAGAAATAGGAAAGAGCATTTCTTGTTTGACTGTAGGAAAATATAGAATTATTTAAGACTTTGAAACCTACATTTTTTCCACCCTTGGCCTTTTGCGTGGCGAGAACCTCTAAAAACATATCTTTATCTAATTTGTTGTGTTGCTTGCTTAGCCCTTTACAACTGATTTTATCGTAATCCCCACTACAATGGTACGTCTTACTACATAAGCTAACAAGAGCTGTCCCTTCGTACTCTAGTTTAAAAAGCCCAGGCGTTCGTTTGGTGTACGCTTTAATACCCTTACAGTTTATAAATTCTGTTTTGCTAGTATGTTCATCGCAGCAATGGGTGTATGGAGGTCGCCTAGTGTGTAATAAGGGCTGTATAGGGGTCGGCTAGTATGTCGTGATGGGTGTACGGAGGTCGTCTAGTGTGTCATATTGGGTGTATAGAGGGCGTTTAGTGTGTCATGATGGTTGTATAGGGGTCGTCTAGTGTGGCATGATGGTTGTATAGGGGTCGTCTTGTGTGTCATGATGGTTGTATAGGGGTCGTCTAGTGTGCCGTGATGGGTGTACGGAGGTCGTCTAGTGTGTCATATTGGGTGTATAGAGGGCGTTTAGTGTGTCATGATGGTTGTATAGGGATCGTCTAGTGTGTCATGATGGTTGTATAGGGGTCGTCTAGTGTGCCGTGATGGGTCAATGGAGGTCGGCTAGTATGTCGTGATGGGTGTACGGAGGTCGTCTAGTGTGTCATATTGGGTGTATAGAGGGCGTTTAGTGTGTCATGTTGGTTGTATAGGGGTCGTCTAGTGTGTCATGATGGTTGTATAGGGGTCGTCTAGTGTGCCATGATGGGTACATGTAGGTCGGCTAGTATGTCGTGATGGGTGTACGGAGGTCGTCTAGTGGGGTATGATGGTTGTATGGAGGTCGTCTAGTGTGTCATATTGGGTGTATAGAGGGCGTTTAGTGTGTCATGATGGTTGTATAGGGGTCGTTTAGTGTATCGTGAGGGGTGTATGGAGGTCGTCTACTGTGTCGTGAGGGGTGTATGGAGGTCATCTGGTGTGGTATGTAGGGTGTATGGAGGTCATCTAGTGTGATATAAGGCTGTATGCCGGGCGTCTAGTGTGACATGAGGGCTGTATACCGGTCGCCTAGTGTGGTATGTGTGGTGTATGGCGGTTGTCTGGTATATCATACTTTAATCAACCAATAAGAAAAATGAAGGAACATTACATTCAACATTACTTATCTTAACTACTTTACATCAATACAGTTGAATAACGTGTTATCGTTAAGTCTTACCATACTTTAAGAGAAAACATTCAAACTTACAGCGTAAAATATAGTCTCAATCATCTACACCGAATATAACCTATTATCGATAACCCTTAACATACTTTAAGAGAAAACAATCCAACTTACAGTGCAAAACTCCGCTAGTGTGAACAGTAACTTTCCTTGAATCAATCAAACTTATAACGCCGTCTAGTTTAAATATAACCTGGTAAGAAATGAATAAATTAGCCAATCAGCGAGTGACTATGCCATCATCGCTTGATATCGGGATTAACCAATCAGAAAAGAGTATTAACATAGGAGGCGGGGCGAAGAAATGGCTGACAGGTGGATTAACCAATCAGAAAAGCGCGTTAGCCCAAGCGTAGGTAGTGGCTGTCGGGTCAGCAGTGGGGGAAAAATGCGGGGTGGTGGGTTACTTGAACTCGTTTTGACCCCTGAGGCAATTCCAGAAGAGTTCTATGACCTCATTTTGACCGCTGAAGGCTTTAATACCAATGTTTCCCACTTCAACGAACGACATACATCATTAAAGGTGATTACTTCAGCTCTTAGACTTTGGAGTTCCATATCTTTATCACTTCAACGAATGACAGACAACAGTAAAGATGATCATTTCAGGTAAGAAAACTTAGTTCCAAACCCTAACATTTCGTTTCATAACCAAAAGTTGAACTCAAAACCCTAAAAATTTAGGCCCAAAGTTGTAATTGTTAGACACGAAAGTCGTAAATGTTATATGCAAAGTCCAAAAGTTTGTCAAAAAGACAACCCAAACTCAAAATAGTTAGACACAAAACCCAACAATTTATAGGCAAAGTCCAAAAAGTTACTCCAAAAGACAACTAATGTAACTCTTAATCCCAAAATTTCGGCTCATATGCACAAAGTTGAACACGAACTCTACAAATTTAGTCCCAAAGTCGTAATTGTTAGACACGAAAGTCGTAAATGTTATATTCAAATCCAAAAGTTTGTTAAAAAGACAACCCAAACTCAAAATAGTTAGATGCAAAGCTCAAAAATGTATATGCAAAGTCCAAAAAGTTACTCCAAAAGACAACTAATGTAACACTTAACCCCAAAATTTCGTCTCATAACCAAACAGTTGAACTCAAAACCCTAAAAAATTTAGTCCCAAAGTGATACTAGTTCGACACAAAAGTCGTAAATGTTATATGCAAAGTCCAAAAGTTTGTCAAAAAGACAACCTTAACTCAAAATAGTTAGACACAAAGCCCAACAATTTATATGCAAAGTCTAAAAAGTTACTCCAAAAGACAACTAATGTAACACTTAACCCCCAAATTTCGTCGCATAACCAAACAGTTGAACGCAAAAGCCTAAAAATTTAGTCCCAAAGTGATACTAGTTCGACACAAAAGTCGTAAATGTTTATTCAAAGTTCAAAATATTGTCAAAAACAAAAACCCAAACTCAAAATAGTTAGACACGAAAGTCATAAATGTTATATGCAAAGTCCAAAATTTTGTCAAAAAGACAACCCAAACTCAGAATATTTAGACACAAAAGACCAAATAGTTACATTCAAAGTCCAAAAGTTTGTCAAAAAGACAACCTTAACTCAAAATAGTTAGACACAAACCCCAACAATTTATATGCAAAGTCCAAAAAGTTACTCCAAAAGACAACTAATATAACAACAAGCCCTAAAATTTCGTCTCATAACCAAAAAGTTGAACTCAAAACCCTAAAAAGTGTCCACTTATCAACCAAAGTCTTTAATACAGCTGAGAAAACCCTAATAAATAATTACAATTTACTAAAAATGTTGCACTTGATGATAGTTGCGACTGTGTCTAAATCATTATTGAAAATATTCATAGAACTCTAGTAAAAGCCAAACACACTAAAACACCACATTGAAAGAATGAACTTAAAGTTCACGCCCCTGTCACAACTCTGCTAAGAAAAAGTACTGCAAAGCATGAAAAGTTATGTCCCCTGCTATAACTCTACTAAACGAAAGTATTACCAAACACGTAGGTTACACTCCTACCATAACCCACTAAGAAAAACAAGATTTTGCTTAAAATACCACATTTATGATTGTTACGCCCCTTGTCCCTTTATGAGGGGCCGCCCATGAAACTGTTAGAAATAGTAAATTTAACCTAGTGGCATACCCCAGATGTTATATTAGGCATCCCCATAGCAAAAATTTACTTAAAACTCACTTTTATGGTGGTTACCCCCTGACCCATTTTTGAGGGAAACTGTTAAAAATAGTAAATTTAACAGCTAGACATACCCCAAACTTTATATTAAGCATCCCCGTATCAAGAATTTACATAAAAACAACGTTTGAAATTACTACCCCTGTACCCATTTTTGGCGGTTACACCCATGAAATCGATAAAAAATTGAAATTTAACACCTAGACATACCCCAAACTTTATAATAAACATCCCCGTATCAAGAATTTCCATAAAAACAACTTTTGAAATTACTACCTCTGTACCCATTTTTGGCGGTTACGCCCATGAAACTGTTAAAAATAGTAAATTTAACATCTAGACATACCCCAAACTTCATTTTAGTCATCCCCGTATCAAGAATTTACATAAAAACAACTTTTGAAATTACTACCCCAGTACCCATTTTTGGCGGTTACGCCCATGAAACTGTTAAAAATAGTAAATTTAACATCTAGACATACCCAAACTTTATATTAAGCATCCCCGTATCAAGAATTTACATAAAAACAACTTTTGAAATTACTACCCCTGTACCCATTTTTGGCGGTTACGCCCATGAAACTGTTAAAGATAGTAAATTTAACATCTAGACATACCCCAAACTTTATATTAGCATCCCCGTATCAAGAATTTACATAAAAACAACTTTTGAAATTACTACCCCTGTACCCATTTTTGGCGGTTACGCCCATGAAACTGTTAAAGATAGTAAATTTAACATCTAGACATACCCCAAACTTTATATTAAGCATCCCCGTATCAAGAATTTACATAAAAACAACTTTTGAAATTACTACCCCTGTACCCATTTTTGGCGGTAACGCCCATGAAATCGATAAAAAATTGAAATTTAACCTATTGGTATACCTCAAACATAATATTTGACACGCCCATGTATCAAATTTGCCTGAAAAATCAATCAAAAATTAGTAGTATATATCTAGTGATTGACCGGGTAGACTCTCATATAAGAAAAAATGAAGACTCTCATATAAGGAAAAAAACCGCACCAAAAAAATGTGCCTCGAACTGCGGGTAGACTATTTATATAAGAATTTATGTGCCTTCAAAGGCACTTTTGGGGGTCCTATCACTAGATATATACTACTAATTTTTGATTGATTTTTCAGGCAAATTTGATACATGGGCGTGTCAAATATTATGTTTGAGGTATACCAATAGGTTAAATTTCAATTTTTTATCGATTTCATGGGCGTTACCGCCAAAAATGGGTACAGGGGTAGTAATTTCAAAAGTTGTTTTTATGTAAATTCTTGATACGGGGATGCTTAATATAAAGTTTGGGGTATGTCTATATGTTAAATTTACTATTTTTAACAGTTTCATGGGCGTAACCGCCAAAAATGGGTACAGGGGTAGTAATTTCAAACGTTGTTTTTATGTAAATTCTTGATATGGGGATGCTTAATATAAAATTTGGGGTATGTCTATATGTTAAATTTACTATTTTTAACAGTTTCATGGGCGTAACCGCCAAAAATGGGTACAGGGGTAGTAATTTCAAAAGTTGTTTTTATGTAAATTTTTGTTATGGGGATGCTTAATATAAAGTTTGGGTATGTCTAGATGTTAAATTTACTATCTTTAACAGTTTCATGGGCGTATCCGCCAAAAATGGGTACAGGGGTAGTAATTTCAAAAGTTGTTTTTATGTAAATTCTTGATACGGGGATGCTTAATATAAAGTTTGGGGTATATCTAGATGTTCAATTTACTATCTTTAACAGTTTCATGGGCGTAACCGCCAAAAATGGGTACAGGGGTAGTAATTTCAAAAGTTGTTTTTATGTAAATTCTTGACACGGGGATGCTTAATATAAAGTTTGGGTATGTCTAGATGTTAAATTTACTATTTTTAACAGTTTCATGGGCGTAACCGCCAAAAATGGGTACTGGGGTAGTAATTTCAAAAGTTGTTTTTATGTAAATTCTTGATACGGGGATGACTAAAATGAAGTTTGGGGTATGTCTAGATGTTAAATTTACTATTTTTAACAGTTTCATGGGCGTAACCGCCAAAAATGGGTACAGAGGTAGTAATTTCAAAAGTTGTTTTTATGGAAATTCTTGATACGGGGATGTTTATTATAAAGTTTGGGGTATGTCTAATTGTTAAATTTCAATTTTTTATCGATTTCATGGGTGTAACCGCCAAAAATGGGTACAGGGGTAGTAATTTCAAACGTTGTTTTTATGTAAATTCTTGATACGGGGATGCTTAATATAAAGTTTGGGGTATGTCTAGCTGTTAAATTTAATATTTTTAACAGTTTCATGGGCGTAGCCCTCAAAAATGGGTCAGGGGGTAACCACCATAAAAGTGAGTTTTAAGTAAATTTTTGCTATGGGGAAGCCTAATATAACATCTGGGGTATGCCACTAGGTTAAATTTACTATTTCTAACAGTTTCATGGGCGGCCCCTCATAAAGGGACAAGGGGCGTAACAATCATAAATGTGGTATTTTAAGCAAAATCTTGTTTTTCTTAGTGGGTTATGGTAGGAGTGTAACCTACGTGTTTGGTAATACTTTCGTTTAGTAGAGTTATAGCAGGGGACATAACTTTTCATGCTTTGCAGTACTTTTTCTTAGCAGAGTTGTGACAGGGGCGTGAACTTTAAGTTCATTCTTTCAATGTGGTGTTTTAGTGTGTTTGGCTTTTACTAGAGTTCTATGAATATTTTCAATAATGATTTAGACACAGTCGCAACTATCATCAAGTGCAACATTTTTAGTAAATTGTAATTATTTATTAGGGTTTTCTCAGCTGTATTAAAGACTTTGGTTGATAAGTGGACACTTTTTAGGGTTTTGAGTTCAACTTTTTGGTTATGAGACGAAATTTTAGGGCTTGTTGTTATATTAGTTGTCTTTTGGAGTAACTTTTTGGACTTTGCATATAAATTGTTGGGGTTTGTATCTAACTATTTTGAGTTAAGGTTGTCTTTTTGACAAACTTTTGGACTTTGAATGTAACTATTTGGTCTTTTGTGTCTAAATATTCTGAGTTTGGGTTGTCTTTTTGACAAAATTTTGGACTTTGCATATAACATTTATGACTTTCGTGTCTAACTATTTTGAGTTTGGGTTTTTGTTTTTGACAATCTTTTGAACTTTGAATAAACATTTACGACTTTTGTGTCGAACTAGTATCACTTTGGGACTAAATTTTTAGGCTTTTGCGTTCAACTGTTTGGTTATGCGACGAAATTTGGGGGTTAAGTGTTACATTAGTTGTCTTTTGGAGTAACTTTTTAGACTTTGCATATAAATTGTTGGGCTTTGTGTCTAACTATTTTGAGTTAAGGTTGTCTTTTTGACAAACTTTTGGACTTTGCATATAACATTTACGACTTTTGTGTCGAACTAGTATCACTTTGGGACTAAATTTTTTAGGGTTTTGAGTTCAACTGTTTGGTTATGAGACGAAATTTTGGGGTTAAGTGTTACATTAGTTGTCTTTTGGAGTAACTTTTTGGACTTTGCATATACATTTTTGAGCTTTGCATCTAACTATTTTGAGTTTGGGTTGTCTTTTTAACAAACTTTTGGATTTGAATATAACATTTACGACTTTCGTGTCTAACAATTACGACTTTGGGACTAAATTTGTAGAGTTCGTGTTCAACTTTGTGCATATGAGCCGAAATTTTGGGATTAAGAGTTACATTAGTTGTCTTTTGGAGTAACTTTTTGGACTTTGCCTATAAATTGTTGGGTTTTGTGTCTAACTATTTTGAGTTTGGGTTGTCTTTTTGACAAACTTTTGGACTTTGCATATAACATTTACGACTTTCGTGTCTAACAATTACAACTTTGGGCCTAAATTTTTAGGGTTTTGAGTTCAACTTTTTGGTTATGAAACGAAATGTTAGGGTTTGGAACTAAGTTTTCTTACCTGAAATGATCATCTTTACTGTTGTCTGTCATTCGTTGAAGTGATAAAGATATGGAACTCCAAAGTCTAAGAGCTGAAGTAATCACCTTTAATGATGTATGTCGTTCGTTGAAGTGGGAAACATTGGTATTAAAGCCTTCAGCGGTCAAAATGAGGTCATAGAACTCTTCTGGAATTGCCTCAGGGGTCAAAACGAGTTCAAGTAACCCACCACCCCGCATTTTTCCCCCACTGCTGACCCGACAGCCACTACCTACGCTTGGGCTAACGCGCTTTTCTGATTGGTTAATCCACCTGTCAGCCATTTCTTCGCCCCGCCTCCTATGTTAATACTCTTCTCTGATTGGTTAATCCCGATATCAAGCGATGATGGCATAGTCACTCGCTGATTGGCTAATTTATTCATTTCTTACCAGGTTATATTTAAACTAGACGGCGTTATAAGTTTGATTGATTCAAGGAAAGTTACTGTTCACACTAGCGGAGTTTTGCACTGTAAGTTGGATTGTTTTCTCTTAAAGTATGTTAAGGTTTATCGATAATAGGTTATATTCGGTGTAGATGATTGAGACTATATTTTACGCTGTAAGTTTGAATGTTTTCTCTTAAAGTATGGTAAGACTTAACGATAACACGTTATTCAACTGTATTGATGTAAAGTAGTTAAGATAAGTAATGTTGAATGTAATGTTCCTTCATTTTTCTTATTGGTTGATTAAAGTATGATATACCAGACAACCGCCATACACCACACATACCACACTAGGCGACCGGTATACAGCCCTCATGTCACACTAGACGCCCGGCATACAGCCTTATATCACACTAGATGACCTCCATACACCCTACATACCACACCAGATGACCTCCATACACCCCTCACGACACAGTAGACGACCTCCATACACCCCTCACGATACACTAAACGACCCCTATACAACCATCATGACACACTAAACGCCCTCTATACACCCAATATGACACACTAGACGACCTCCATACAACCATCATACCCCACTAGACGACCTCCGTACACCCATCACGACATACTAGCCGACCTACATGTACCCATCATGGCACACTAGACGACCCCTATACAACCATCATGACACACTAGACGACCCCTATACAACCAACATGACACACTAAACGCCCTCTATACACCCAATATGACACACTAGACGACCTCCGTACACCCATCACGACATACTAGCCGACCTCCATTGACCCATCACGGCACACTAGACGACCCCTATACAACCATCATGACACACTAGACGATCCCTATACAACCATCATGACACACTAAACGCCCTCTATACACCCAATATGACACACTAGACGACCTCCGTACACCCATCACGGCACACTAGACGACCCCTATACAACCATCATGACACACAAGACGACCCCTATACAACCATCATGCCACACTAGACGACCCCTATACAACCATCATGACACACTAAACGCCCTCTATACACCCAATATGACACACTAGACGACCTCCGTACACCCATCACGACATACTAGCCGACCCCTATACAGCCCTTATTACACACTAGGCGACCTCCATACACCCATTGCTGCGATGAACATACTAGCAAAACAGAATTTATAAACTGTAAGGGTATTAAAGCGTACACCAAACGAACGCCTGGGCTTTTTAAACTAGAGTACGAAGGGACAGCTCTTGTTAGCTTATGTAGTAAGACGTACCATTGTAGTGGGGATTACGATAAAATCAGTTGTAAAGGGCTAAGCAAGCAACACAACAAATTAGATAAAGATATGTTTTTAGAGGTTCTCGCCACGCAAAAGGCCAAGGGTGGAAAAAATGTAGGTTTCAAAGTCTTAAATAATTCTATATTTTCCTACAGTCAAACAAGAAATGCTCTTTCCTATTTCTATATAAAAAGAAAGGTAGCTGATGATAACGTCTCGACTACGCCTCAATATATTTAACTCTTTACACTACCAGCTTAGCCTAACCAGCAATCTCTAACAGTTTCACCCCTTATGATTCATTTATGACACAACGCTAAGCAGACACCCAACTACCTATCTGTAAATAAATGTTATCCATGTACTATATATTGACTCACTGTACTGAATATTTTTGTAATGTTATATAATATATTTGTATGTTATACACCTATTGAGATAATAAAAGAATAAAATATATCTTTGTCTTCTGTCTTATATTGATCGTTTTTCATTGATGTTGTATAATCTACTAACCTATCACTATCGCTCAAGTACACCAAGCGCTCCAAAGTCAGCACACACCAGACATAAACAGCGCACTTCCGGGGTCACCGGGACTAGAGGTCAACATCCCGACACGAAATGTCACGGTTAACTCCCCCTGCGCCTACAGTACATTAGGCGCGCCGCGCGCCTACTATATATCTTTGTTAATTTACGGGCCAAATAATATTCAAATTGACCCTTGTATACTACTCACTCTTCAATACTGTTGGAGTTAATTATCTGTTTTTCTGTGTTTCAAAAGATGTCGGTGACTGTTTATCTGTTACTCTCTTTTTGCTAATGTATCTGCCATATCATTTTCATGGTGTGTTGGATTGTCCTGGGATCCATTACATCACCAGCCTTATGTTACGTCTGTATTAATGAGGTTATTTAAGTCGGTGGTGAGCTGTGTGGGTTCTGGTTCGTTTACTTTGGTTCACAGATCCTGCAGAGGTGGTGTTGAATACGTAATGATAACTGTGTTTCTCTTCTTTGGTGATATGATATAAACAATACTAACATCAAAACAAATAACACCAGGGCTAAATCTAAGAATAGCAACATGCTGCTATTCTTAGAATAGCAACATTGATATATGGTGCAGTAACATGGACATTATTGGACAAGAAAACAAAACAGAAAATTGAAGCCTTTAAAATGTGGATTGATAGAAGAAGAGGGAAAAATTGGATGGAAAGAAAAACAAATTTATGGAGTCTTAAAACAACTAAAAACAAAAAGAGAACTACTAAACACAATTCAAACACGATAAATTAGATTTCTGGTTCATGTTAAAAGACACAGCAGGCTACTAAAAGTTATCTTTGAATGGAAAATACAAGGTAAAAGAGACAGAGGCAGACCAAGACTAACATGGACGAGTAACATGCTCATGATTATTAGTGTTTGTTCTTTGTTTGCGTGCGCCAGCTTTCTATGTATAGCGAAATTCCGAGGGATTGATTTTTTTCATGAAAATCACTTTGTAAAATAATTCATTCAGGCAGCTCTGTGCTCATGGGTCCCTCGCTATACAGGCAGATATTTTCGGACGTCAGAGATACTCTCCATTTCATTGTCATTAAGTCTTTGAAGTTTTGGGTAATCCCACACCCCCTATTAATTTTGCCTGGACACAGCATTTTTTGTACCTGCTCTTTTCGATTTTCATCTGCCAAGGGTTCTTTTGAATACTCTTGGGACAGTATTTATTAATTTATTTTTTTGCCGCTATCCGAGAAAGTTAGACATCGGAAGAAGCCCAGAAGCCAGGGTAGTCTAAAACTATGAAGCAACCATGGATTTGAAGTGAAAAAAAATACCACGACCTATGGTGGATCCGAACCCGGGACGTTCATGTCAAGAGTACGACGTTTAACCTCTAGATCACGCAACCCAATGTTATTGGTTTCAAATTCTGTGAATTGTTGTCTGATGAGAACACATCAATGTTTGCTTCAAGACAACACATCAATGTTTGCTTCATTACAACTCATCAATGTTTGCTTCATTACAACTCGTCAATGTTTGCTTCATTACAATTCATCAATGTTTACATCATTACAACTCATCGTTTGCTTCATCACAACTCATCAATGTTTGCTTCATTACAACTCGTCAATGTTTGCTTCATTACAACTCGTCAATGTTTCCTTCATTACAACTCATCAATGTTTGCTTCATTACAATTCATCGTTTGCTTCATTACAACTCTTACATGTTTGCTTCATGACAACACATCAATGTTTGCCTCATCACAACTCATCAATGTTTGCTTCATTATAACTCTTACATGTTTGCTTCATTACAACACATCAATGTTTGCTTCATTACAACTCTTACATGTTTGCTTCATGACAACGCATCAATGTTTGCTTCATTACAACTCTTACATGCTTGCTTCATGACAACACATCAATGTTTGCTTAATTACAACTCTTACATGTTTGCTTCATGACAACACATCAAAGTCTGCTTCATTACAACTCATCGTTTGCTTCATTACAACTCTTACATGCTTGCTTCATGACAACACATCAATGTTTGCTTCATTACAACTCTTACATGTTTGCTTCATGACAACACATCAAAGTTTGCTTCATTACAATTCATCAATGTTTGCTTCATTACAACGCATCAATGTTTGCTTCATTACAACTCATCAATGTTTGCTTCATTACAACTCTTACATGTTTGCTTCATTACAACTCATCAACTTTTGCTTCATTACAACACATCAATGTTTGCTTCATTACAACACATCAATGTTTGCTTCATGACAACACATCAATGTTTGCTTCATTACAACACATCAATGTTTGCTTCATTACAACACACCAATGTTTGCTTCATTACATCTCATCAAAGTTTGCTTCATTACAACTCTTACATGTTTGCTTCATGACAACTCATCAATGTTTGATTCATGACAACTCGTCAATGTTTGCTTCATGACAACACATCAATGTTTGCTTCATTACAACTCATCAAAGTTTGCTTCATTACAACTCGTCAAAGTTTGCTTTATTACAACTCATCAATATTTGCTTCATTACAACTCATCAATGTTTGCTTCATTACAGCTCGTCAAAGTTTGCTTCATGACAACACATCAATGTTTGCTTCATTACAACTCATCAATGTTTGCTTCATTACAATTCATCAATGACAATATGCCAATGTTTGCCTCATGACAAAGCATCAATGTTGCTTCACTACAACTCATCAATGTTTGCTTCATTACAACACATCAATGTTTGCTTCATTACAACACACCAATGTTTGCTTCATTACATCTCATCAAAGTTTGCTTCATTACAACTCTTACATGTTTGCTTCATGACAACTCATCAATGTTTGATTCATGACAACTCGTCAATGTTTGCTTCATGACAACACATCAATGTTTGCTTCATTACAACTCATCAAAGTTTGCTTCATTACAACTCGTCAAAGTTTGCTTTATTACAACTCATCAATATTTGCTTCATTACAACTCATCAATGTTTGCTTCATTACAGCTCATCAAAGTTTGCTTCATGACAACACATCAATGTTTGCTTCATTACAACTCATCAATGTTTGCTTCATTACAATTCATCAATGACAATATGCCAATGTTTGCCTCATGACAAAGCATCAATGTTGCTTCACTACAACTCATCAATGTTTGCTTCATTACAATTCATCAATGTTTGCTTCATTACAACTCATCAAGTTTGCTTCATTACAACTTATCAAAGTTTGCTTCATTGCAACTCATCAATGTTTGCTTCATTACAACTCATCAAAGTTTGCTTCATTACAACTCATTGTTTGCTTCATTACAACTCATCAATGTTTGCTTCATTACAATTCATCAATGTTTGCTTTATTACAATTCAGCAATATTTGCTTCATTACAACTCATTGTTTGCTTCATGACAACTCTTACATGTTTGCTTAATGACAATACGTCAATGTTTGCTTCATTACAACTCATCAATGTTTGCTTCATTACGACTCATCAATGTTTGCTTCATTACAACTCATCAATGTTTGCTTCATTACGACTCATCAATGTTTGCTTCATTACAACTCTTACATGTTTGCTTCATTACAACTCTTACATGTTTGCTTCATTACAACTCATCAATGTTTGCTTCATTACGACTCATCAATGTTTGCTTCATTACAACTCATCAAAGTTTGTTTCATTACAACTCATCGTTTGCTTCATGACAACTCTTACTTGTTTGCTTCATGACAATTCGCCAATGTTTGCTTCATGGCAACACATCAATGTTTGCTTCATTACAACTCATCAACTTTTGCTTCATTACAACTCATCAATGTTTGATTGATGCGACTCACAAATTATTATGACAGCTCATAAATGTCTATATGATGACAGCTCATAAATGTCTATACGATGACAGCTAATTAATGTTTATACGATGACAGCTCATACATGTCTATATGATAACAGCTCATAAATGTCTACATGATAACAGCTCATAAATGTCTATATGATGACAGCTAATAAATGGCAAAATGATTACAGCTCATAAATGTCTATATGATGACGGCTCATAAATGTCTATATGATGACAGCTCATAAATGTCTATACGATGACAGCTCATAAATGTCTATACGATGACTGCTCATAAATGTCTATTCTATGACAGCTCATACATGTCTATATGATAACAGCTCATAAATGTCTATACGATGACAGCTCAAAAATGTCTATACGATGACAATTCATAAATGTCTATACGATGACAGCTCATACATGTCTATACGATGACAGCTCATAAATGTCTATACGATGACAGCTCCTAAATGTTTACTTGATACGGCTCATAAAGGTTAAGTTATCACCGTCTGATACCATAACCTGTTCAATTCTCAATGGGAAGGTATGGACACAGAAAATCAATTATCTGCCATTGATAAGGTGACGAAATGATGGACACACACTCAATATCAAGCTGTTTATTATGACAATGACGCACATTACAGCAAAAAAAGTGTAAATGAATAAGCAAAATGAACATGATAGAATATGAGTGCAATGGGAACTCGATAATGTTTTTGTTAAAGATCACACTTTAGAATGTGAAAAAGTTAAGTGAAGACATTTTACATTTGAGACAGCACATTCTTACTTGCCTTAGACATTATATTATATCACTTTTAAAAATTACATTTGGAAAATAATACTTATGTGAGACGTAAACTTATGACGTGCGTGAGGCGTTTTTATTACGTGCTTGAGACGTTATATTATGACGTGCGTGAGACGTTACCTTATTACGTGCTTGAGACGCTACTTTATTACGTGCTTGAGACGTTACTTTATTACGTGCTTGAGACGTTACCTTATTACGTGCCTGAGACGTTACATTATGACGTGCGTGAGACGTTACCTTATTACGTGCTTGAGACGCTACTTTATTACGTGCTTGAGACGTTACCTTATTACGTGCTTGAGACGTTACTTTATTACGTGCTTGAGACGTTACCTTATTACGTGCTTGAGACGCTACTTTATTACGTGCTTGAGACGTTACCTTATTACGTGCTTGAGACGTTACTTTATTACGTGATTGAGACGTTACTTTATTACGTGCATGAGACGTTACTTTATTACGTGCTTGAGACGTTACTTTATTACGTGCTTGAGACGCTACTTTATTACGTGATTGAGACGTTACTTTATTACGTACGTGAGACGTTACCCTATTACGTGCTTGAGACGTTACCTTATTACGTGCTTGAAACGTTACTTTATTACGTGCTTGAGACGTTACCCTATTACGTGCTTGAGACGTTACTTTATTACGTACTTGAGACGTTACCTTATTACGTGCTTGAGACGTTACCTTATTACGTGCTTGAGACGTTACCTTATTACGTGCTTGAGACGTTACTTTATTACGTGCGTGAGACGTTACCTTATTACGTGCTTGAGACGCTACTTTATTACGTGCTTGAGACGTTACCTTATTACGTGCTTGAGACGTTACTTTATTACGTGCTTGAGACGTTACCTTATTACGTGCTTGAGACGCTACTTTATTACGTGCTTGAGACGTTACCTTATTACGTGCTTGAGACGTTACCTTATTACGTTGTTGAGACGTTACTTTATTACGTGCTTGATACGTTACCTTATTACGTGCTTGAGACGCTACTTTATTACGAGCTTGAGACGTTACCTTATTACGTGCTTGAGACGTTACTTTATTACGTGCTTGAGATGTTAACTTATTACGTGCTTGAGACGTTACCTTATTACGTGCTTGAGACGTTACTTTATTACGTGCTTGGGGCTTTACCTTATTACGCGCTTGAGACGTTACTTTATTACGTGCTTGAGACGTTACCTTATTACGTGCTTGAGACGTTACTTTATTACGTGCTTGAGACGTTACCTTATTACGTGCTTCAGACGTTACCTTATTACGTGCTTGGGACGTTACCTTATTATGTGCTTGAGACGTTACTTTATTACGTGCTTGAGACGTTACTTTATTACGTGCTTCAGACGCTACTTTATTACGTGCTTGAGACGTTACTTTATTACGTGCTTGAGACGTTACTTTATTACGTGCTTGAGACGCTATTTTATTACGTGCTTGAGACGTTACTTTATTACGCGTTTGAGACGTTACCTTTTTACGTGCTTGAGACGTTACCTTATTACGTGCTTCAGACGTTACCTTATTACGTGCTTGAGACGTTACTTTATTACGTGCTTGAGACGCTACTTTATTACGTGCTTGAGACGCTACTTTATTACGTGCTTGAGACGTTACTTTATTACGTGCTTGAGACGCTACTCTATTACGTGCTTGAGACGCTACTTTATTACGTGCTTGAGACGTTACTTTATTACGTGCTTGAGACGCTACTTTATTACGTGCTTGAGACGTTACTTTATTACGTGCTTGAGACGTTACTTTATTATGTGCTTGAGACGTTACTTTATTACGCGCTTGAGACGTTATCTTATTACGTGCTTGAGACGTTACTTTATTACGTGCTTGAGACGCTACTTTATTACATGCTTGAAAGGTTACTTCATTACATGCTTGAGACGTTACTTTATTACGTGCTTGAGACGTTACTTTATTACGTGCTTGAAACGTTACTTTATTACATGCTTGAGACGTTACTTTATTACATACTTGAGACGTTACTTTATTACATGCTTGAGACGTTACCTTATTACGTGCTTGAGACGCTACTTTATTACATGCTTGAAACGTTACCTTATTACGTGCTTGAGACGCTACTTTATTACGTGCTTGAGACGCTAATTTATTACACGCTTGAAACGTTACCTTATTACGTGCTTGAGACGCTACTTTATTACGTGCTTGAGACGCTACTTTATTACATGCTTGAAACGTTACCTTATTACGTTGCTGAGACGCTACTTTATTACGTGCTTGAGACGCTACTTTAATACATGCTTGAGACGCTACTTTATTACATGCTTGAAACGTTACCTTATTACATGCTTGAGACACTAATTTACTACGTGCTTGAGACGCTAATTTATTACGTGCTTGAGACGCTACTTTATTACATGCATGAAACGTTACCTTATTACATGCTTGAGACACTAATTTACTACGTGCTTGAGACGCTAATTTATTACGTGCTTGAGACGCTACTTTATTACATGCTTGAAACGTTACCTTATTACATGCTTGAGACACTAATTTACTACGTGCTTGAGACGCTAATTTATTACGTGCTTGAGACGCTACTTTATTACATGCTTGAAACGTTACCTTATTACATGCTTGGGACGCTAATTTATTACGTGCTTGAGACGCTACTTTATTACATGCTTGAAACGTTACCTTATTACATGCTTGAGACGCTAATTTACTACATGCTTGAGACGCTACTATTTTAGTTAATTGGCTCAATTGTGTTTGTCCAGGAAGATAAAATGCTCCTGCTTTTTCTATTTTAATTTGAAATTTGATTAGAAGAAGCTGTATCTTAAAATGTTTAAACTTTAGTTTTTTAAAAATTGCATTCTTTAAACTCTCAGATCTCACATTTACTAATCTTTTATCTTTCTTTTACGAGCATTCACTACCAAGTTATAATTATTACTTGGGAACCGCGACAGCGTGCTGGTTAGTGAACTGGACTACGAAGGACAAGAGGTAGAGTTTGATCCCAACCGATGGCTTCCAGGTTAACCCTGCCTTAAATGGGTACCGGTTTTTTTTTCTGGGAAAGTAAAGCGGCATGGACATAATACCGACCACATTACCTAAAAAATTATGTGCCGAAGGTCTGTAAAAATTATTGTCACTAACACCATATTCCCTATACGCCACTTGGCGTGACGGGGCTCTTTACTTTAAAAAAAAAAAATTATTATAATTCTTACATAAGTATTTTCCTCTAGCTAAATATTTGATGTTGTGCGTGTGTTGTCACAAATTGAAACCTCTTCAAGGAAATGTCAATTTTGAAAATGAGGGGAATGTACTTCAACCCAGGACTTCTTTACCAATAAGTGCTGCAAATTTTCTAAGATTATAACTAAAATGCCATATTGAGATGAAAACAAGCCGCTGTGAAAGTGCTTGAGACATCACTTCTTTAGTGCTTGAGACATCACTTCCTTAGTGCTTGAGACATCACTTCTTTAGTGCTTGAGACATCACTTCTTTAGTGCTTGAGACATCACTTCTTTAGTGCTTGAGATATCACTTCCTTAGTGCTTGAGACATCACTTCCTTAGTGCTTGAGACACCACTTCCTTAATGATTGAGGCATTACATTAGTTCATTATTAAAAAAAAAACATAATAAAAAATGAGACGGACACGTGACAAACATCTTCTCTTTGACCTTTTAATACCGTTTCGTTCTAGTTATGAGAAAAATACAGCCCTTCTATAGGCCCCCAAAATATGTAATCCTAGAACTAATTATCGGAGCTAAGGGAATCTGTAGGGCAAAACGTGCTTGTAATCATGTCTCATTTTTATAATTCTCCTCACTGTTGGGGAGAGATTAATTTCCAGCAAGCTCAGAGTTCTAGGTTTGAGCCAATGCCCGCCAGCATTTCACTAATGCGGGATCTAGTTCCTTATTTGTCTGCGTGAGATAGAGAGTTCTAGCGTCTCTGGAAGATGGTGTTTTTTGTTTCCCGTCTATCCCTATTCGAGAGTGGAAAGAAATAATCCGTTTTTATTATTTCGTTAAAAAAAAAAATGAAACCGCCTTCTAGTTTTGATATTTCTTTTTTTTTTTTTTGTTATGCATTTGTCAAAATGTAGGCATTGGGAGGAGTTTTAAGTTGTGAAGAGTTTTTTTTTCTTTTTTTTTTCATTTTTTCATTATTAATTTTTTTTTCTTTTTTTTTGCGTTCGCCACCTCTGACGAAGTCCCTAGTGGAACTGAATTTTGCGTGCTAGTCAGTTCCCTGACAGCCGTGTGCACAGGGGTCCCTCGCCGGACAGGCAGATAACTCCGCCATATCCATTCTGTCGATGAGTAATTGACGTTTCAAGCCGGGCCTCGCTGCTTAGACTAAAGGTGGTCCTTTAAAGGAACGAAAATAAAAATCCCAACTGGTGCAGCCAGGATTTGAAACCACAACCTCTCTGTCTCGAGGTCGGCGTCTTGCCTCGAGACCAACCAGTCCCCGCAATGTCTTTTATTTAATGAGTGTAGTTTATGGTGAGCGTTTATTGCTCACAGGTTATTTAGTTTATAAAGTTTAGATTTGTGGGAATTTAGTTTGTGAAGTTAAGATGTGGTAAGTTTGGCTATGCGGAGTAAAGACTGTGGAGATTTATAGTTGTTAGGAGTTTAAGGTGTTGCAAGTATTACTTTATTATGAATTTAGCTCGTGGAAAGTCTAGGTTAAGACTTTGTTGAAAGTGTTATATTACGATGAATTTAGCTCGTGGAAAGTCAAGGTTAAGAGTTCTAATTGTTGCAAGTATTACATTACGATGAGTTTAACTCGTGGAGAGTCTAGGTTGTTAGTTTAAGCCTTTGTAATTTTTGTTGTGAGAATGTCAGTTTGTGGTGCATTTAGATTGTAGTAAGTTCAGAATGTTCTGTGTCTTAGTTGTAGATAACTGAGTGTACGTAAAAGCAAGGTTGTAGTGGTGTGGAAGTTGAGTTGTTAAATTTGACATTTTTTGTTTCTATCTCAGGACAAACACAAGCGATGGCATTAATCTTGGAGCTAGCCTTGTTTTTTTCAGTCGCATTTTACGTATTCAGGTTTTTACGTTTGCGCAGAAGGAATAATCTGTTTGTTTTTCACTTTTATGGAATGCCTGGTCAGGCGTGAACCGATAGTACTGTTGTTGGTTTAATGTTGCCGGGTTGATGTTGCTGTTGTTGGTGTAATGTTGCCTGATTGATGTTGCTGTTGTTGGTGTAATGTAGCCGGGTTGATGTTGCTGTTGTTGGTTTAGTGTCACCAGGTTGATGTTACTGTAACTTGTTTAATGTCGCTGTGTTGATGTTGCTGTTGTTGGTTTAATATCACAAGGTTGATGTTACTGTTGTTGGTTTAATGTCACCAGTTTGATGTTGCTGTTGTTGGTTTAGTGTCACCAGGTTGATGTTACTGTAACTTGTTTAATGTCGCTGTGTTGATGTTACTGTTGTTGGTTTAATGTCACCAGTTTGATGTTGCTGTTGTTGGTTTAGTGTCACCAGGTTGATGTTACTGTAACTTGTTTAATGTCGCTGTGTTGATGTTGCTGTTGTTGGTTTAATGTCACCAGGTTGATGTTGCTGTTGTTGGTTTAGTGTCACCAGTTTGATGTTGCTGTTGTTGGTTTAATGTCACCAGTTTGATCTTGCTGTTGTTGGTTTAGTGTCACCAGGTTGATGTTACTGTAACTTGTTTAATGTCGCTGTGTTGATGTTGCTGTTGTTGGTTTAGTGTCACCAGGTTGATGTTACTGTAACTTGTTTAATGTCGCTGTGTTGATGTTGCTGTTGTTGGTTTAATGTCACCAGGTTGATGTCCGGTAACTTGTTTAATGTCGCTGTGTTGATGTTACAGTTGTTGGTTTAATGTCACCAGGTTGATGTCCTGTAACTTGTTTAATGTCGCTGTGTTGATGTTACAGTTATTGGTTTAATGTCACTGTGTTGATGTTACAGTTGTTGGTTTAATGTCACCAGGTTGATGTCCTGTAACTTGTTTAATGTCGCTGTGTTGATGTTACAGTTATTGGTTTAATGTCACCAGATTGATGTCCTGTAACTTGTTTAATGTCGCTGTGTTGATGTTACAGTTGTTGGTTTAATGTCACCAGGTTGATGTCCTGTAACTTGTTTAATGTCGCTGTGTTGATGTTACAGTTGTTGGTTTAATGTCACCAGGTTGATGTCCTGTAACTTGTTTAATGTCGCTGTGTTGATGTTACAGTTGTTGGTTTAATGTCACAAAAACCCCGGCTCTCTATTAAAAACAACAGAGAGCAGTAAAGATAATTGATTGAAACTTTATTTGGAGAAACACTCATTGTTGTCTGACTGCATTCACGCGATGATTAAAGGAATAGTTGCTCTCCTGGATAGTTCTGCTTCACCAAAACAGGCGACTCCTCTTCGTCATCCAATTTTAAATCACTTTAAATTGGCATAAATGCGTTGTGCAAACTGTTTTGTGTATCTGTGATATTTGCACCTTTCGGATCAAACCATCCTTCTTCGGCATTGCGGTTTGTATCACCGGCTTGCCTTCCTTCACCGGCTTGCCTTCCTTCACCGGCTTGCCTTCCTTCACCGGTTTGCCTTCCTTCACCGGCTTGCCTTCCTTCACCGGCTTGCCTTCCTTCACCGGCTTGCCTTCCTTCACCGGCTTGCCTTCCTTCACCGGCTTGCCTTCCTTCACCGGCTTGCCTTCCTTCACCGGTTTGCCTTCCTTCACCGGTTTGCCTTCCTTCACCGGCTTGCCTTCCTTCACCGGCTTGCCTTCCTTCACCGGCTTTGCCTTCCTTCACCGGTTTGCCTTCCTTCACCGGCTTGCCTGTCTTCTCGAACACTGAGGACTGTATTGGCCATACTAGGTTGGTTAGTGTGTTAGTAGAGGCAGTGCGAAGAGGTGTAGTAGGATCTTCATAGTTCTGGTCAACCGATCCTGGCGCTAGCCTTCAGTTCTGAGTCGCTGTCAGCTTCTGCTTTCTTGCTGTCGCGTACCTTTGCTTCCGGATGAAAAAAACACTAAAACGAAGAGAAAATGTCATCAGAGAATCGGCAATTACAGCCTAGTTGATTGTTGGCCTGGTCACAAGAAGGTTACAGCCTAGTTGATTGTTGGCCTGGTCACAAGAAGGTTACAGCCTAGTTGATTGTTGGCCTGGTCACAAGAAGGTTACAGCCTAGTTGATTGTTGGCCTGGTCACAAGAAGGTTACAGCCTAGTTGATTGTTGGCCTGGTCACAAGAAGGTTACAGCCTAGTTGATTGTTGGCCTGGTCACAAGAAGGTTACAGCCTAGTTGATTGTTGGCCTGGTCACAAGAAGGTTACAGCCTAGTTGATTGTTGGCCTGGTCACAAGAAGGTTACAGCCTAGTTGATTGTTGGCCTGGTCACAAGAAGGTTACAGCCTAGTTGATTGTTGGCCTGGTCACAAGAAGGTTACAGCCTAGTTGATTGTTGGCCTGGTCACAAGAAGGTTACAGCCTAGTTGATTGTTGGCCTGGTCACAAGAAGGTTACATCCTAGTTGATTGTTGGCCTGGTCACAAGAAGGTTACAGCCTAGTTGATTGTTGGCCTGGTCACAAGAAGGTTACAGCCTAGTTGATTGTTGGCCTGGTCACAAGAAGGTTACAGCCTAGTTGATTGTTGGCCTGGTCACAAGAAGGTTACAGCCTAGTTGATTGTTGGCCTGGTCACAAGAAGGTTACAGCCTAGTTGATTGTTGGCCTGGTCAGAAGAAGGTTACAGCCTAGTTGATTGTTGGCCTGGTAACAAGAAGGTTACAGCCTAGTTGATTGTTGGCCTGGTCACAAGAAGGTTACAGCCTAGTTGATTGTTGGCCTGGTCACAAGAAGGTTACAGCCTAGTTGATTGTTGGCCTGGTCACAAGAAGGTTACAGCCTAGTTGATTGTTGGCCTGGTCACAAGAAGGTTACAGCCTAGTTGATTGTTGGCCTGGTCACAAGAAGGTTACAGCCTAGTTGATTGTTGGCCTGGTCACAAGAAGGTTACAGCCTAGTTGATTGTTGGCCTGGTCACAAGAAGGTTACAGCCTAGTTGATTGTTGGCCTGGTCAGAAGAAGGTTACAGCCTAGTTGATTGTTGGCCTGGTCACAAGAAGGTTACAGCCTAGTTGATTGTTGGCCTGGTCAGAAGAAGGTTACAGCCTAGTTGATTGTTGGTCTGGTCAGAAGAAGGTTACAGCCTAGTTGATTGTTGGCCTGATCACAAGAAGGTTACAGCCTAGTTGATTGTTGGCCTGGTCACAAGAGGGTTACAGCCTAGTTGATTGTTGGCCTGGTCACAAGAAGGTTACAGCCTAGTTGATTGTTGGCCTGGTCACAAGAAGGTTACAGCCTAGTTGATTGTTGGCCTGGTCACAAGAAGGTTACAGCCTAGTTGATTGTTGGCCTGGTCACAAGAAGGTTACAGGCTAGTTGATTGTTGGCCTGGTCACAAGAAGGTTACAGCCTAGTTGATTGTTGGCCTGGTCACAAGAAGGTTACAGCCTAGTTGATTGTTGGCCTGGTCACAAGAAGGTTACAGCCTAGTTGATTGTTGGCCTGGTCACAAGAAGGTTACAGCCTAGTTGATTGTTGGCCTGGTCACAAGAAGGTTACAGCCTAGTTGATTGTTGGCCTGGTCACAAGAAGGTTACAGCCTAGTTAATTGTTGGCCTGGTCACAAGAAGGTTACAGCCTAGATGATTGTTGGCCTGGTCACAAGAAGGTTACAGCCTAGTTGATTGTTGGCCTGGTCACAAGAAGGTTACAGCCTAGTTGATTGTTGGCCTGGTCACAAGAAGGTTACAGCCTAGTTGATTGTTGGCCTGGTCACAAGAAGGTTACAGCCTAGTTGATTGTTGGCCTGGTCACAAGAAGGTTACAGCCTAGTTGATTGTTGGCCTGGTCACAAGAAGGTTACAGCCTAGTTGATTGTTGGCCTGGTCACAAGAAGGTTACAGCCTAGTTGATTGTTGGCCTGGTCACAAGAAGGTTACAGCCTAGTTGATTGTTGGCCTGGTCACAAGAAGGTTACAGCCTAGTTGATTGTTGGCCTGGTCACAAGAAGGTTACAGCCTAGTTGATTGTTGGCCTGGTCACAAGAAGGTTACAGCCTAGTTGATTGTTGGCCTGGTCACAAGAAGGTTACAGCCTAGTTGATTGTTGGCCTGGTCAGAAGAAGGTTACAGCCTAGTTGATTGTTGGCCTGGTAACAAGAAGGTTACAGCCTAGTTGATTGTTGGCCTGGTCACAAGAAGGTTACAGCCTAGTTGATTGTTGGCCTGGTCACAAGAAGGTTACAGCCTAGTTGATTGTTGGCCTGGTCACAAGAAGGTTACAGCCTAGTTGATTGTTGGCCTGGTCAGAAGAAGGTTACAGCCTAGTTGATTGTTGGCCTGGTCACAAGAAGGTTACAGCCTAGTTGATTGTTGGCCTGGTCACAAGAAGGTTACAGCCTAGTTGATTGTTGGCCTGGTCACAAGAAGGTTACAGCCTAGTTGATTGTTGGTCTGGTCACAAGAAGGTTACAGCCTAGTTGATTGTTGGCCTGGTCACAAGAAGGTTACAGCCTAGTTGATTGTTGGCCTGGTCAGAAGAAGGTTACAGCCTAGTTGATTGTTGGCCTGGTCACAAGAAGGTTACAGCCTAGTTGATTGTTGGCCTGGTCACAAGAAGGTTACAGCCTAGTTGATTGTTGGCCTGGTCACAAGAAGGTTACAGCCTAGTTGATTGTTGGCCTGGTCAGAAGAAGGTTACAGCCTAGTTGATTGTTGGCCTGGTCAGAAGACGAAAGCTGTATCTGCGTTTAGCCACTTCTTATTTCCTTTTATATCTAAACTATGCAACTGGTTGACCCATTATGTGATCACGACCATTATGAGTGATGTGATTACGTCCATTATGAGTGATGTGTTCACGCCCATTATGAGTGATGTGATCATGCCATTATGAGTGATGTGTTCACGCCCATTATGAGTGATGTGTTCACGCTCATGATGAGTGATGTGATCACGCCCATTATGAGTGATGTGTTTATGCCCATTATGTGTGGTGTGTTTATCCGCATTATGAGTGATGTGTTCACGCCCATTATGAGTAATGTGTCCACACCCATTATGAGTAATGTTCACTACCATTATGAGTAACGTGTCCACACCCATTATGAGTAATGTTCACTACCATTATGAGTATTGTGTTCACACCCATTGTGAGTGATGCATCCATGTCAGCTGTTGTACATTTACTTGCAGTAGAAATTACAAGTGGAGTTTTACACAGATTTACATCAGCAGAATCTGTACGCACATACGTTAAATGGTTAAACGAGGTTATAGACAAACATTTCTTCTCGTATGCAATACGCTATGTCACTCACAATAGGCAATACGCTATGTCACTCACAATAGGCAATACGCTATGTCACTCACAATAGGCAACACGCTATGTCACTCACAATAGGTAATACGCTATGTCACTCACAATAGGCAACACGCTATGTCACTCACAATAGGCAATACGCTATGTCACTCACAATAGGCAACACGCTATGTCACTCACAATAGGCAACACGCTATGTCACTCACAATAGGCAATACTCTATGTCACTCACAATAGGCAATACGCTATGTCACTCACAATAGGCAATACACTATGTCACTCACAATAGGCAATACGCTATGTCACTCACAATAGGCAATACGCTATGTCACTCACAATAGGCAATACGCTATGTCACTCACAATAGGCAATATGCTATGTCACTCACAAACGCAAAAGTCGGACTACCGATTAATATCGATAAAGCAAAGATAATGAAATATAACGACACATGCCACAACACAGTAGAACTTCATGAATCGCCAATCGAGGAAGTGGATTATTTTACATATCTGGGCAGCATTATCGACAAAGGAGGTGGGAGCAGGAAGAGACATTAAGCAGAGAATAAATAAAGCAGGCACAGCTTTCACCAGCTTAATAAAATATGAGCATCAAAAAACATAGCAAGCTCAAAGATAATATTCCTTAATAGAAATGTAAAACAGTCCCCTTAAATGGCATAGAGCACGGATGCTAAATAACACAACTAAACAAAAATGACAGATCTTTATAAACAATTGTATGAGGGAAATTCTGAGCGTCAGATGGTATGACAAGATCTGAAGTGATCTGAAAAAGAACAAAACAAGGGCCAATAGAGCAACAGCTAATGTACTGGAAATGTAGATGAATTGACTAGTCACACAGTAAGAGAAACCGAAGCCAGAATTACCATAGATAAGCCAGAATAACCAGAGATAAGCCAGAATAACCAGAGATAAGCCAGAATAACCAGAGATAAGCCAGAAAAACCAGAGATAAGCCAGAATAACCAGAGATAAGCCAGAATAACTAGAGATAGGCCAGAATAACCAGAGATAAGCCAGAATAACTAGCATAAGCCAGAATAACAAGAGATAAGCCAGAACAACCAGAGATAAGCCAGAATAACCAGAGATAAGCCAGAACAACCAGAGATAAGCCAGAATAACCAGAGATAAGCCAGAATAACTAGAGATAAGCCAGAATAACCAGAGATAAGCCAGAATAACTAGAGATAAGACAGAATAACCAGAGATAAGCCAGAACAACCAGAAATAAGCCAGAACAACCAGAGATAAGCCAGAATAACCAGAGATAAACCAGAATAACTAGAGATGAGCCAGAATAACTAGAGATGAGCCAGAATAACCAGAGATAAGCCAGAATAACCAGAGATAAGCCAGAACAAACAGAGATAAGCCAGAATAACCAGAGATAAGCCAGAATAACTAGAGATAAGCCAGAATAACCAGAGATGAGCAGAATAACTAGAGATAAGCCAGAATAACCAGAGATAAGCCAGAACAACCAGAGATAAGCCAGAATAATTAGAGATAAGCCAGAATAACCAGAGATAAGCCAGAATAACCAGAGATAAGCCAGAATAACCAGAGATAAGCCAGAATAACCAGAGATAAGCCAGAATAACCAGAGATAAGCCATAATAACCAGAGATAAGCCAGAATAACCAGAGATAAGCCAGAATAACCAGAGATAAGCCAGAACAACCAGAGATAAGCCAGAATAACCAGAGATACTGCCATGCAGCTCACCAGAAAGCGAAGATCCAGGAATATATGGAGAATTCGCGGCAACCCTTTAGAACATTAGCCTAGACTGTGGAGAAAATGTCTCAGAGTAGGCTCGGCTGGAGAAACATTGTTCCTGGCCTGTGCTCCAATAAGGGGTCTAATAAGGTCATTGATTGATTGATTGATTGATTGATTGATGATGTCATGAGAACGCGAGTGGCATAGTCATTAGCGCGATGCTTGACGATAAAATGATCATAGTTCAATTCCAGCTTGACATAATCCAATCTACGTTACAAACATGTTACCCTGGCTTGCTAAATTGGAGAAGATATTAACAGCGAGTAAAAGCACTGTTGTCTGACTTATTTAATATTTCACTCCCCCACGGCTTTATAAATTATGGGACATCTTTTAGACCGTTAACGTGTTTTATATATATATAAATGATCCACTTTCAGTAATTAACCATTATGATAAACATTAACGTATCTCCATCACCTCTTTTTCTCTCTCACACACTATCTCTCCTATATATACGTAGTAACAACTTTGAAGCTAGGTCTGCTTGCGTTCGCCCGATGGCTAAAATATTCTAGAGTATTCGTAGAATGTAGAATTCCTCTTCGTCATCCGTCCTTAAAAGGACGTTGAGTGGACGTGTCTGCGTTGTGTTGTGGTTTGCAGTATAACTGTTATATTTGCGCATTTCGGCCCAACACATCCGACTTCAGCCCGACATTTTTTAGTAACGGGTTGTTTTCCCTCTTCGATCCCTGCTCACTTGGCCGGACTAGACAGGTTAGTCTGTTGCTGGAGGCACCACAGAGAGGTGGAGCAGGGTCTGGATGGTTTTGGTTCACCAATCCTGGCGCAAGCGATCAGCTGTGGGTCGCTGACAACCTCCAGCTCTGGTGCTGGCGCGCGCGCCTTCTAGATCTAAGTTAACCTCTATTACATTTTCCTTTTTAGGTGCTCATGTCCTTTGGATCATGTCCTTTTCAGATGATCATTTGCTTTCACAATCTATCCATAGTGCATCGTATTAATTCTGTTGTTGAGTGTTTTCCTTGCGATAACACCAAGCTATCTAGTATTTTCTCTTTTTGTCGTCCGCATTCTCTCTTTCCTTGTATTTTGCCATCTGGCAAAGTTGAAACCAAGCATTCCAACTTTCCTCTTCTCATGATGTGCCGGAAAAATGTTGATTATTTCTTTCTGATGTCTATTAGGAGTTCCATTTTTGTGTTTGCCTCTTTGAGAATTTTCTCATTGGTCTTTTTAGCTGTCCGGGGATCTTTCAACATTCTTCCGAGAAATCCCATCTCTGAGGCTTTTAATCATCTTTTTCTTTCTTTACCGTCCAGGATTCTCTTCCATAGGTCATAATTGACTTTATATAGCACCGATGAACTCTCTTTCTCACTTCTATTGACACATTTTTGTTGCATACTATTTGTATGTACATTTGCTTTACTGTAGGTTTTTTCAATATATCCAAATAAAAGTAGAAGTCATTTATCCCACTCCACAAAGACAGTATCCCAATAGAAGCATTGCACGCACGTATATGTGGATACAGTTAAATAAATCACATCTTTAATGGGATCTCCATTCTTTAATTAAAATAATAATACTAATAATAATATTATGAACATAAATGTAAACGTGTTTTAGAGTTAAAAAAATGAACATCATTAGAATTATAATAACAATTATTAAGGCTGTGTAAGAACAATCGTAGTTAGCGTAAAATAAAAACAAATTCTAATTGAAGCGCCTGATTGTCTTGACAATTTTAGCGCCTGGTTCATTGTGGCGGAAGTTGACAGAAGGTGAAAGCTGCTGCTTGAATCCCTGGTCTCCAGCTGTGATTTGCCCAAGCTCTAATTATGACCGCCACGGGGAATCTCTCCGGTGAACCTTTTCTTAGCCGGTACAGCGTAGCCTTTTAATGACATATTAATCATTTTAAGAAGATAAGTCTGGACTTTCTTGAGTGGAGTTACCTTTTTGATGTTTTAATCCTGCGATAGAATAGTCACATCTAGCTTTACGTAACATTTGTTTAAAGTAATGATTTAATCATGTGGTAAAATATTTACACATCGATTTACGCAGTTACATTTCGGTAATGCTTTAATTCTGTGAGAAAATATTTAGATCTTGCTTTACGCCAATCCACTATTTTCTTCTTCATCTTCATCTTCTTTTTCTTATACCACAACTCCTTCTTCATCTTCTTGTTCTTATACCTCTACTTCATCTTCTTGTTCTTATACCTCTACTTCATCTTCTTGTTCTTATACCTCTACTTCATCTTCTTGTTCTTATACCTCTACTTCATCTTCTTGTTCTTATACCTCTACTTCATCTTCGTCTTCTTGTTCTTAAACCTCTACTTCATCTTCGTCTTCTTGTTCTTATACCTCTACTTCTTCTTCGTCTTCTTGTTCTTATACCTCTACTTCTTCTTCTTGTTCTTATACCTCTACTTCATCTTCTTGTTCTTATACCTCTACTTCATCTTCTTGTTCTTATACCTCTACTTCATATTCTTGTTCTTATACCTCTACTTCATCTTCTTGTTCTTAAACCTCTACTTCATCTTCGTCTTCTTGTTCTTAAACCTCTACTTCATCTTCGTCTTCTTGTTCTTATACCTCTACTTCTTCTTCATCTTCTTGTTCTTATACCTGTACTTCTTCATCTTCTTGTTCTTATACCTGTACTTCTTCCTTCATCTTCTTGTTCTTATACCTGTACTTCTTCCTTCATCTTCTTGTTCTTATACCTGTACTTCTTCATCTTCTTGTTCTTATACCTGTACTTCTTCCTTCATCTTCTTGTTCTTATACCTGTACTTCTTCATCTTCTTGTTCTTATACCTGTACTTCTTCCTTCATCTTCTTGTTCTTATACCTGTACTTCTTCATCTTCTTGTTCTTATACCTGTACTTCTTCATCTTCTTGTTCTTATACCTGTACTTCTTCATCTTCTTGTTCTTATACCTGCACTTCTTCTTCATCTTCTTGTTCTTAAACCTCTACTTCATCTTCATCTTCTTGTTCTTATATCTGCACTTCTTCTTCATCTTCTTGTTCTTATACCTCTACTTCTTCTTCATCTTCTTGTTCTTATACCTCTACTTCTTCTTCATCTTCTTGTTCTTATACCTCTACTTCTTCTTCATCTTCTTGTTCTTATACCTCTACTTCTTCTTCATATTCTTGTTCTTATACCTCTACTTCTTCTTCATATTCTTGTTCTTATACCTCTACTTCTTCTTCATATTCTTGTTCTTATACCTCTACTTCTTCTTCATATTCTTGGTCTTATACCAGCACCTCTGCATCTTCTTGTTCTTATACCAGCACCTCTGCATCTTCTTGTTCTTATACCTGCACCTCCTCATCTTCTTGTTCTTATACTACTACTACATCTTGTTCGTCTTCTTGTTCTTATACTACTACTACTACATCTTGTTCGTCTTCTTGTTCTTATACTACTACTACTACTACTACTACTACTACTACATCTTGTTCGTCTTCTTGTTCTTATACTACTACTACATCTTGTTCGTCTTCTTGTTCTTATACTACTACTACATCTTGTTCGTCTTCTTGTTCTTATACTACTACTACTACTACATTTTGTTCGTCTTCTTGTTCTTATACTACTACTACTACTACATCTTGTTCGTCTTCTTGTTCTTATACTACTACTACTACTACTACATTTTGTTCGTCTTCTTGTTCTTATACTACTACTACTACTACTACATTTTGTTCGTCTTCTTGTTCTTATACTACTACTACTACTACATCTTGTTCGTCTTCTTGTTCTTATACTACTACTACTACTACTACTACATCTTGTTCGTCTTCTTGTTCTTATACTACTACTACTACTACATTTTGTTCGTCTTCTTGTTCTTATACTACTACTACTACTACATCTTGTTCGTCTTCTTGTTCTTATACTACTACTACTACTACATCTTGTTCGTCTTCTTGTTCTTATACTACTACTACTACTACATCTTGTTCGTCTTCTTGTTCTTATACTACTACTACTACTACTACTACATTTTGTTCGTCTTCTTGTTCTTATACTACTACTACTACTACATCTTGTTCGTCTTCTTGTTCTTATACTACTACTACTACTACTACTACTACATCTTGTTCGTCTTCTTGTTCTTATACTACTACTACTACTACTACTACATTTTGTTCGTCTTCTTGTTCTTATACTACTACTACTACTACTACTACTACATCTTGTTCGTCTTCTTGTTCTTATACTACTACTACTACTACTACTACATTTTGTTCGTCTTCTTGTTCTTATACTACTACTATAGGTCGTTTCAAAATATTTTGAAGGTGTTTAAAATTCCATATCTCTGCAACCAATTGATTGATAATGCTGAAATTTTGCATATGGTCTTGTGATTTTTTGGTCCCAAGAAGTACATTCATTTCCTCACCAACAAACGTATAGTTTTAAATATTCTTTATTTGAAGTATACAAATTTAAGGCATTTTGGTCAAACCATATATTTGGAGGAATTACCGCTTCATATGAGTGAGCACCCACGGACTTGTCATCTTGAACGTAATGCGCGCCAATTTCCCTGTTTTAAGCACTAAAAAACACATAAAACGCGTCATAGTTATAATTTTATATCCGGTGCATCCCATTTCCTGTCGTTTTGTTGTGATTTATGTGCAACGGCGTATCCTAATTATTGGGTAATTTCGTTAAATTTGTGATCTGTTAGTCAATGGGTATAAAAGTAAAGTTCCTTACATTGCAATCAGTGGCAATAAAGGTGTATAAATATTTTTGCATAGAAGCTAAGCGTGGAAAACTGTATCGAAGCATCTCAAAGCCAGAAAAGAGAACTATTCACGCATTGGGTATAAGCAAACGCTTTTTCAAACAAGTGCTTAAAGCTAATGGAGTGTCCAGTTCAATCAAGACTAGGATGCTAGGAAGAAAGAAAGTAGTAGATAGTTTTGACAAGGAAGTGATTAGAAGAGCAATTTGTAAAATGTTCGATTCCAAAGAAACTGTGACTTTAAGAAAACTGAAAATTCGACTGAGAGCAGAAAATGACATTGTTGTGTCGAAAACAACATTATGGAGAACTGTTAGAAGCATCGGTTTTACGTTTAGAAAGTACGATAGTGGTAGAAATGTCATCTGCGAGAAGCCGCACTTAGTTTCTATGAGGAGTAAATATTTACGTGAAGTACGGGAAATGCGTAACCAAGGTTATGATATTGTATTTCTAGATGAATCTTGGATAAATTCTCACCACACAAGTGCAAAGGAATGGCAGTTATCAGATGGAAGTATTAAAAGATGTGTACCCACTGGAAAAGGACAGCGTATTATAATGGCACATGCAGGCAGCCGAAAAGAAGGGTTGGTGAAAAATGCAGAACTTATATTCACCTCTAATTATACTGACAACAGGGACTATCACACCGAGATGAATGGCCATATATTTAGAGAGTGGATTGAAAATACTCTTCTTCCAATTCTAGACAGACCATCCTGTCTGGTAATGGACAACGCGTCGTACCACAACGCTGTGGCAGAAGAAGACAAAATTCCTACATCTACCCCTACAAAAGATGTTATAAAGATTTGGCTAAGAAAGGAAGGAATTCCATTTAACGAGGGATTTTTGAAACCTGAATTACTGTCACTTGTTAAGAAATCGCAAAAGACCAAAGTATTCCAAATAGACAAAATCATTCAACAGCATGGTCATACGTGCTTGAGACTGCCCCCTTATCATCCACAATTAAACCCCATTGAACTCGTTTGGGCAAAAATTAAAGGGCAGGTGGCAGCTGAGAATACAAGTTTTAAACTATGCGATATAAAAGGACTGACATATGCTGCTCTATCACAGATTGACAAAGATTTTTGGTGCAAATGTGAAGATCATGTCTTAAAAGAAGAAAATGACTATTGGAAAAAAGATGGACTATCGTTCGTTCAGCCCAGATTAGTAATCAATATGTTAGACTCCTCTGATTCAGAATAAATGAAATAATAATGGACGTTTTTATATGTCCGCATGATCAATCTTTAGCTAAAGTTGATAACGTTTTGAAAATGTAAAGATTCTTGATATGTGTACTGCAGGCATGCAAAGAAACTAAATCACTTTCATATGTCTTGTTTACGTAAAATAATGAAAGTCACATGGAAAGACATAAAACGAACAATGTAGCTCTTTACAGTGAAGAGGATCCCGTGCTTACATCGGACTCTTTAGTCACATGCGTACCCATAAACAATAACTTTGCTTGATATGTCATGCTCGTTATCGCTCGCAACGGATAATTAATTTTTTTAAATGTATTCTTTGTTGTATATTGTTTAAATAGTTTTCATTAATGGAACTGTTTATACGCTGATTTGTTTTAGACCGTCTGTAAAGGCTATAACATTGACATTCTCATAGTATTTTAAAGAAAGTAAACAATAGAAAGTAAACAGTTGATAAACGCCTCCAACTTTCAAGTTGTGTAGAGACGCCTATGTCGAGAAGCTGATTTCCATTAATGTACGGTAAATTATTTTCTCCAGGAGCAAAAAGATCCGTAAATTCACTGAGATCAAAGGAAAGTGCTGCTTCATGATGAAGCATACTTCCTACATCATTAAATTTTGTGAAATCGGTGGGACCTTGGAAAAACAAGGCCAGATGCAAAAAATCTAGTTTGTAAGTGCAGGGAAAGAGGAGATATTTCATGTTAATCGTGAACATTTAGATTTGAAACGACCAATACTACTATACTACATTTTGTTCGTCTTCTTGTTCTTATACTACTACTACTACTACTACTACATCATTTTGTTCGTCTTCTTGTTCTTATACTACTACTACTACTACATTTTGTTCGTCTTCTTGTTCTTATACTACTACTACTACTACATCTTGTTCGTCTTCTTGTTCTTATACTACTACTACTACTACATTTTGTTCGTCTTCTTGTTCTTATACTACTACTACTACTACATTTTGTTCGTCTTCTTGTTCTTATACTACTACTACTACTACTACTACTACATCTTGTTCGTCTTCTTGTTCTTATACTACTACTACTACTACATCTTGTTCGTCTTCTTGTTCTTATACTACTACTACTACTACATCTTGTTCGTCTTCTTGTTCTTATACTACTACTACTACTACTACTACATTTTGTTCGTCTTCTTGTTCTTATACTACTACTACTACTACTACTACATCTTGTTCGTCTTCTTGTTCTTATACTACTACTACTACTACTACTGCTGCTGCTGCTGCTTATTCTTCCTCAACTTCTTATTCTTATACCTCTACTTCTTATTCTTATACCTCTACTTCTTATTCTTATACCTCTACTTCTTATTCTTATACCTCTACTTCTTATTCTTATACCTCTACTTCTTATACCTCTACTTCTTATTCTTATACCTCTACTTCTTATACCTCTACTTCTTATTCTTATACATCTACTTCTTATTCTTATACCTCTACTTCTTATTCTTATACCTCTACTTCTTATTCTTATACATCTACTTCTTATTCTTATACCTCTACTTCTTATTCTTATACCTCTACTTCTTATTCTTATACCTCTACTTCTTATTCTTATACCTCTACTTCTTATACCTCTACTTCTTATTCTTATACCTCTACTTCTTATACCTCTACTTCTTATTCTTATACCTCTACTTCTTATTCTTATACCTCTACTTCTTATACCTCTACTTCTTATTCTTATACCTCTACTTCTTATTCTTATACCTCTACTTCTTATTCTTATACCTCTACTTCTTATTCTTATACCTCTACTGCTTATTTTTATACCTCTGCTTCTTATTTTTATACCTCTGCTTCTTCACCTCATTTCCTAGTGACAGAAGGCCAATAGTCAGTGACCGGAAAACCTCGCCAATCCTTGTATATCATGCCCCATGTTAGCTCACATTGTTTATCGATTGCCTGTTTCTATTGCCCTGTGGCCTTACCCTCAACACACACACACACAAAAGACAAGACTATAATAATATTTAGGAAAACGAACCAAAAGATGGATCGATGGAATATAAGAAGCACTAGGAAACATAACAGCAGCAGAGGCGAACAGAAGAGCAAAAGACCGCAAATTATATCTCCCCTCGACGCTGAAAGGCAAAGGCGGAAAGAAGAAGAATAGCATCACATGACAGATGTACCGCAGAGATTACAAGGGGAATAGAACAGGCAAAGACACAATTCCATGGAATTAAAAGCTTCCTATGTAACAAATCATTGTCAGTTAATGTTAGAAAACGTGTCCTAAAGTGCTCCTTGGATCCCGTTCTGCTATGTGGAAGTGAGTCATGGACGACAAACAAGGGAACACTGGGAACATTGGACACAGCTGAGATGTAGCTTATCAGAATAATGCTGCGAATTTCATTATAAAGATCTGGAGAAACAAGAAATATCATCAGAAGAAAAAGACAATCTATATTTTTGTGAGGTTTTTGGGCATGTGATATGAAAAGAAGACATTGAAAATACTTGTAAAATGGAATGAAAAGAGAAGCAGACAAAAATCAGGAGAAGAAAAAATATTGAACAGCTTGCCCAAATAGCATACTAGAAGATCACCGACTGAAATTATAACATGCAAGAAAGACCGAATTAATGGGTACCGGATTTTTTTCTGGGAAAGTAAAGCGGTACGGGCGTAATGCCGACCACATTACCCCCAAAAAAATCATGTGCTGAAGGTCTGTAAAATTTATGGTTACTAACACCATATTCCCTATATACCACTTGGCGTGACTGGGGGTACATTACTTTTTTTTTTTAAGAAGAACCGAGAGATGTGGAGAGATGATCGCCTACGCCAACTGCCATGGCACCTAATGATGATTGTCCTGTTCCAGTTGTCCATGCTCTGCTGCACCTCCAGAGTTGTGACAATGTTTCTGATTGTTTCTTGATCTGTTATGAACACGTGAGGTCTCGATGTTTTGTCCTTTACTACTATGGTTTGTCTTCTATGAACACGTGACGTCTCGATCTTGAACGTGACTTCTCGTTGTTTGCTCATTACTACTGCGGTTTGTCTCCTATGAACACGTAACGTCTCGTTGTTTGCTCATTACTACTGCGGTTTGTCTCCTATGAACACGTAACGTCTCGTTGTTTGCTCATTACTACTGCGGTTTGTCTCCTATGAACACGTAACGTCTCGTTGTTTGCTCATTACTACTGCGGTTTGTCTCCTATGAACACGTAACGTCTCGTTGTTTGCTCATTACTACTGCGGTTTGTCTCCTATGAACACGTGACGTCTCGTTGTTTGCTCATTACTACTGCGGTTTGTCTCCTATGAACACGTGACTTCTCGTTGTTTGCTCATTACTACTGCGGTTTGTCTCCTATGAACACGTGCCGTTTCGTTGTTTGCTCATTACTACTGCGGTTTGTCTCCTATGAACACGTGACTTCTCGTTGTTTGCTCATTACTACTGCGGTTTGTCTCCTATGAACACGTGCGTGACGTCTCGTTGTTTGCTCTTTACTACTGCGGTTTGTCTCCTATGAACACGTGCCGTTTCGTTGTTTGCTCATTACTACTGTGGTTTGTCTCCTATGAACACGTAACGTCTCGTTGTTTGTAAATTACTACTGCGGTTTGTCTCCTATGAACACGTGGCGTGTCGTTATTTGCTCATTGTTACTGTGGTTTGTCTCCTATTAACATGTGGCCTCTCGTTGTTTGCTCATTACTACTGCGGTTTGTCTCCTAAGAACACGTGACGTCTCGTTGTTTGCTCATTACTACTGCGGTTTGTCTCCTAAGAACACGTGACGTTTTGTTGTTTGCTCATTACTACTGTGCTTTGTCTCCTATGAACACGTGACGTCTAGTTGTTTGCTCATTACTACTGTGCTTTGTCTCCTATGAACACGTGACGTCTCGTTGTTTGCTCATTACTACTGCGGTTTGTCTCCTAAGAACACGTGACGTCTCGTTGTTTGCTCATTACTACTGTGCTTTGTCTCCTATGAACACGTGACGTCTCGTTGTTTGCTCATTACTACTGCGGTTTGTCTCCTATGAACACGTGACGTCTCGTTGTTTGCTCATTACTACTGTGGTTTGTTTCCTATGAAATGATAGTCTGAATCGATTTAGGGTCCAGTTACCCCTTTATAATGCGTTAGTCCGAACAAAATAGTCACATTCTTTTTTTTTTCACCTAGTTACCTTTATGTAACACTTGAAGGCTCCTAAAATACCATCACAAATAAACGTCGAATTACCCATTTGTGATGCTGTGATCAGAAGCAGCAGAAATATTCTCAAGATGCAACAAAGGTTGTCAAATCCTCTTTCACCACTATTGTCCAATCAAGGAAATAACTCTAGAGGCAAAACGGGCACTCAGCAACACAATCGTCATCCCAACGTTTTGTTACCAATTCCAGACCTGGACTCTAGACTCGAGAACAATAAGAAAAGTAACCACTACCGAGATGAAATGTGTTAGACGCGTGACAGGAAACAGTCTGAGGGATAAAATCAGAAAGGAAGAACCGAACCAAAAAAAAAAAAAAAATTGAAGTAATTTCCGCCTCTGAATACATAAAGAAATAACAGATAATATTTGGCCACGTGTTAAGATAGAAAGACAAAAACACAACACAACGAGCCGTTAATAAACATCGCGAGAATTCCAGACCCAATGAACCGATCACGACATTGGTGGATTGATGGCATTTTAGAAACACTAGGAAACATAATAACATAGGCCATTAGAATAGGAAATAGTCGCAAATTGTGTCTCCCGTTGACGCTTGAAGGAAAATGAGGAAGAAAATAAGAAGAATGCGTTAATCATCGTCGTGATCTCTAGCTTGTCGCTGTTCGGAAGTGACTCTCATGACAACTATTCTAAACATTTTCTCTGTCCTGAGTCAAGATGAAGAGACCAAGAAAACATAACGGAAAATTGAGGCCTTTGAAATGTGGATTTATAGAAGACTAGCAAGAATTGGATGGGAAGAGAAGAAAACAAATCATGAAGTCTTAAAGAATCTGAAAATGAAAAGAGAATTACTAAATACAATTCAAACAAGCAAATACGATTTTTGGGGCATGTTAAAAGACACAACAGCCTGCTGAAAGCAAGTGCCTGCCTGTGTTTTCTCGCACCCACCCTCTGCTTAATTGTTCTATTCTCGTTCACCTGCAGTTACGCCCTCCACCATTATCTTCTCCAGATTATTATGTCGTTTGACATGACCGACATTTTCTATTCCTGTTTATGGTTATGGAAGGACTCGGTATCACAGCAAACGAAGTAACAATAATAATTGTTCAACCGACCGTGTCAGTTGAATCATGTGAAATAATATCTCATATCCCAAACAAAGAAAGGTAGCTGCAGTCCCCACATAGCAGTAACTAACATAAGGCGAAACAGCACAGAGAGTGAACACAGCCATCTGTTCCCCGTCATATGATATCATAATTCATCGTAAGCAATGCGAATATAGAAACACGACCATAACGGGTGAAACGCACAGTTCACGGTGTGCACAGAGCACTAAACTCTGTAGCTCCGGCAGAAAGCCGGACTTAGAATATGAGAAAATTGCAACAAGGGACACTTTCAGGCACAGCCTTTAACAGTTCCTGCCGGTTATCAGCCATATTGACAAGTATCTTGTTTATTTTTCTTTATCAACGAGTTGTAGTATTTTAAGTTTGACAAAATTAACATAGTGTGTTAATTCTATGATAAAATAAGTCAAATCTCACTTTATACCCAATTACCATCATAATACTTTAATCCTGTGATAAAATACTGTCAAAAATAATAGTTTTAAATGGAGTTACCGTTTTGTAATTCTTTAATCCTGTAGTAAAGAACACCGAACCCTGGTTTATGCCGCCGTCTTTTGTATAACACCTTTTTATTAGAGTATCTAATACCCTTATATTGGTGTATATTTTACCCTCATATTAGAGTTAGTAATACCCTTAGCGTATATCATCAAGTGCCGTGCCTGCTGGCGTAGGGGATCATATCTCTCTACAACTTTTCTCGACATTTATTTATCATTTCTGTTGTTGACCTTCTGCCAAGCCATTCTCTTAAGCTGTCTGGTATCTTTTCTTTTTGCATTCCCTCTATCTCCTGTCCCTAAATTTTCCCAGTTGTTACAATATATTCTAGCTGTTCCCTTCTCATTATATGTCCATACAATGATGATTGTTTTTTTTCCCTCTAAAATTGAATATTAGCTCTCTTTTTGCTCTGGCGTCTTTCAGAACGTTTTCACTGCTCTTCTTAGCATATATCATCATCATCATGTGCCATACCGGTTGGCGTAGGCGATCATGTCCTTCCACAATCTTCAATCAATCAATGCCATGCCACCAAGCTATCCAGTATTTTCTCTCTTTGTCGTCCGCGATCTCTTGTTCCTTTTATTTTGCTAGTTGTAACCAAGTATTCCAACTTTCCTCCTTTCACGATGTGCCCGAAAAATGTTGATTCTTTCTTTCTGGTGTTTGTTTGGAGTATCCTTTTTGTGTTGGCCCTTGAGAATTTCTTCATTGGTCTTTTTAGCTGTCCAGGGAACTTTCAACATTCTTCTGAGAAATCCCATCTCTGTGGCCTTATTATTATCGCATATCTATCTATCGTCCTTTCGAGCCGAAGACGGCACAAAGGGCAGAACCACGATCTCAAAAACAGAATACTTGCGTGCCAAAGTGGCACATATTGCAGAGATCATTGCTTCTACAATCTATGGTTCTGTTTCTATAACAATAATTTTTACAATGACAGCTTGTCAAGCTATCGATCAACCTCCTTAGATTGCGTTTATAACATCATTCATATTAACGTATGTAATACCGTCGCATTAGCTTATATAATACGCTCATATTAGCGTATAATGCCATTGTGTTTGAGTATATAATACGCTCATATTAGCATAGAATACCCTCATATTAGCGTGTAAAATATCTTCATTTTAACATATATAATACCCTCATATTAGCGTATAAAATATCCTTATGTTGACGTAATATAATACCCTCATATTAGCGTATATAAGTAAAGTAAAGTACCCCCATATGGTTAAAGTCTGTGACGGTGGATGGATGGGGCGGAGGAATCAGAAATGATCAACGGCCCAGAAAGCGAAAACAGCAAAGTGTGTGGTACACATAAGGCATATTCAGAACGAAAGACGAATGTGGCTGACCACCGTGAAAGAGATTGGAGCCTCATCACGTACTAGTTCAGAGGAAGCCATGGAGAGGAATTCAAACTTATGTCGGAGGAAAGATCTTAAAATAAGTACTTGGAATGTTAGGACTCTATATCAAGAAGAGAAATTGGAAAATCTTATTCAAGAAGCAGAACGAATAAATATAGATATTTTAGGCATATCAGAGACAAGATGGAAAGAATGTGGGTACATAGAGGATGAAAAATATACATTTATATACTCAGGAAACACATCAGAATATCAGAGAAGGGTAGGAATACTGATAAAAAGAGAGCTACAAAAATATATAAGTACCCACTGGACATAGTGATAGGATTATACTGCTCAAGTTGAAAGCAAAAACATTCGACATAGCAATAATACAAACATATGCACCTACTCAAGACTACACAGATGAACAAATAGAGGCATACTATGAAGACCTAAATAAAGTTATGAAGCAAGTTCAAATCTTCAGACATCTTGATTGTAATGGGTGACATGAACGCTAAAGTAGGAAAGGGTAGATATACGACCATTATAGGATATCATGGTTTAGGAAAAAGAAATGACAGAGGAGAAAGATTAATGCAATTCTGTGAAGAAAACAGGCTGATAATATGTAACACCTACTTTGAGCAAGAGAAAAGGAAACTATACACATGGAAAATCCCTGGAGATAAGAAGAGGAATCAAATAGATTAGATAATGATAAAAGAAAGGTTCCATAAAAGCGTAAAGAAAGCCAAAACCTACCCAGGAGCAGATATTAATTCAGTTCACAATCCGGTAATGATTAAAATGAAAATCAAACTAAAGAGAAACAAGCAAAAGTCTAATTCATCAACAAATCCACTAGATATAACAGCTTTAAATCAAAAAGATATTAAAGATACCTATACAATACAAGTAAAGAACTCATACCAGAAACTGCTAGAAGGAATTGAACAATACAGAAGAAATTCCTGATGAAAAAGTAACAGCCAAATGGCAATGTATAAAGAAATGCATACAAGAAACCTGCGACATTTTACCCAAAAGAGAAAAGAACAAAAAACATAAATGGATAACTAACACCATCTTAAAAAAAATGGAAGAAAGGAGACAGGCGAAGAACACTGCCCAATACAATAAAATAGATAATGAAATACATAAAATATGCAAAAAGGCAAAAGAAGACTGGCTCAGCCAAAAAAATGTATAGAAATAGAAACTATGGAAAGCAAACAAGACTTAAGAGGAAAGCACACAGAAATAAAGAGAATGACTAATAAAAATAAAAAAAAGCCACAGAAGGTGGATGCATTGCAGACAAAAAAGGAAAAATGCTGACAGACAATGAAGATTTTATAGATAGATGGCAGGAATATATAACAGAACTATTTCATGATCAAAGGGACAAGAAACCAGTTATAAAATGTACATCAGGCTATAAAATCTTAGAATCTGAGGTGGAAAAAGCTATAAAAACAATGAAAAAGGGAAAAGCAGCAGCACCTGACAGCATACAGATAGAGATGATACAGGCACTAGAAGACTTTGGCATTGAAGTGATTACAGACATATGCAACGACATATACCACACAGGATACATACCAAATGAACTAAAAACATCAACTTTCATTGCATTGCCTAAAAAGTATGGTGCAGTTGAATGCAGTGACTTTAGAACAATAAGCCTAATGAGCCATGTTACAAAAATCTTGCTAAAAGTTATACAAGGAAGGATTCAGAATAAAATCAATACTGAATTAGATGAGCAGCAATTTGGATTTAGGAAAAATAGCCGGACAAAAGAAGCCATATTCTGCATGAGAACATTAATCGATAAGTACACAGAAGTAAACAAACCAATATATGCCTGCTTCATAGACTACACCAAAGTTTTGATAGAGTACACCACAAACAACTTAAACAAAACAAATGCCTAAAAGAGATACATCTAGATGACATGGACATACGATTAATATGTAATCTATACTGGGAGCAAACAGAAATAATAAAATATAACAAAGAGAACTCTACACCCATTGATATAAAAAGAGGAGTAAGACAGGGATGCATGCTATCACCAAGCTTGTTCAATCTATACACTGAGAAAATCTTTAAAAACATCATAGAGATGTCAGGCCTACAAATTAATGGAAAGATAATCAATAACCTAAGATATGCTGACGATACTGTACTACTAGCAGAAAATCCTAAAGATCTACAACAATTACTTAATGAAATAAACATGACAAGCAAAAAATATGGACTAGATATGAATATAAAAAAAGACTAAAACTATGATCATAAACAAAGAAAATGCTCAAATCCCACAAGTGGATATCAAAATTGAAGGAATATACCTGGAGACAGTTCAGAACTACAACTGCCTTGGACATACTATAACCAGTGATGGAAAATGAACACCTAAAATAAACAAAAGAATATGAATGGCAAAAAGTAATTTTAATGTCATGAAGAACATACTAACATCAAAACAAAGAACACCATGGCTAAAACTAAGAATAGCAAAATGTTACATTTTCTCAATATTCCTACATGGTGCAGAAACATGGACATTAGACAAGAAAACAGAACAGAGAATTGAAGCCTTTGAAATGTGGATATATAGAAGAATAGGTAGGATTGGGTGGAAGGAAAAGAAAACAAAAGATGAAGTCTTAAAACAACTAAAAATGAAAAGAGAACTACTAAACACAATTCAAACAAGACAAATGTGATTTTTGTGGCAAGTTAAACGACACAACAGCCTACTAAAAGTAATCCTGGAGGGAAAAATACAAGGTAAATGAGGCAGAGGCAGACCAAGACTAACATGGACGAGCAACATCAAAAGATGGACAAATCAGCCTATGACAACCTGCACCATCAAAGCAAGAGACAGAGCAGAATGGCGCTCCATGGTAGCCAACCTTCGTTGCGGAGACGACACTCGATGATGATGATGAAAGTACCCCAGTCACGCCAAGTGGCGTATAGGGAATATGGTGTTAGTGACCATACATTTTACAGACCCTCGGCACATGATTTTTGGGGTAATGTGGTCGGTATTACGCCCGTGCCGCTATACTTTCCCAGAAAAAAATCCGGTACCCATTAAAGGCTGGGTGAACCGGAAGCCGTCGATTGAGATCGGACCCTCCCCATTGTCCTTTGTAGTCCAGTTAACTAACCACTGAGCTATCGCGGCTCCCATTAACGTATATAATACCTTCATAATAGCGTATATAATACCCTTTTTATCTGCGTAAAGGTAGTCTCCTGGTAGTTATCGTTCGATAATGAAATGCTAGCATCTTCATTGTAATATGCTTCACTTTATGAGGTGGGCTTGTCCAACTGTTTTTTTCACTCATCATATAATATATATCTGGTACCAATTGAAAAAGGCTCTACACAACCACATATATAATTAATTAAACATTATCTCTTTCTATGCTGAGTGTTAAAAGCAGATTATATATATATATATATTAATTGAAATACTGGTCAGTATGGCGGACAGTGTGAAAAGTGCTCTTTGTTTCAGTTACCTCATATTCACGTCCGGCTCGCTGCCGAAACTACTGAGTTTAGTGCTCTGTGCATACCCTCATATGTTTTTCACATCCGGATCTTGTTTCGATATTCAGATTGCTCCCATTGAATGAGGACATCGTATGATGGACAGTTCAGCTGCGTTCATTTTCGGTGCCGATTGGCCTTATGTCTTTTGGCGTGTGCTGTAGCTGCTATGATGGAGACTGCTGCTGCCTTTGTTTATTTGAATTCTTCCAATGAGATAAGTTTTATTTCGAATGATTCTACTGGCACGGGCGGTTGTGTAATTATGGATTTTATTTAATTCGTTTGCAGTGATACCGGAACCTTCGACTAAACACACACACACACACACACACACACGAGCACACCACACATATACAAATACACACACTCACGCATTCTCTATACATTGTTTACGAAAATTCGCAGTCTCGTTACGTTACACTTTGACATTCTGCATACCAATGAAGGTCATTGTTGGTATTCTAATGGCTACGTTTATTAATCCCAGGCAAATGTAATTGCCAGCCCGTTGTGCAGTCTTCGTGACATTGCATAAATATATCTTGAATGGCTGATGATTAAACAAATATTATCCAAAATGAGATATGTTGTTGTCCATTTCACGTAGCATCTCTGTTGTTTTTTATATTCATTACCTGTGGGACTGGTTGGTCTCAAGGCAAGACGCCGGCCTCGAGACAGAGAGGTTGTGGATTCAAATCCCGACTGCACCGGTTGGGGGTTTTGTTTACGATTTCCCTCTGCGGCAACCACCCCTGCTCTCAGCAGCGAGGCCCTGCTTGAAACGTCAATTACTCATGGACGGAAAAAAAAATATGAGTATTTCCGAAGACGGTGTTATCTGCCTGTGCGGCGAGGGACCCCTGTGCACACGACTGCCAGGGAAAAACGGATTAACACGCAAAATTCAGTTCCTAGTCTATTGCGACACTTCGCCAGATGTGAAAGCTGATGAACGAAAAAACAATTCATCAGCTTGTTGTTTTTGTCGTCAGGTTTTCATGCTTATTTACGTTCGTCCGATACCACTCCTCTTCGTTGTTCTTCTACTTTTGTCTTGGTCATCGTGCTGCCAAATGAGGGAGGGGGGGGAGGGGGGAGAGGGGGGAGATATGTGGATTTGTCTTTCTTTTAAAATCCTTACTCTTTGGCAAGACACGTTATTTTGATTCCAGACGAGGGGGTGGAGTAAGATCGTAATCAGCTTTGATTCGTTGACGATGACGAACTGTACAGAGAACTAATAACTTAACTCTTAACATATGATAGACAATTTGGAGACAAGCTAAATGCGGGTCCTTTGGTGATCCTGTTAACGATTAAATTCATAGAGGAGGTTCGCTTTTTTGTGACAACTATTGGGCGTAGGAACACTGAAATATAAGAAGAAGAAGAAAAATAAGGGGAAAAAGTAAAATAAGGAGAAGAAAAAAAATAAGAAGAATAAAAAAAATAATAAGAAGAAAGATAATAATAATTGGGAGAGAAATAAGGAGAAAGAAGAAAAGGAGGAGGATGTGTTGGAAGTGGAATAGGAGGTCCACTGGTCCTACGCAAGCAAACACCAATGAGTGTCTGATATCTGTCAGCGTTTGGGGTTTTATTCTGGTCGATTTTCTGTTCGAGAATGTCAGGGTTAGTGTTCCTTACACGTATGCACATCATGCATCATCTTACATACCCAGCAATGAATTAGTTTTAGTCTACAGACCATCATTACTGCAGATCGAACGACTCTGTAAGTGCTCAGATTCCCTCCTCGATATATAGCTTAACCTACAACGACCGAAAGGCTCATTGCCAGTCTTCAGTTGGCTTTTTGCATGTTGCTCTAGTCTCAAGACCTACAATTAAATATCACAGTGGAGGGAAGACAGTCCAGAGCTACAACTACCTGGGACATACTATAACCAATGATGGAAAATGTAAAATTGAAATAAATAAAAGAATAGGTATGGCAAAAAGTAATTTTAATGCCATGAAAAATATCATCATCATCATTGAGTGCCTTCTCCGCAACGAAGGTTGGCTACCATGGATCGCCATTCTACTCTGTTTCTTGCTTTGGTGGTGCAGGCTGTCATAGATTGACTTGTCCATCTTTTGATGTTACTCGTCCATGTTAGTCTTGGTCTTCCTCTGCCTCTTTTACCTTGTATTTTCCCTTCCAATATTAATTTTAGTAGGCTGTTGTGTCTTTTAACATGCCCCAAAAATTTCATTTATCTTGTCTTAATTGTATTTAGTAGTTCTCTTTTTATTTTCAGTTGTTTTAAAACTCCATCGTTTGTTTTCTTTTCTTTCCATCCAATTCTACCTATTCTTCTATAAATCCACATTTCAAAGGCTTCAATTTTCTGTTCTGCTTTCTTGTCTAATGTCCATGTTTCTGCACTATACAGGAATATTGAGAAGATGTAACATTTTGCCATTCTTAGTTTCAGCCCTGTTGATATTTGTTTTGTTGTTAGTATATTTTTCATGGCATTAAAATTACTTTTTGCCATACCTATTCTTTTGTTTATTTCAATTTTACATTTTCCATCATTGGTTATAGTATGTCCCAGGTAGTTGTAGCTCTGGATTGTCTCCAGATGTAATCCCTTAACTGTGATATTTAATTGTGGGTCTTGAGAATTTTCTTTATTTATGATCCTTAGTTTTAGTCTTTTTGATATTTATTTCTAGTCCATATTTTTTGCTTGTTATGTTTGAAACTGCTTATGTTTGCTTGTTTGTTTTGTTTTGCTGTTTATGTTATGAAAAATATACTAACAACAAAACAAATATCAGCAGGGCTGAAACTAAGAATGGCAAAATGTTACATCTTCTCAATATTCCTGTATGGTGCAGAAACTTGAACATTAGACAATAAAACAGAACAGAAAATTGAAACCTTTGAAATGTGGATTTATAGAAGAATAGGTAGAATTGGATGGAAAGAAAAGAAAACAAACGATGAAGTTTTAAAACAACTGAAAATAAAAAGAGAACTACTAAATACAATTAAGACAAGACAAATGAAATTTTTGGGGCATGTTAAAAGACACAACAGCCTACTAAAATTAATATTGGAAGGGAAAATACAAGGTAAAAGAGGCAGAGGCAGACCAAGACTAACATTGACGAGTAACATCAAAAGATGGACAAGTCAATCTATGACAGCCTGCACCATCAAAGCAAGAAACAGAGTAGAATGGCGATCCATGGTAGCCAACCTTCGTTGCGGAGAAGGCACTCGATGATGATGATGATGCTCTAGTCTGGTATCCCATTTTAACGTGATGTTTTTGCAGTCAATACAAGGTTGTAAATTCAACTTAGGCTGCCCGAATCATTTACTCGCCCAGCATCTTGTAGGGCATTTAGAAAATCAGTCTATACACTCTCCACAACCTGCAAGTCTATCTACTCGTCCACAACAGCCAACCCTGCAAGTCTATCTACTCGTCCACAACAGCCAACCCTGCAAGTCTATCTACTCGTCCACAACAGCCAACCCTGCAGGTCTATCTACTCGTCCACAACAGCCAACCCTGCAAGTCTATCTACTCGTCCACAACAGCCAACCCTGCAAGTCTATCTACTCGTCCACAACAGCCAACCCTGCAGGTCTATCTACTCGTCCACAACAGCCAACCTTGCAAATCTGTCTTCTCGTCCACAATCTACAACAGCCAACCATGCAAGTCTGTCTTGTCGTCCACTATCTACAACAGCCAACCATGCAAGTCTATCTTCTCGTCCACTATCTACAACAGCCAACCATGCAAGTCTGTCTTCTCGTCCACTATCTACAACAGCCAACCATGCAAATCTGTCTTCTCGTCCACTATCTACAACAGCCAACCATGCAAGTCTGTCTTCTCGTCCACTATCTACAACAGCCAACCATGCAAGTCTGTCTTCTCGTCCACTATCTACAACAGTCAACCATGCAAGTCTGTCTGGCTCTGCTTGTTCATTCCCTTTTGCCTCAAAATGTATTAGCACAAATATGAAGCAGACTTTTAATCAGCCTTAATCCTCTCAGAGACTCCAACCACTTCATTCAGCTCCAGCCCATTTCTCAGTGTGTGCTCATTGAGTCAATGAAAAAAAACATCATCATCATGTGGCATACCGTTTGGCGTAGGTGATCTTGTCCTTCCACAATCTTCTACAGTGCATCGTATCAGTTCTGTTGTTGACTGTTTTCCATGCCATGACACCAAACTATCTAGTATTTTCTCTCTTTGTCGTCCGCGATCTCTCTTTCCTTTTATTTTGCCTGTTGTAACCAAGTATTCCAACTTTCCTCTTCTCATGATGTGCCCGAAAAATGTTGATTGCATCTTTCTTATGTTTTTTAGGAGCTGCCTTTTTGTGTTGGCCTCTTTGAGAATTTCCTCATTGGTCTTTTTAGCTGTCCAGGGAACTTTCAACATTCTTCTGAGAAAAAGCATACGTGAGTAAGTCTGTGTCTCTAGCCAACCTATGGCCTTATTAACTGCAATGAGCTCCATCGTCAAACTACTTGTCGTCGAGGCAAACACACCGTTGTCTTCATTAAAAATCGCAACCTCCCACTCTGACCTAAGTTTTATACTCCATGAGCTCCTTTCCTTCTATGTCAAACAACGGACCCGCCTGTGTATACGACTACGTCATCCTCATAAGAATTTTAAAACATCAGAAACCACACTTCTGCTTCCACGCCCACTAAGATTTTGTTTTCTGCATTGCCTTTTCAGTTTGATGAATTTTGAGAAAGACGTTCATCACCCTGCTAGAAGTCGTACTAATTCCTAACTAGATTCTAGGTCTCAATTAAACAAATCTGTTGAACTATATCCTTGGCTTGGCCTACAGCCAACTACAGATTTACTTAGGCCTGCTGGATGAGACGGAATTCCCGATAAACCGCCAACTAGTGTGACGTTTTCTCCTTTGCCAGCAGGGGTGATTGTAGATAGTGAAGTCAGCCGTCTGTATCCCTTATAGTTGAACACGTCTCGCTAGTTGATGGGGTTTTTTGGGTTTTATTTCCTGCTCGCGGGCCTTAGTAAATCTATAGTCGTAGACTGTGCTTGACCCATCCAGTATTTCCTTCTCTTTAATCTTCTACCTTTCTCATTCTCGATCTTAATGTGTAGAGGATGTTATGTGTCAGCGTTGGCTCGAAGGTTGGCACGTGATCGGTAGATTTTTTTTGGGTCATGTCATTCATTGTTGAGAAATCAAGGAAGTAACCCATATCCCTGTATTATTGTCTTTAGTGCATCGAATAATGATGCTCATAGCTTTATTCTGTGTCATTTTCTGTCTCTCCCTATTTGTGTACGCCTAAAGCCGGTCTGGGAATAGTAAATCTGATTGAAGCAGTCTCATCAGCATGTCCTTTATCATCATCTTCGTCATCATCATCATCATATCTTCATCATCATCATCAGTATAAGTATCACAACATTTGTGTCTGTGGGGTCCCAAATCCATGTATGTTGCTCGCTTGCTTTCTCCCGATGACTAGAGTATACCTCTTCGTCATCCGCCCTTAAAGGGACGTTAAGTTCGCGTGTCTGCGTTGTGTTTTAGTTTGCAGTTTAACTGTGATATTTACGCCTTTCGGCCCAAGACATCCAACTGCAACACGACATTTTTGAGTACCGGGTTGTCTTCCCTCTTCAATCCCTACTCGCTTTGTCATGCTAGACAGGTTAGTCTGTTACTAGTGGCACCACGGAGAGGTGGAGCATATCCTAGATGGTTCTGGTTCATCAATGCTGTCGCAAGCCATCAGCTGTGGGTAGCTGACAACTCCCAGCTCTGCTGCTGTGAGCCGCGTCTTCGTCTCCTTCCATGGATGTAAGTGTCCATGTTGTGCTGGCACATAAAAAAACAAACATACATGTTGCATATAAACTCACTCTTTAAATATCTGTATGGATGAACTGCTAAGATTAGGCAGGACGGTGATAGGCTGCAACAGATGGTTGCTGTGGTGGGGTTCAAGCCAGTTCTTGTTTACAATAAAGTGAATATAGAATGAACTCTCTCCTTCCCTGTGTATAATTCACATATATAACGGGTACAATTTGCGTTAGATTTGCCTATTTGTATACCTTTGTATAATGATTGCAATAAAAAAAATTTGCTAGGAACAATAAATAAAACGGTTTATATACTGTATATATATATATATATATATATATATATATATATATATATATATGAAACAAGAGACATTCCAGAAGTAACAAAATATTTAATATCAAAAGAAAAAACCCAAGAGTGAGTGTATCAAAGCAATAACAACGAAGAAACAGTAACATTTTGTGACAATGTACAAGGAAATTAACAGGAAATGGAGATACCATATAGCTTATATATAGGAAAACAACAAGAGACATGGTAACAAAGTTGAACACAACTGAAAATAAATGTCTAAGGAAAATGTTTGGCATAGCGTGGAACGAATTTAAAACAAAGGAGGGAATTAGAGAAATCGCCAATCAACCACTAATATCTTCAGTAATAAAGAAAAGATGATGGTCATATGTTGGACATGTGATGAGAAGAGATAACCGAATAGCAAAGTTAGCCCTCAAGTGGGAAACAACAGGTGGGAGGAAAAGAGGTCGACCCAGAGAAACACGGAGACGAGCATTGATCAGAGAGGCAAATACAGTAGGAATCGGCTCCCTCAATGAGATCGAAATGCATGCACAGAATGGAGACAAATGGCAAGATTTGATAAAAGTTTTGTGCAAGAATTGAGGCTGATAGAAAGAAAATTTCGATTCAGGGAAAGAATACATGAGTATATGCCCTATAGGCCGTCTACGGCTCGAAAGGTCGGATGATTGACAACTGATCGTCATGATTACTCTCAGAAATAGACTGAATCTGCTAATATTGGGCATATAAGTCCACCCACAGAACGAATAAGATGTATTCGTGGTGCATGGCCTCTTAAATACTACTTGATAAATGGAAACTACATTATAACTTAGTGAGGTCTGGTGATGGCTTATATCGATGGTGGAGAGGATAAAAAAGGTTACTGTTAAGAAGGATCGCCCCCTTCCATAAACACGACAGAGAACTTGACTTCTGGTGTCCTCTATTCGGAACTGAACACGAAATGGTTGCTGGTTTTCGTTCACCTTCCCTATCTTTCTAGATCCACCAGCAGTGTACCACCTTCATGCTTCATGATAGGTGCGATTTCATTTCAGTCGTTGATACTGCTGACTTTATCTTAGGCTGCTTTACTTCCATACTCTTCTAGGATACTCTAATTGATAGATAGTGGTTATGTATAACAAAATAAACGAAAAAAAACAAACGGTAAAAAGCACTTAAAAGACACGAAAGTAACACAAGAGACTACTTTGGCGCACTCTTGAAAACATTTAGAGGTGAACATGTGTTCAATGCGCCCGAGCACGCGCAATTCAAACAATGAAGCATCGTTCGAACTGTGGATCAAAATTATCTTCAATTTAACGTTGGAACTCTGGAACGTTCTAAGTTAGAGTCGTTCGAAGTACAATATTCCATTGTATATGTTTGTCAGCATGTAATGAATAATTTCTCACCATGTTGTTCCCTTAACACACTGTATATCCAGATAGGTCGACAACTATCATGTCTGGAACTGTGCGTCTCCCGATGCTATATACTTGTCATCTCCCCATTTGCTAATTTTCAATATCACCAGATACTGCCTATATATCATCTCCCCTTTTGCCTCATTCTCCCTTTTTTTCATATTTCAATACAACTTACCTGGTTGGTTCATCTGTCTAACTTTTTTTCTCTTTAAAAAAATCTCCTCACTTCTCGAGTTTCCTTTTCTTTCGTTTTTCCATACATTTTCGCCCTTATCTAATTTTGTTTCGATCTCGTCCTTTTATCTTCTTCTATTCCCCCCTATATTCTTCTTCTTCACCTGAGTCACAAAGAACAACATAGAGACGCAACTGTTCACGTCAGAGTTGCGATGTTATCTGTACTTTAACGCCAGATATATTCACCCGACATGATCAGTATACCCGAATCAGTCCAATTCCTCTTTAATCGTTTTAAATAAAAAGCTACGATATAAAAGTGGCAATGCTTCATCAACATGTACAACGTTTGAAATACTTGGGCACAATAATAACATCAGATGGAAGATGCACCACAGAAATAAAAAGCAGAATAGCTCAAGCCAAAATTGCATTTCAGAAAATGAAAAATATATCTTATGCAACAAACCTATGTCAATAAAAATGAGAAAGAGAGTTCATCGGTGCTATATAGAACCAATTCTGACCTAATGAAGCGAATCATGGACAGTAGACAAACAAATGAAAAGACGATTAGAGGCCACAGAGATGAGATTTTTCAGAAGAATGTTGAAAGTTCCCTGAACAGCTAAAAAGACCAATGAGGAAGTTCTCGAAGAGGCCAACACAAAAATGGAGCTCCTAAAAATATCAGAAAGAAACAATCAACATTTTTCGGGCACATCATGAGAAGAAGAAAGTTGGAATACTTGGTTACAACAGGCAAAATAAAAGGAAAGAGAGATCGCGGACGACAAAGAGAGAAAATACTGGATAGCTTGGTGTCATGGCATGGAAAACAGTCAACAACAGAACTGATACGATGCACTGTGGATAGAAGACTGTGGAAGGACATGATCGCCTACGCTAACCGGTATGGCTCATGATGAATGCGTCATCTCTTGAGGGTCTGTCTGCCTCGGTAAAACTACTTTTCTGCAGCTCAGGACTAGGATAACCAGATGTCAGGATTTCATCGAACATGTCCCGGATTTTAGTTGTTGACCCCTGCGTCCGGCCAGCCATTTATCTTATTATTGTCACATTGTCAGGATCTGCTTTCTCTTTATATTGTATGGTAACACTGCTCGGGCCAATTCTTTATATTATATGGTAACACTGCTCGGGCCAATTCTTTATATTATATGGTAACACTGTTCGGGCCAATTCTTTATATTGTATGGTAACACTGCTCGGGCCAATTCTTTATATTATATGGTAACACTGTTCGGGCCAATTCTTTATATTGTATGGTAACACTGTTCGGGCCAATTCTTTATATTATATGGTAACACTGTTCGGGCCAATTCTTTATATTGTATGGTAACACTGTTCGGGCCAATTCTTTATATTATATGGTAACACTGTTCGGGCCAATTCTTTATATCATATGGTAACACTACTCGGGCCAAACGCCTGTGGTTTGAAAATGTTATACTCGTATTTTATTATATCCAATGAAAAGTTTTTTCTTTACAAATCTTGCATCATTCTATCTTTTTTTAAAATTGGATTTTCAATTTGCAATTTTTAATTAGGAATAACAGTTTCTCGAACGGTTGAGCTGGATGGCTATATATAGTTCTCAGCTTCAAATAAAATGGTTCTGTTCGTCTCGGCAAAATAGTTAGGGCGTTGGAGCGAAACCAATATTTGCATATTATAAAGGGGAGATAACGAAGGTTCTGGTTATGTTCATGGTAAATACAAATGAGAATTATTCTATGTTTCTCTCACCAGCTGCTTTTCTTAGCTTTGTCTGGTCGTCTATTCATTATTTGTGCTTCTCGTTTAATCATTTCTATGTTAGTCATATATGGTTTTCAGTGTCCCAATGGTAATTCTTTTCTTGTTTCGCCTATTATCGTTTTAAGTTACACAGTATTTTTGTTTTTGTTTTGCAGCCTACGTATTGGATTTCATGACGCATTTATTCGGGACTGCTTCCCTAATCTTTGGTTTTCCTTTTCGCTTCTGCAGAATAGCATATGTTGATAGTTCCTTCAACGAGAGCAGGATACCGAGCCACTCCCACCCATAATTATATTATTCGTATCATCACTTTCTTGAAGTATTCGCTTGTATCATCATGCTCCAACTTTATGGATTTATTGTTGTGTGTTTACGTTTTTTTTTCTCCTGCTTTTTCCTGCCTATGATGTGTTTATTCCTCGGTCTTATCTTGGAATTCTCGGTAACTGATTTGCTGTCACTATATCTTTTATGACATGAATTGTATTGTGCTTTTTTTTTTTGCTGTTGTGACGCTGTTTGCATTATGCGTTTGGGCGAGAGTTTTAATTTCAATTCTGATCTTGAAGAGAAATTATAAATAAACAAAATCGACTGGTTTTTATCCACTCGGCCGGCCTCTAACTGACATGCGCCCTATAATAGTTTAAACAACGCCACCCTGCTGCCCATAAGTTGCCAAGAACTGCTGATATCGATTGAGGGCAGAACTTGATCTTACATCGACCGCTAATGGTGTTGCTGAAATGATTTGGAGTCGATAGTTTTGAAGAAAGGCTCAGATATCATTCTGTGTAACCACAACATCTCCTTGAGGCTCATTGTTATCGTTTCTATGGTAAGATAAAACCATTTCGGTGCCCTTTCTTCATTCATCTCCACAACTGCAAACATCTCTAGCGTCCCGCTGATATCGTTTCTAAGGTAACATTAAACGAACCTCTGCATTACAATGTTGCCTTTCGCTGTAACATTAAACTTAATTATACGCCCCATTTTTATACGTTCTTGTGACATCAAACATGTTCTTCTTCTTGGAAATCTTTTCTGTCTGATTTCAGACTTCACCGTGTCTCTTTGACTGTGATGTCAAACTTGTACAAGTACCTTTGTTTTCTGCGACGTTAACATTTGTTCATATCTGTCAATTAAAATTAATCTTTATATATTCTTATGTGTTTTTCTATTTTATTTTGAAAAGGATCAATTTGTTTTCCCGCCAGTTATTCAGTATCATAAACCTTATACGTCAGCTTGTGTCTGTTATTTTTCTCTGATTTGTTATTTCGTGAAGATGATGTGCCCATTAGTTATTCAACCTGTAGTTGTTCTTTAAATTTTAAAAATCTCTTTATTGTTATTACTGTAGAGACTTCAAGCTATAGGTGTCTCCATTTGCTGTTAATTTCTTAGCAACTTCTCACAAAATTTTACTGTTTCTTCGTTGTTATTGCTTTGATCATCTCACTCTTGAGTATGTTTTTTTGCTATGAATTATTTTGTTACTTCTGGAATATTTTGATTCTCTCTTTATCATTATATTTTCAAAAGTATCTTTTAGTTACTCTATATCTTGTGACATCAGACACGTTCTCTCCCGCCCCCACCTCTGTCTCTCTCTCTCGTACGAACCAGCATTTTGTTGTCACCCCCCCTCCCACAAAAAATACGCCCCCCCCCCCCCCGGCACGCCAAGTGGCGTATAGGGAATATGGTGCTAGTGACCATACATTTTACAGACCTTCGGCACATGATTTTTGGGGTGATGTGGTCGGTGTTACGCCCGTGCCACTTTACTTTCCCGGAAAAAAAATCCGGTACCCATTAAAGGCTGGGTGAACCGGAAGCCGTCGGTTGGGATCGAACTTGTCCTTTGTAGTCCAGTTCACTAACCACTGAGCTATCGCGGCTTCCATTTTGTTGTTCATTCTATTGTTAATTTTCTGTATAATTGAAGTACATGATACAATTCACGATACGTCAAATTTAAGTGTCAGTGTTTGTATTCTTTTAAGATAATCGACACAGTTATCTTAATGATACGTAATACCACGACGTGCCACACTTTTTCCAAAAGAAGAGAGCTGATTTACAAAGGCTGGGTGAACCCCGAAGTCGTGAGGGAAGTAAAAGAGAAATTTACAACCAGTGGAAACAATTTGAACCACATAAAAATTAATCACTTTTGGGGACAGAGTTTTGACCACAGGAACATTGGTCACTTTTGGTAACAAAATTTGGACCACAGGAACATTGGTCACTTTTGGTAACAAAATTTGGACCACAGGAACATTGGTCACTTTTGGTAACATAATTTGGACCACAGGAACATTGGTCACTTTTGGTAACATAATTTGGACCACATGAACATTGGTTGCATTTGGTAGCAGAATTTGGATCACAGGAACATTGGTTGCTTTTGGTAACAGAATTTGGATCACAGGAACATTGGTTGTTTTTGGTAACAGAATTTGGATCACAGGAACATTGGTTGTTTTTGGTGACAGAATTTGGATCACAGGAACATTGGTTGTTTTTGGTAGCAGAATTTGGATCACAGGAACATTGGTTGCTTTTGGGAACAGAATTTGGATCACAGGAACATTGGTTGTTTTTGGTAACAGAATTTGGATCACAGGAACATTGGTTGTTTTTGGTGACAGAATTTGGATCACAGGAACATTGGTTGTTTTTGGTAACAGAATTTGGATCACAGGAACATTGATTGCTTTTGGTAACAGAATTTGGATCACAGGAACATTGGTTGCTTTTGGTAACATAATTTGGATCACAGGAACATTGGTTGCTTTTGGTAACATAATTTGGATCACAGGAACATTGGTTGCTTTTGGTAACAGAATTTGGATCACAGGAACATTGTTTGCTTTTGGTAGCAGAATTTGGATCACAGGAACATTGGTTGCTTTTGGTAACAGAATTTGGATCACAGGAACATTGGTCGCTTTTGGTAACAGAATTTGGATCCCAGGAACATTGGTTGCTTTTGGTAACAGAATTTGGATCACAGGAACATTGTTTGCTTTTGGTAACAGAATTTGGATCACAGGAACATTGGTTGCTTTTGGTAACAGAATTTGGATCACAGGAACATTGGTTGCTTTTGGTAACATAATTTGGATCACAGGAACATTGTTTGCTTTTGGTAATAGAATTTGGATTGCAGGAACATTAGTTACTTTTGGTAACAGAATTTGGATCACAGGAACATTGTTTGCTTTTGGTAACAGAATTTGGATCACAGGAACATTGGTTGCTTTTGGTAACAGAATTTGGATCACAGGAACATTGGTTGCTTTTGGTAACATAATTTGGATCACAGGAACATTGTTTGCTTTTGGTAACAGAATTTGGTTCACAGGAACATTAGTTACTTTTGGTAACAGAATTTGGATCTCAGGAACATTGGTTACTTTTGGTAACAGAATTTGGATCACAGGAACATTGGTTACTTTTGGTAACAGAATTTGGATCTCAGGAACATTGGTAACTTTTGGTAATAGAATTTGGACCATAGGAAAATTTGCCATTTTTTAAAATATAATTTCGACCATTGGAAAATTGGCCACTTTCGAAACAGAATTTGGACCATAGGAAAATTGGCTACTTTCGAAACAGAATTTGGACCACATAGCTTTAACAGAAAGAAGAAAAAAAACTTTTCGACTTGTGTATGGCGTATAGGGGATATGGTGTTAGTACCCATATTGTCTTTACTATCGGCACATATTAGGTCCCATATTGTCTTTACTATCGGCACATATTAGGTCCCATATTGTCTTTACTATCGGCACATATTAGGTCCCATATTGGGTATTGTTGTAAACATTACGCCAGTCTCACGTTTACTTCAACAGACACATCCCCCTCTACCCAAAAAAAAAAAAAAAATGATACCCATTTTCAGGTGAGTGAAACAGTAGATGTGAATCTAACCCGGCACCAGTAGATTTGAATCTAACCCGACATCAGTAGATCTGAATCTAATCCGACATCAGTAGATTTGAATCTAACCCGACATCAGTAGATCTGAATCTAACCCAACATCAGTAGATCTGAATCTAACCCGCCATCAGTAGATCTGAATCTAACCCGACATCAGTAGATCTGAATGTAACCCAACATCAGTAGATCTGAATCTAACCCGACATCAGTAGATCTGACTCTAACCCGACATCAGTAGAACTGAATCTAACCCGACATCAGTAGAACTGAATCTAACCCGACATCAGTAGAACTGAATCTAACCCGACATCAGTAGATCTGAATGTAACCTGACATCAGTAGATCTGAATCTAACCCGACATCAGTAGAACTGAATCTAACCCGACATCAGTAGAACTGAATCTAACCCGACATCAGTAGAACTGAATCTAACCTGACATCAGTAGAACTGAATCTAACCCGACATCAGTAGATCTGAATCTAACCCGACATCAGTAGAACTGAATCTAACCCGACATCAGTAGAACTGAATCTAACCCGACATCAGTAGAACTGAATCTAACTCGACATCAGTAGAACTGAATCTAACCCGACATCAGTAGATCTGAATCTAACCCGACATCAGTGGATTTGAATCGAACCCGGCATCAGTAGACCAATCCGCTTACTGTTTCAACCAGAACTTCCTGGTCTAAACAGAGACATGCTATAATTAAATTGTGGGTGGTTTCAAATTATTTGATGTGGGTGACTGGTTGGTCTCGAGGCAAGATGCCGGCCTCAAGACAGAGAGGTTGTGATTTCAAATCACGGCTACACAGGTTGGAATTTTTATTTATGATTTCTCTCTGCGGCAACCACCCCTGGTCTCAGCAGCGAGGCCCAGCTTGAAACGTTAATTACTCATGGACGGAAAAAAACACGAGTACCTCCGCATACAGTTATCTGCCTGTACGGCGAGGGACCCCTGTGCACGCGGTTGCCAGGGAAAAATGGATTAACACGCAAAATTCAGTTCATAGTCTCTAGGGACTTCGTCAGAGGTAAAAGTTGGCGAACGGAAAAAAAAAACGAGTAACAGGGACGCTCTGAAAGAGGCCAAAACATAATAAACCTTATTTCCAACAACCAAATGAGATAATCATGGCCGATCATGTAATGGAAAGGGAACAGTTTTAATATAAGGTGGAAAGTGGAGTGATTGAAGGAAGAAGAAATAGAGAGAGAATAGAAAAAAGATATCGGGCTGTTTAAAAGAATGGTTTGGTAGGAAGTCAGCAACAAAATTATAAACAACTGTATCTATAGAAGGTTGTGGAAAGACATTATCACCTACATCAGCAGGAATAGTACTTGCAATGATTCGTGTATTCTCGTGGTACGCTTGCTTTGTAACATCAACAATTGTTCTTTATCACTCTTGTAATTACTGAAAACATTAAACTTTCTTTTACCCCGTTCTCTACACTCACACCACACAGTTATACACTGAATACGCCTACTAGCATCGTCCGCACAATCCAACCGTCTCTTGAAACATGACAACACTAAATCTGCTGCATCCAATAAATAGAACAAAGTAATGCATAATTTAAATTCACATATGGATTATATTCTTTGTTCCGGTGTGTTCGCATACTTTTTACATCTAAAAAATCAATGCCGGTTGGTTCTATATATTCCAGATTTTTCTCTTCTTTCGAGGTCGAGAGGGGAACTCGTAGACTGACTGACACTATTATTTCACTCTCTTGCCTTTCGGTTATGGATTTTTTATGTGCGCTTAGGTCGCATTAGATATTCATATTTCTGTTTATTCACTTGTATATTTCTCACTTCTGTGTGGATCTATTTCAGACATAATTATTTATGACTGCCTATTCACTAGAAACGGTAATATATCATTTTATTTCCTATGGTTGTGTTGATTGTATGTGTTTCATTTATGTGATTATTTATCACTGGTGAAACTGTTGAGGTTTTTATTTTGAGTATGTCGTCAAGTGTTTCTGGCAGATATATTTTCTGACGTTGAATTCATTCTTTGTTGGATTCTGAATGAGTGGTTCAGACAGGGGTCAACAGAGCAAACAGAAGTTTATCACCGTTACGGTCATGTGTGAGTCTATTGCCCGAGACATACAAGAGGGCAATAAGACTCTTGATGACCAGTTAACTTCAAGGCCATCTGAAGTAACCTCATCTCTTACACTCTCAATTATGGAAAAGGGAGATACAATTCTTAATGATTTTTAGTGTAATGAAGACCTGACGTCTATTAATGATCGTCATTTTAATGATGACCTAATGTCTATTAGTTATTATAAATGTAATGATGACCTTATGTCTATTAGTTATTATAAATGTAATGATGACCTAATGTCTATAAGTTATTATAAATGTAATGATGACCTAATATCTATTAGTTATTATAAATGTAATGATGACCTTATGTCTATTAATAATCGTCCGTTTAATGATCGCCTAATGTCTTTTACTAATCGTCAATTTAATGTTAACCTAAACATCTATTAATGATCATCACTTTAATGATGACATAATATTTATTAATTTTTATAAATTTAACGATGACTTAATGTCTGTTAATAATCTTCAGTTTAATGATGGCCTAACGTCTAATTGGCTATACAGAACCAATTCTGACCTATGGGGTCACGTTCGGTAGACAAACAAATGACAAGACGATTGGATGCCGCAGAGATGGAATTTCTCAGGAAATTATTGAAAGTTTACTGGGCCGCTGAAAAACGAGGACATTCTCAAAGAGAGCTCCTACAAACATCAGAAAGAAACAAACGACATTTTTCGGACTTTTCATAAAAGGAGGAAATTTTGAATATCTGGTTAAATCTGGTAAAATAAAATGGAAAAAGAGATCACTGACGGCAACGAGAAAAGATACTAGATAGCTTGGTGTCGTAACACGGAAGACAGTCAAGAACAGAATTGATACGATGCAGTGGGGACGTACAATTATAGAGCGGCATGATCGCCTGCGCCAACCGGTATGGCTCATGATGATGATAAATGTCTGTTAATGATCGTCAATATAAGACTCACGGTTCAGTACCTAATCTCACTGCAGACATTTGTTACGTAATTTGCTCTTAGTGTTCAACGTTAAATGACCTCTGACAAATGTGACACTTCTCGTTCACCTGTTGACAGGAAATAGATATCTGATCTCTTGATTTGATGTCTCGGTTTATTTATCTTTTAAATCTCAAGGACACATCGGATGCGTTTACGGTTCAAGTTTAAACAGAAACAAAAATACAAACTGAACATTTATCTCTGAACAAAGCTGGTTCTGTTTCATCTTAGCACCGTGGAGGGTGTGGCAGGTTGGAGGAGGTTGCTGCCATAGTATGAACTTAACGAAGTAACAAAATCCGAATCCTGATTGATACTTCTTCCTAGAATAATACTTCAAAGTGAAGTCTCGCAGAATGACATCGTGTTCCACCATTTCCTCTATACAATTCCCTCATTTATTTTTATTTCCAGGTTTCCGGGAAGAGCTAAATATAGACTTTGTGACCTTTTAGCCGTGTCAGATAATTATGGGGAAAGGATGAAATGCGATTATTTTGATTGGGCGTTTCTCTGGTTTTGTTGAAGGATCTTGCGGCTTAAGGGAGAAATTCCATTCCCCTGCTGTCATCATGCAGTGTGCAGTGGGATTTGTAATTTATTCACTCTCTTCTCCATTCTCTCTTGTTCTTGTATGTCCAGTTGTCTTCTGTCTTCTGGTTGAAAAAAGTGGGTACCTAGATTGCAGAATTGATGGAGGCATTAACAGCGAGTAGGAACATTGACAACGGCACTTCCAAGCCTATATGACTTTGTATAATAAAGTGCCGTATGAGCACAGAAACACTACTTGATTTACAACATATATATAATCGATTGTAACTTTATCGAACTATTCTTACGCATAGATTCATGCAGTTACATCAACTCAAATGTGTATGTGATATCAGTTGGTGTAATACTCGCTCTATTGTGCGTCCTATCTGCTACTCGGCAAACATGGATTCACTAATTTAGGTGAGACCAGCCTTTCTGCAACATATCGCTTAGTGATGCGTTCCTGTAGAATATCCAAGGTTTCTGGTAGTGGAGATTCCATTATCGCTTCTGTTCTTCTTGTGCACTAAAAGGAAGAAGTCATAAACAGTTAGGTTCTGTAATCTCGGAGGCCATTCGCTTAACCTACCTAACCTAAAGTACCCCCGTCACGCCAAGTGCCGTATAGGGAATGTGGTGTTAGTGACCATACATTTTACAGACCTTCGGCACATTTTTGTGGTAATGTGGTCGGTATTACGCCCGTGCCGTTTTACTTTCCCAGAAAAAAATCTGGTACCCATGTAAGGCTGGGTGAACCCGGAAGTCGTCAGTTGAAATTGAACCCTACCTCTTTTCCTGTGCAGAGCCAAGCTCACTAGCCACTGAGCTATCGTGGCTTCCGGTTTGGCAGGAGCTTGATGAGAATTTTTTGGACAGGAAGATACCAGTGCATGGATGCCTCATTATGCTGAAATGATAGTCACCGCCCTCACCAGATAGTCATAGGAGCAACCAGTTTGTTAGCATTTCCTGGTAGGTAAATCATGTTGTTAGCATTTCCTGGTAAATTATGTTGTTAGCATTTCCTGGTAAATCATGTTGTTAGCATATCCTGGTAAATCATGTTGTTAGCATTTCCTGGTAAATCATGTTGTTAGCATTTCCTGGTAAATCATGTTGTTAGCATATCCTGGTAAATCATGTTGTTAGCATTTCCTGGTAAATCATGTTGTTAGCCTTTCCTGGTAAATCATGTTGTTAGCATTTCCTGGTAAATCATGTTGTTAGCATTTCCTGGCAAATCATGTTGTTAGCATTTCCTGGTAAATCATGTTGTTAGCATTTCCTGGTAAATCATGTGATCTTGTGCTCGCCCTCTATAATAGATAACACTATGTTCCATACAACAGTATATGTTACAGGACATCCTTTACATATTTTAAATAATTTACATGCAACAAACTTTTGTGCTACCTATGCGACAGCTTGGATCGTAGATGCAACAACAATAAGAAAAATAGCCAGCACAGAGAGGTTATGTGTTAAACGAATGACAGGAAACAGTTGAATGATAAGATACGAAATGAAGAATTGAGAAAAAAAAAGCTAGGAATGATTGCCGCCATATAGTACATAAAGAAATAACAGATAAAACGGTTTGGGCACGTGATAGACAAAAAGACCAAAACACAACACAACGAGCCTTCAATAACCGTTGCGAGAACACCAGACCAAATGGCCGATCACGAAAAGATGGATTGATGGAATATTAGAAACACTAGGAAACAACAGCAGGAGAGGCCAATAGAAGAGCAAAAGACCACCAATTATATCTCTCCACGACGCTGAAAGACAAACAAAGAAAGAAAGAAGACGAATATTAAAATAAACATAAGGTTCCCTTATTGTCGTTGGACAATTTACAGCAAAACTCTCTGTTGAAAACGTTGACAACATAAGAGACTGTTGACGTTGCTGTTACCCTCTCCGTGCGTACAGAAGCTGTGCTCATAATGTATTTCATTATCTGGAAAGCTCTACTTGTCTCAATGTTATGTTATTTCTCTGCACGGCACGACACATCCTCAATCTCAGGTTATTAAGCATGTTCTGTAGGTAGATCGATAGGAATTGGCTTAACAGTGGCTGGAAATAGCCTTGTTTTGTGTCGAAGTGAAAATAAGTTTAGTGATAAGGAATATACATGAAAAGGGAGGAAATATATGTTCAATAATATATATATATATATATATATATATATATATATATATATATATATATATATATATATACATATATATATATATATATACACACACACACATACATACACATATAATAAGTCTGGTATAGATGCTGGATAGCAAAAATTAGAATGCTAAAAAGTTAGCATCTTGATCTGGGTTTGTCCATCGCTTTTAGATGTCGTGTAGGGCTCGCAGAGATAGACAGACAGACAGACAAACAGACGAACAGACAGACAAGACAGACAGGCAGGCAGGCGGCGGGTGGGTGGGTTCGAGGGCGAGCGGGCGGCTTGGTGGATAGATCTATTGAAGTCTGGGCCTTAGATGGATGGGTGCATGGATCTATGGATTGATAGGAGGAATGATAGATGGATAGGTGTGTAGTAAGGTGGGTTTAGGTGGGTAGATTGATGGATATGTTGGTGGGTAGATAATTTGGTTGATTTTGGTGGGTGTCTTTTTTGGATGAATGAGTGAAAGTATAGAAAGAGAGAAAGAGAAAGAAAGTGTTTAACTATAACCGGTAGAAAATAGTTGATTGCGGTGGATGGCAGTATTTGCAGCTTTGACTATACTTAAAGTTCTATGAGAAAAAAAAACCGTGAGTACTGTAATGTAGACATAATAGTAAAAGAAAGCAACAAGAAAGGTCTCAGTCTGAATAGTAAGAAAACAGAAGTAATGGTTATGTCGAAGAAACAATCATCACCATCATGCAGCATAAAAATAAACAAGACAAATCTGAAACAAGTGCAACGTTTCAAATACTTGGGCACAATAATAACATCAGATGGGAGATGCACCACAGAAATAAAAAGCAGAGTAGCTCAGGCCAAAATGGCATTTCAGAAAATGAAAAATATCTTATGCAACAAATCTATGTCAATAAACATGAGAAAGAGAGTTTATCGGTGCTATATAGAACCAATTCTGACCTATGGAAGCGAATCATGGGCAGTAGACAAACAAATGAAAAGACGATTAGAGGCCACAGAGATGGGATTTCTCAGAAGAATGTAGAAAGTTCCCTGGACAGCTAAAAAGACAAATGAGGAAGTTCTCAAAGAGGCCAACACAAAAAGGGAGCTCTTAAAAAACATAAGAAAGAAGCAATCAACATTTTTCGGGCACATCATGAGAAGAGGAAAGTTGGAATACTTGGTTACAACTGGCAAAATAAAAGGAAAGAGAGATCGCGGGCGACAAAGAGAGGAAATACTGGATAGCTTGGTGTCATGGCATGGAAAACAGTCAACAACAAAACTGATACGATGCACTGTAGATAGAAGATTATGGAGGGACATGATCACCTACGCCAATCGGTATGGCACATGATGGTGACTGTAATGTAGAGAAGTTTAGTTGCTGCCCCATAAGACCTCAACTGTTTTGTGTAAGCGACTAACAAAACCGGTTCGTTCACAAGTTTTCGTTGGCTTCCTGTGAGCTCTCAGTAGCCTGCCTGGTATCTACGACCATGACATGATATTCGTGCGGTCTGTTCATTATTGCAGATTCAGTGTCGTATTTTTTAAGTTTGTCTTTCGTCCATTGTCCCTGTAGTAGTAACCTCCGTCAGTTACGGTAACTATGGATTTTCCAGCGCCCCTAGAAATGTTATTTGTGTCTTTTCTTTCGCCGTGTGTTCTCTTTTTTATGAGTCTGTTTCTTATATGAGTTGGAGCTTTACCGTTTATTTCCAAAGATTGCGGTCTGCAGATATTTCTTCCCAGGCTGCAGGGTTTATGTCCAGAGTCTTCATGTCACGTTTAAACACGTATACAAATCGAAGTTTTGGGCGCCCCCTAGTTCTTTCGCTATCTGCTAGTTGTCGCTAGAGTATATCTTTTGGTATGCGGCCATCTTTCATACGGTGTAACCTACGTTACAGGCCAAGCAAGCGTAACCTACGTTAGTAGAGTGTGATTAGGGAGGCCTGTGCGAGTCATGACCTCCACGTTTGTCACTTAATCCTTATGAATATCGCATATGGAATGCATTTAACCTGCTCTCCTGCTTTACATAAGTTACCCAAGATTCGTTGCCATACAGGAGGATACTAATGATCCAAGCATTGTAAACTGCGGCCTTTGTTTTAATTGGGCTCTGTACTGTCCCTGTAGGCACTTAGAATGTCACCCCGTCATCACAGTTCATTGCTCTTTCGCATCCCACAACAGCCAAACATGACAAAGCTTGTGAACACGCTCATTACCTCTCATACTCGCCTACCCCGGCACGAAAATGAAATATAGACTTTAATCAGAGCTAACTTCACCACGGACTCAAACCGCTGCCGTCGTGTGTCAGCCATTTGTGATCTTCCAGAGCACACTCATCGAGTCACCGAGGATACACGCGTGCGTATAAGACTGCCTTGAGAAGCAGTGTCAATCCTTTACAACCATTAATTCCGTAGTAAACTACTTGTCTCTTCTTCTTCCACCTTCAGCACCCTGTGGAGCATACGTCTTCAGCAAACATTTTCAGCTCCCTGTGGAGCATAGGTCTTCAACAAACACTTTCCAAGTCGTTCTGTTTCTTGCCATATTTTTAAGATTATTCCATGTCTTCCCTATCATCTTCATCTCTGCTTCTGTCTGTCTTCTCCAAGAATTGTCTTTGACTTGTCCATGTTTGTGAAGTTTTACCTGCTTATTTTTTTTTACAGTATGGGATAACCAGTCCCATGCCCAACCCTCCTTTCTCGCCTCTTACAAACATGCCTGGTAGGGTACATCGCCACTATTATTTACTCCCCTTTCGGGCCCCGGCAGCGCACGGGCGAAACTACTTGTAGTCTTTGCAAAACCACTACGGTTTGTGAGGGTAGACTTGTAAACTGGTTTATCATTTTACAAATTCACATTGCAAGGGAGATGTGAGCGCTTACGGACTGTTATTCGATGTATGATGAGGATAAACCTACGAATAACTGTGTTTTATATGTTCGGATTTGGAGACAACAACTTTGTCCTAACATCATCAAGCGCTATACATTACAAAAAAATATGACTATCAACATTTTCAGGAGGACGTGAACTTCCGGTCAATGTGTCGGATAGGCGGCAGGAACCGTTAAGTCTGTGTCTGAAAAGTGTTCCTTGTTACAGTTTCCTCATATTCCAAGACTTGCTTGCTGCCAGAGCTACTGAGTTAAGTGCTCTGTGCACACCGTGGGCTGTTCATTTCATCCGTTTTGATCGTGTTTCGATATTCCTATTGCTTACGATTAACGCTGATATCGTGTGACGGGGAAGAGATGGCTGAGTTCACTTTCTGTGAGGTTTCGCCTTATGTCTTTTGGCATGTGCTGAGACTGCTATGATGGGGACTGCAGCTACCTTTATTTGTTTGGGAGATGAGATATTAATTACAATGATTCTACTGGCACGGGCGATTGAGCAATTATGGATTTTAATTCGTTTGCAGTGATCCCGGGCCTTCCATAACTATAACCATAACCACTTTCTTTCTTCACACTTTTATATCAACCTGAACCGTGAAAGCCGATGAGCTATGCTGAATCGTAGCATCATCTGTTTAAATGAATGAGTCAGTCTCATAATTGAACACACCTGCCGAACAATATTAACATCTATGATTTCCCATGTATTAACATACTGCCATTTGTACTCATCAATTCAGATAGTGGATGTTGTGTTCAGATTCAAATTTATGGACGTACACAGTGAAGCCTTTGAAGATTTAATAATTGATTCAATGAGGTAACACATCTTTTCGCAACCATTATCTTTTGTGTACCCAAGAATGGATGTGCATCTTCTCGTTCTGTATCGTTTCCAGCCATTCCATTTCCGAGTTACTGAGTCAGGATCGGCATCCACTGTACTTCACGAACTGTGAGAGAAGAAATCAAACGGAAATATATATTACTCTCAATACGGAGAAGACACTAGAGGCACATCGGTCATGTGCTCACAATGGACGAAAAAAGACTAAATTTCTTCTTTCATTAGGGCACTTTGTGACAAAGAAAAACAAGGAATGTCAAAAGAACAATTAATAGAGAGGGCTTAATTATGGGCTTAAGAACAAAAAAAAAAAAAAAAAAAAAAAAAAAAAAAAGAAAGAAAACAGACCTCCATACTCACTCATTGAGTGAATCACTAATCATAGAGAATAATGAGTTCTGTTCTATTTATCACCTTTGGCCGAGAGGAACTAACGTCCATGAAGCAATGATTACTTTGTGCGTCTGTAGTTAAAGATAAGATAAAACATGACATAGAGCCATAAACAGCGTCTGCTTCGCGATCAAAGCCTTCGTTAAGGACAACACAATGGAACCACAAAAATAGATCGACTAGGTGGGATACATTGTTTAATCCCGGTGTTTCCCTGTTTATCCTTCTGTGGTTACTTTTATTCGCATTTAATTACATGATTTATTTTTCTGTGGTGATATTGAGCGAATAGGGGATGAAGCTGTGAAGTAAAATAAAAAACAAATAGTCTGTTTACAGTATTCCTGTGATGAAGGACAACATAAGGATGCGGCCTAGGACAGCTAATCTTTCTAAATCCTTCTACAGTGATACGGACAATGCAAACGAACATTATAGGCAAAATAAACAAAAATCGAATAACTACTTATGTATTGTTGGGAAGGGATCAGTTTGTCATTGAAGTTGAACTTGATAGTTAACTACCAGTAGCGACTTTACTTCGCGGAACCAATATCGTGAATTTAATTTCAGGCGGTCATATAGAAGACTGTAAAAATTTGTACCTGACTCTTACGGTTAGAGTAGAAACTAACAGCGAGCTATAGCTATGGCGATCACATTCTATAGCGACGATCTGTGAGCGTTTTACTTCATTCCCAGACTGCCTGGTTTTATAGGACTACCTTTATGCCAAGCTCTCTGCTGACAATCTGGGTTTTATTTTGCTCTTTTAACTTTCTCTCTCTCTCTCTCTCTCTCTCTCTGCCTTTCGCACTCACAGATACATTCTGTACTCACTCTGCTAATACCCTCAATTAAAATGGGATGCTTATCACGCTCATTCACTCTTGTACACAAAGTTCTTTAACGTCTCAGATTCGCACTCACTATCTCATTTTGTGTATCAGACACCAACCTCCTCCAAATAATTATTCTTCCTCTGATTTCTTTACTACATCGCTCACAACAGTAATATCAGATTGCATCACCGCGCGCGCGCGCACACACACACACACGCACACCCACACACTCACTCACACACACACGCACGCACGCACGCATACACAACACACATACATACATACATACATACATACATACATACATACATACATACATACATATAAATCTGTACCTTCTCACTCACTAGAACATACCAGATTTCTCTCCCCTGCCAGCAAGTCAAATCACTTACTCTTTCTGACTCTCCTAGGACATAGCACTGTTGTCACTCGTAACAAATCACCTCGCGTGACGCTCATTGCAAGTATCGGCTTTACTGGGTTTTACATTAACTCGTGTCTTTTTCTCTCCTTTCTTACCGTAATGGCGTACTTTTGCTGACATTTTTTGGTGTGCGCAGTAAACCAGTGATTATACTTCGTTTTTATCCTGCATGCTTTTTGTTTCGTTGTTTGCACTTAAAACACCATTATTTTTTTTACAATCATTCGATTCTTTTTCAATCAGAGATTAAAAAAAAATTAATGTAACCGCACTTAGGACTGTCTAACTTTGAATCATTCCCAACAGATGACACCGAGCAGTGCACGCTGATAACTCCTGTAGTTTACTGGCTATGCACACTTCAGATCTGCACACTTTGCTTTCCTTATTTTCTGCGACCTGGCTTGACTCCCGATACCCGTTCTATCTTGACTGTAAGCTTATGAAGTGCCTTTATTTCACTCTCCAATGTAAACGATCATAGAGAATTCAACAAAAACCACCGATTCTCTAGTACTGTTGGTACCAGAACTTGCGGGACTATCAGTGTTGCTGGGCACACGGTAGTCTCATCATCATCTTGTACCGTTTACGCATCATTGGCTACCATGGAGCTTCGTTTCACTCACTCACTCACTCACTCACTCACTCACTCACTCACTCACTCACTCACTCACTCACTCACTCACTCACTCACTCGCTCGCTCACTCACTCACTCACTCACTCACTCACTCACTCACTCACCCACACAGCCACCCACCCACACAGCCACCTACTCACCCACCCACCCACCCACACAGCCAGCCACCCAACCACACAGCCACCTACTCACCCACCCACCCACTCACTCACTCACTCTCTCACCCACACAGCCACCCACCCACACAGCCACCTACTCACCCACTCACCCACCCACACAGCCACCTACTCACCCACCCACTCACTCACCCACCCACACAGCCACCTACTCACCCACCCACCCACTCACTCACTCACTCACTCACTCACTCCTGTCTTTGAATTCAGTCCACTTTATTCTTCCGCTGCCTCCTTTTTATGAAGAAGATCAAGTGCAGCGACCCGCGGTTGCGACAGCAGAGTCAGCGGCCCACCAGCTGTCCAAGACCTAGCCTAGACCTCCTAGTCGGTCTCCCCTTGTAACAGCCTTCATCCAAACAGGCTGGCCAACAGCATCGCCGTGTTTCCAGTAGCGGTGGCTCTTACCTAAGAAAGACCTTTAGCCAGTTCACAATTTTATGCCTAAAGTCAGCATCTGTTTTTTCAGACACTATTTGGTACAATGTCATTATTTTTTGCATGCAGTCTTAGATTTTCAAGGGTCTTCAGAATTTAATATTAAGTTCAAAAGGCAAAGTGGATTTGGCAAGTATGAGTATTGCTTTTGTACTTATTGCACAAGAGAAGTGTGCTGGAAACGTTAGATTTTTACAGTACTACACATCACACAGTCAAAATGATTTGCTCTACTCCATATTCTGGTAAGGTCAACGCTGCTTTGGCGAGGATATCCCCGTGCACGTCCAAACTACGTGATTCGTTTTTTTTCACATAAAATTTGAAAGTGTGCCACTTATTGAACGGGTCAGGGGATTGACTGTAAAAGCTTTAATTGTCTGTCCTTAAGGCATTTTGTATTTTTTTTTTTTTAATAAAAGCAAATTGATATATTGATCATTTGATAGAATGCACTATAAACAGCTTATAAACTGCATACAAGATATACATTTAGATGACACAGACATACGACTAATATGTAATTTATATTGCGAGCAAACAGAATAATAAAATAAAACAAAGAGAACTCTACACCCATTGATATAAAATGAGGAGTAAAACAGGGATGCATCCTATCGCCAAACTTGTTCAATCTATACACTGAGCAAATTTTTAAAAACATCTTAGAGATGCCAGGCCTACAAATTAATGAAAAGGTAATCAATAACCTAAGATATGCTGACGATACTTCATACTAGCAGAAAATCCTAAAGATCTACAACAGATACTTAACGAAATAAACATGAGAAGCAAAAAATATGGATTAGATGTGAATATAAAAAAGACGAAAACTATGAATATAAATAAAGATAATACTCAAAACCTACAAGTGGATTACAAAGTTGAAGGAATAGACCTGGAGACAGTTCAGAGCTTCAATTACCTTCGGCATACTATAACCAGTGATGGAAAATGTAAAACTGAAATAAACAAAAGAATAAAATTATACTAATATCAAAACAAATAACTCCAGGGCTAAAGCTAACAATAGCAAAATGGTATATCTTCACAACATTCCTGTATGGTGCAGAAACATGGGAATTAGACAAGAAAACAAAACAGAAAATTGAAGCCTTTGAAATATGGATTTATAGAAGAATAGGTAGAATTGGATGGAAAGAAAAGAAAACAAACGATGAAGTCTTAAAACAACTAAAAATGAAAAGAGAGCTACTAAACACAATTCAAACAAGACAAATGCGATTTTTAATGCATGTTTAAAAACGCAACAGCCTACTAAAAGTAATCTTAGTAGAGAAAATACAAGGTAAAAAAACAGAGGCAGACCAAGACTAACAGTAACATGGGCGAGTAACATCAAAAGATGGATAAGTCAGCCTATGGAAACCTGTACCATCAAAGCAAGAGACAGCCTTCGATCCGGAGACGTCACACGATGATGATGATGCTATATAAGCAAATTCATACACCGGGTCGCTTTTTTATTAGAAAACATATTTGATGAAAGTCCGTGAAAATAGAAGTCTGCAACCAACATTTCATAACAACCCTAGAAAATAGATTTTGAGTTAGGGATTTGTGAACGAACTATAGTTCTGTGGAACTTATTAGGCAGTCCAAATCAATTAATTTCTCTAGCCTGGAACTAGACAAACTCCATCTTCTCAAGTAAAAGCTGGGAATTTCAAGAAAGCAATTACAACCCGTCACACTCAACGATTCCAAGGGCTCCTGCCTGCATCAGCTCGTGCCATTACATCAACGATAACCTGACGTAATTCAGTAGTAAATGTATATGGATAGATCCACATGCGCTATGAACATGAAACATGGTTTAATAGAAAGATAATTTAATAGCTCTTTAATGTAAATATTTAATGAGATCTATCTATATATCTTTCATTCGCTTGAAGTATTGTGTCGTTTCTTGTGTACATTTTACAATTTTGTTTAGTTCTTGCAGTGGCCTATATAGTACTGTCTGGGATGTTGTACCATGGGCCAATTTGTTTTCCTCAGGGCCATTTCTTTTCCTCAGTGTACTATATTCAGTACAGTCTTGAAGTGTGTGTTCAGCAAATAGGGGCACCTCCTTGTATATGTTGCTGGATTGCATTTTGTATATATGTGACTATGGAGTCTACTGTGTCCTGCTCTGAGGTATGTAATACTAACTTGCTCCATCAATTCCTCTTGTGATACACCGCTTGATTTGAGGTTTGCGGTTTCTGATTGATTTGATTATCTGTTTCGTCTGATGGTATGTAACTGGTGCATCTGGTTGTTTGCCAGCTGGTTTGCTTTCTCGTTTCCTGGTATTCCACAATGAGATGGGATTCACTGCGTGACGGACCTTGCGATGTTTGCAGAGTTCAGTCAATAAGATGTGGTAATTTTCGTGATTGCAGTTCCTGGAGTGCTGATCTTGCATCTGTCAGAAACACTACATGCTGTGAGCCAAGGTTACTGTTAATAATTTATAGTATTGCCAACCTCATTGCTTAGATTTCTTCTTCGTGGTTGAGACAGTTTTTCCCTGTTGCTATGCCATCCATATCATTTAATGAGATCAATGGCACCTCTTTTTAGTAGAAATAAAACAGGTTATACACACACTACACCCGATGCATTAATTATATATCCGAGGTGTAGAGGAGTTCTGCCTCCGACATGTAAGACTTCTCTACACCTCCCAAGCAATGATTACTTTGTGTACTCGGCAGCTAAAGATAAGAGGAAGACAATGCACGACATAGAGCAATAAACATAGTCAGCTTCACGATCAAAGCATTCGTTCGGGACAACTTAATCTTCTTCTTTCCTTCCTCATCTGCCTTTCAGCGTCGAGGGGAGATATAATTTGCGGTCTTTTGCTCTTATGTTCGCCTCTGCTGCTGTTATGTTTCCTAGTGCTTCTAATATTCCATCGATCCATCTTTTTCGTGGTCGACCCTTGGGTCTGTTGTTCTCACAACGTTTGTTGAAGGCTCGTTGTGTTGTGTTTTGTTCTTTCTGCCTTGTCACGTGGCCGAACCATTTTATCTGTTGTTTCCTTATATATTCTATGGCTGGGGCTATTCCTAGCTTTTTTCTCAGTTCTACATTTCTGATCTTATCTCTCAGACTGTTTCCTGTCATTCGTCTAACACATTTCATCTCTGTAGAGGTTATTTTTCTTATTGTTCTTGAATCTAGGGTCCACGTCTGGCATTGGTAGCACAACGTTGGGATGAAGATTGTATTGTATAGTGCTCGTTTTGCCTCCAGAGTTATTTCCTTGTTGGACAATAGTGGTGATAACTGTCCGATGATTTGACAAGCTTTGTTGCATCTTGATTCTATCTCTGCTGTTTGGGAATTGTCGTTTGTCATTAGACTTCCTAGGTATTTGAATTCCTCTACTTGTTTTAGTTGTCTGCCTTCTATAGTTATGTTGATGTTCTGTTTATTTTTGGCGACATTCATGACTTCTGTTTTGTTGATGTTGATTTTCATGTTGTATTTTGTTCCTAAGATGTTGAGTTTGTTTAAGTGTTCTTGTAGGTCTTCTATTGTTTCATGTATTAGTGCCTGGTCGTCTGCAAATAGAAGCTCGTTGATCTCCTCTGTCTCTGATGGGTTGGCTAGCTTGCATATATGGTCCATGTATGTAATAAACAGTAGGGGGATAGTACGCACCCCTGTCTTACACCTGATCTAACTTCGAAGTGGTCTGTGTAGCCTGTTGCTGTTCTGACCCTGCAGCTGCTGTTGGCGTAGAGACTTTTAATAATGTTGGTTAGATGTTGGCTTACTCCGTATGTTGTTAGTATCTCCCACAGTTGTTCTCTGTTTACTCTGTCGAATGCTTTTTCCTGGTCAATGAAGGCTATGTATAAGTTTTGGTTGTGTTCTGTCGTTTTTTCTGCAAGCTGTTTTAGTGTGAATAGTGCGTCGGTACATCCTCTGTTTTTTCGGAACACCATTTGAGAATCGCTTAACTGTAGTTCTATTATTGGTCTCAGTCTTTTTTCCAAGATTTTGGCGTATAGCTTTCCTACATGGCTGAGCAGAGATATACCTCTATATTGATTGCAGTCTCTTTTGCTACCTTTCTTTTTCCATATTGGTATGATGATTGCCTGTTGCCAGTCTTCTGGGGCTTGTTGTTGGTGCCATGCTGCATTAAATATTCTGTGCAGCCATTGCATTCCTGTTTCTCCCGCTGCTGCTATTATTTCTATTGGAATGTTATCTATCCCTGGTGCTTTGTTTCTTGGTGCATATTTGATTACTTCTTCTATTTCCTCTTTCATGATGTTGGGTTCAGTATTTGTGAGTTCTAGTGTGGTTTTTGTTGTCTTGTTGGTAGTTGGTATGTTTAACAGGTCTTCAAAATATTCTTTCCATCTCTGTTGCATACATTGGTTGTTTGATATTGGTTGTCCGTCTTTGTCATTTATCAGCTCAGTAGGATCATGGTTTTCTTTTCTCGCTCTTGTGGCTTTTACTGCTTTGTAGAAATCTCTTGTGGCTGTCTTGAAGTCCCTGCTCATGTTTTGTCCGAATTCTGTCCAATTCCTTTGCTTAGCTTCTTTGATCAGCATTTTAACTCTTTTTCGAACTAAGGCATATCTTTAGACAACTTAATGCAACCACAAAAATAGACCGACTAGTTGCGATAAATTGTTTAATTCCCGTGAAGCCCTGCTTATCCTTTTAATAGTTTTTTTTTTAAAAATCGCATTTAAATTACGTGATTGGACTTCCGTTTATAAGATGGCGGATCTAGTCCACGTTCTCTCGATCGCTGCAGAAAGTGCATTCGATGTCTGTTTAATTTCGGCTCTAAATTGCAATCCTATGCGTTAAAGTCAAGATGATGATCTACTTATTACATCTGCACCGATAAAACAATGTCGTACGCCGGCGATATTTCATTTTCGACAAATCAAGTGTTGTGAATGCGACCTTCCATCGTCTAGGCTTGTTCTGCGCTTTACGTCACATTGGTGCTGTTCATGACCGTTGATGAATTTGCTTGACGCAAATTATTTATATGTTCTCATTAATGTGAACTGCTTCGTCAGCCGCAGTTGTATCTCTTTAGGGAATTTGCACCGTGTTCTGTTCGTCGTAGGCTACATTCACTAGAGTAACCAAGAATCTAAAGGGCGCGTCAATGATGTGTTTGCGATATTGTTATGTGTACTACGTCATCGTAATGGCTCATTGTAAATCCCTAGACCGGCCGGACGCTAATCTTACGGTCTGTTGTTTGATGTGCGACGGGGATAATCTGACGATTAACGGTGTGTTTATATGTTCGAAATTGGAGTCAACAACGATGGCCTAACATCATCAAGCGCTATACATTTTTAAAGAAATATGACGATCATCACTTTCGGGAGGACGTGAACTTCTGGTATATGGTGGATAGGCGGCAGGAATCATTGCAGGCTATGCATGAAAAGTATTCCTTGTTGCATTTTCCTCATATTTTCAAGTCCATGGGAGACTGGTTGGTCTCGAGGCAAGACGCCGGCCTCTGGGCAGTGAGGTTGTGGGTTCAAATCTCGGCTACACCGGTTGGGATTTTTATTTACGATTTCTCTCTGCGACAACCACCCCTGGTCTCAGCAGCGAGGCCCGGCTTGAAACGTCAGTTACTCATCGACGGAAAGAAACATGAGTACCTCCGAAGTCGGGGTTATCTGCCTGTGCGGCGAGGGAACCCTGTGCACGCGGCTGCCAGGGAAAAATGGATTAACACGCAAAACTCAGTTCCTAGTCTCTAGGGACTTCGTCAGAGTTGAAAGCTGGCGAACGCAACAACAACAACAAATTACGTGATTTATTTTGCTGTTTATAATCAATCGTTTTATATAGATTGCAACGTAAATTAAGCACCTCAGACATGTGGATTAAAGATTACACGGAATACATAGTACCGTTTATTACACAGATGTACTATACATACACAGCTTCTTCCTAGTATTTCTAAAAATCCACCAATCTATCTTCTTTTTCGTGGTCGACCCTTGGGTTTGGTGTTCTCGCAGCGTTTATTGATGGCTCGCTGTGTTGTTTTTTTAGTCTTTCTGTCTTAACACGTGACCAACAGGCGCATGGTATTTCAAATGTCCGCCGTAATTATGTCTGAATAAGGAGAGATGTATTGTCAGAAAATCGGTGATATGTGTATGTTGTTTCCATGTTGTTTATTTGTTTTTTCTCCACCTCAAAAGCCTCCATATATAGTGTTCTCAAAGCTAGACTGTCATTTCTATCATTTCATGAATGTTTGAGTCACCAGGACAATTTCGAAGTGAATCTGCCATTTCTTTCATTGTCATGAACACTCGAGATGACAGCTTCTTCACCAAGCACTTATAAAGCCGAAGTCAGCTAATCGCTAATGTATCATCATCATCATCATCATTATCATCATCATCATCATCATCGTTATTATTGAGTGCCGTCTCCGCATTGAAGGTTGGCTAACATGAAGCGCCATTCAGTTCTGTCTCTTGTTTTGATGGTGCAGGTTGACATAGGCAGACTTGTCCGTCTTTGGATGCTCCTCACTCATGTTAGTCTTGGTCTGCCTCTTTTACCTTGTATTTTCTCTTCCAAGACCTACTTTTAGTAGTCATCTGTGTCTTTTAAGAAGTCCCAAAAATCGCATTTGTCTTGTTTGAATTATGTTTAGTAGTTCTCTTTTCATTTTTAGTTGTTTTAAGACTTCATCGTTTGTTTTCTTCTCTTTCTATCCAATTCTACCTATTCTTCTATAAATCCACATTTCAAAAGGCTTCATTTTTCTGTTCCGGTTTCTTGTCTAATGTCCATGTGTCTGCACCATACAGGAATGTTGAGAAGATATAACATTTTGTTATTCTTAGTATTAGCCCTGATGTTATTTGTTTTGATGTTAGTATATTGTTCATGGCATTAAAATTACATTTTGCCATACCTATTCTTTTGATTATTTCAGTTGTACATTTTCCATCACTGGTTATAGTGTGTCCAAGATATTTGTAGCTCTGAACTGTCTCCAGGTCTATTCCTTCAAATTTGTTATCCATTTCCGGGGTTTGAGTGTTATCTTTGTTTATGATCATAGTTTTAGTCTTTTTGACATTCATATCTAATCCATTTTATTTTCTTCTCATGTTTATTTCATTAAGTAATTGTTGTAGATCTTTAGGATTTTCTGCTAGTAGTACAGTATCATCAGCTTATCTTAGGTTATTGATTATCTTTCCATTAATGTTTAGGCCTGGCATCTCTGTGATGTTTTTAAAGATTTTCTCATTGAATAAGCTTGGTGGTAGGATGCATCCCTGTTTTACTCCTCTTTTTATATCAATGGGTGTAGAGTTCTCTTTGTTATATTTTATTATTGCTGTTTGCTTCCAGTATAGAGTATATATTAGTCGTATGTCTGTGTCATCTAGATGTATCTCTTTTAGGCATTCTGTAAGTTGTTTGTGGTGTACTCTATCAAAAGCTTTGATGTAGTCTATGAAGCAGCCATATATTGGTTTGTTTACTTCTGTGTACTTTTCGATTAATGTCCTCATGCAGAATATGGCTTCTTTTGTCCCACTGCTAATGTATAATTGTCAAATTTTGGGATATCATTTTCTTTAATTATTCAGCAAAGAAATGATCCCCTCGAAGTCTTGAGGCTTATAAAGAAGATAGAGTTGGTGACCATATATTTCACTGACCAACGGAATATAAGAGTGAGTAACCATATATTTCACTGACCAACGGAAGATAAGAGTGAGTAACCATATAATTCACTGACCAACGGAAGATAAGAGTGAGTAACCAAATATTTCACTGACCAACGGAAGATAGTGTGTGTGACCATATATTTCACTGACCAACGGAAGATAGTGTTAGTAATCATATATTTCACTGACCAACGGAAGATAAGAGTGAGTAACCAAATATTTCACTGACCAACGGAAGATTAGAGTGAGTAACCATATATTTCACTGACCAACGGAAGATAGAGTTAGTAATCATATATTTCACTGACCAACGGAAGATAAGAGTGAGTGACCATATATTTCACTGACCAACGGAAGATTAGAGTGAGTAACCATATATTTCACTGACCAACGGAAGATAGTGTGAGTGACCATATATTTCACTGACCAACGGAAGATAGTGTGAGTGATCATATATTTCACTGACTAGCAGCACATGTTTGGTAGGTGATATGGTCAGTATCACGCCAGGCTGTCTTGCTTTCCCAGCAGTAATCCGAGTTCAGAGTTTGTGTAAACCCCAAAGCCATTTGAGTGTGGATAGAAAACGCAGCTATTTCGCTACATCTGAGCTGAGGCAGTCATCACCCGATATTTACTCACACTTTCAGCCAGAGCTGAGGCAGTCATCACCCGATATTTACTCACACTTTCAGCCAGAGCTGAGGCAGTCATCACCTGATATTTACTCACACTTTCAGCCAGAGCTGAGGCAGTCATCACCCGATATTTACTCACACTTTCAGCCAGAGCTGTCGCAGTCACACTTTCAGCCAGAGCTGTCGCAGAGTCACACTTTCAGCCAGAGCTGTCGCAGTCACACTTTCAGTCAGAGCTGTCGCAGAGTCACACTTTCAGCCAGAGCTGTCGCAGAGTCACACTTTTCACTCCAATGACGTCAACACCATCAATAACTTCAAAACAGTAATGGCCGAAGTGTCCGACTTTTATTAGACACGTGATTTTATTAGACACTGATATTGCCAGTTGTGTTAACACAAACATACGAGGGTATCCGTACAAGAATGTACCCTTTTCTGTATTTTTTTTATTGTTTCACCGAATTAACAGTGTGTGCATAGACTTGTAAGAAGCATCGATTGTAAGTGAAGCATTAACGTTTCAATTGAAATACCAACCGTAGACTTTATACACAGATTGTCCAAGATGGCGCCCACAAAACAACATAAAGCATTTTGTGCTGTAGAATTCACGTCGAGTATGGGAGGAAATTCATGGACAGCTATGAAGAGTAATGAAGAGGTTCTGAGAAAGGTCAAAGCAAAAAGAGAGCTAATTTCCAATGTTAGGAAGAGACAATCATAATTTTTGGCCATGTAATGAGAAGAGAACAACTTGAATATATTATAACAACTGGAAGAATTGAGGGGCGAAGAGAAAGAGGGAAGCAAAGAGAAAAAATAACAGACAGCTTAAGAGAATGGCTTGGCAGAAGGTCAACAACAGAAATGATAAATAGCTGCCGAGATCGAAAGTTGTGGAGAGACATAATCACCTACGCCACTAGGCCCGGTACTTGATGATGATTATGGGAGGAAATGGACATCGACTAAATGCAAGCTGTGACGTGAAAGGTGCCCATATTGGATCTTTGTAATGTAGTATAACAAAAAACTAACTTTGAGATACTACCTTTGGTATAAAAAAAGGATCCTCATATCATATCAGGACAATAATTTATTGAAAAAGCTACATTATTTTTCGGACACCTTGTGTAGTATAAACATCATTTAATAATCGAGTCGACTTAAGGATGCCTCTTCCTAGGAGTAACTGTTAATGGAATATAATCTTGTTGTTGTTAGGACCATCATCACTGCACGCCGGACGAATCCATAGGTACTTCGATATCACCCTTGAGAAAGTCCGAGGAGAACCTGATCCATGTGCACGAACTCCGTAACACGGCCGGGGATCCACATTGTGGGTAGGTTCTCATAGCAGCGGTCAAATTGTATAGCCAACTCTTTTTTATTTTATATTTCAATGGTTCTTTAACGTGTCCGCGAATCCTAACGTGTCATCTAGTGTAATGCCTCCGTTAACGGGATATCAGGAGTTAACTATAATTGCGTCTCTAACTCTCGATCTACCAACAATAATTACAGCTATACATCAACTCTCAATACATCAACTCTCAATACATCAACTCTCAAAATAATGGTAGCAAGCGCCGCTACTTACTAGTCAGCTAAACCTGTAGACAATTGATGAGAACGAGTTGTTATTCTTGTCTTGCGGGTTTTTTTTTTTGTTGGCATATTTGGCGAGGCACAATCCGTAGATGCGGACAGGTGTGCCAGGCTGACAAAGACATACTTCAAGACTGTACTGAGTATAGTAACCATAGACTCATGGTTACAAACACTGCAGACAAAACTACAGGTGTCTGAGCAAGAACTACAAAAAACAGTAAATTTATACAAGAAATCACATTGCAGGTACAGACAATGCTTCACGCGATGGTAGATCATAAATGATACGATCATGTTATATGTGTGGTCATTGGCTGTGAACAGCAACGCATCTAACAGCAATCAGCGACTCATATCTGACTTATTGCGGGAGAATCAGTAAATCAAAACTGACTGAGAAAAGTCTTCTTCCTCTTTCCTTCCTCATTTGTCTTTCAGCGTCGAGGGGAGATATACTTTGCGGTCTTTTGCTTTTCTGCTCACGTCTGCTGCTGTCATGTTTCATAAATAATGCTTCTAGTATTTCATCGGTCTATCTTTTTCGTGGTCAACCCTTAGGTCTGGTGTTCTCGCAACGTTTATTGAGGGCTCGATGTGTTGTTTTATTATCACTCTACCTTGTCACGTGGCCAAACCATCTTATCTGTTGTTTCTGTATATATTCTATGGCGGGGCTATTCCTAGCTTTTTTCTCAGTTCTTCATTTCTGATCTTATCTCTCAGACTGTTTCCTGTTATTCGTCTAACACATTTCATCTCTGTAGAGGTTATTTTTCTTATTGTTCTTGCATCTAGGATCCAGGCCTGGCATTGGTAAGCACAATGTTGGCATGAAGATTGTATTGTAGAGTGCTCGTTTTGTCTCCAGAGTTATTTCCTTGTTGGACAATAGTGGTGATAACTGTCCAATGATTTGACAAGCTTTGTTGCATCGTGAGTCTATCTCTGCTGTTTGAGAATTATCGTTTGTCATTAGACTTCCTATGTATTTGAATTCCTCTACTTGTTCTAGTTGCCTGCCTTCTATAGTTATGCATTCACCCTTCCGTAATAGGCATGTAGGTGGACAAGCTAGTTTGTGGAAATGAGTAATGTTTGGAACAGGTTATGTTTACAACTCTCGGAATTCCGTTGGTAATTATTGTGGTTTATTACTATAGTTCGTTCAGAAATTCATGCCCACGGAGTTGATCAATTATCTCTTAAACTGTTTGATGAATTTCTGTAATTCTTTTTCATGAAAAATTTTTTTAACCGACCTTAAGATTTTATAACATTTAAGTACAAAGATCTGAATTTGGCACAAATAGTTTTTTGTTATATAATTTTATGAAAATATAACACTGTGTGCTCTAAACATTAGGTTTTACTGTAAATTATGTTAATTTTAAAACAAACCTCTCAGTGGATTGCGTCTTACAAGTAAGGGTTCAGTGAGCGCGTGATGGTGCTAAGATTGTGTAGACAGCACGTGAAATTTGCCCTTTTAAATGCTGAGTTGATTACAACAAATTTGGGTATTGTAAAATCCTAAAAATTAGGACAACCAAGAAATTCGTATTTTTACATACCTCACAGAAGCCGAAATCTTTCCTAAATGCGTGACAGTAGAGAAAATAATCTGACTTAAGATCGGTTAAAAAAAAAAGGTTCATGAAAAAGAATTACAGAAATTCATCAAACGGTTTCCGAGATAATTAACTCTGTGGGAACACATTTCTGAATGAACTATAGTTGTCTTCTAGCCAGAGGGGTAGGTTCGAAGAGAGAAAGGTGATCTCATAAATATCTCGGTGAAGTTGGATCGAAAGGTTGCAGATATGGTAGCTTGTTGTAAATCACAGACCAATGTCTTCTGTCCCTATCCAATATCCTCTTAAGTATGATCGATGAAGATAAGTCGTTGGTCAATGAACACAGTTGTTTGTTAATGCTATTTTAGTGAATCAATTCAGAGGAAGAGGCATATTTACAGCACTCGGAAAAAAATGACAAATAATCAACAACAGAAAAAAATATGGACCAAGGCAGGATCGAACCCGTACTCAGTGGCACAGCGCCTTGCCACGAAAAGCGAGTACTGTAAATATACCTCTTCCTCTGAATTGATTCACTGATTATCGCCTCGGAAGTTTCCCTCTATAATAATATTCATTTATTATTATTTGTCTCCAAAGCTATTTTATCTGAGTTTCACACACTTCTTCTGTTTTACATTAAAAATGATTAGAAGAAGCTGTATCTTAAATTTAAAAAAAAAATAAAAAATTCATGTGGTTAAACCTCCAATATTGCATCCACGATAACTCTCAAATTTTGCAAATCCTTACACTTTTTATTTTACGAGCACCAACTACTAAAATATCGTTCTTATACCTAAACGTACCTGCTACACCTAAACGATAATTTTACGTTTTGTGTTTAATGTCACGAATTCAAACCACTTGTATCAGTGTTGTGAATGAATGAGTTATTAAGTTATTGGTGAGTTATCTTCTTTGCACTCCAAACATGTCCATGAAATGAATGGAATGTACTAAGCTCAGACATCTTCATAAAAAAAAATGCTCCAAAATGCAAGAATGAAAGAAAGAGAGGAGGGAATAAAGAAAGAAAGGAAGGAGGGAGAGAGAAAGAAAGAAAGAAGGGAAGATACAAGATACACACACATCTTATGTTATACATTTAAAGTAATGAGAAAAAGCTGTATCTTAAATAAATAAAAAAATTGTAATTAAAATAAAAATTTCTGTTGTTAAAAATTCAATATTACATCCACAATAACTCTCAAATTTTGGAGAAAGAATGTAAGAAAGAAAGAAGGCAATGGAGGGAGGAAGGGCAATATCCTGACTGTTTGCTCCTAGCTTACATTCCTTGACCTCATATCCAAGATACCCTCTCTAATCTCCAGTGCACTTGTTCTTCTTGACCCCACACAACGTTCTGCTCTACAATTCTCCCATTCCTGAGATGTTCGTCATCATTTCTTGTCCACTATGTCAGAATCTCATAGGAACATCGATCGTCAGCCACGCCGTGCACGCTCTGTTTATTGTTCTTCAACTGCACAGCTTGATTTTCTAATCCTTTGTGCTAGCCCACGGCTGTACGCGATGACATCAATTATACAAGATTCCTAAGTTATTTGGTCTTTGTCCTCGTCTGTCTTCTTGACAATACTACTTCCAATTTATTAATTGCATGTCTATCTATCTGTATATCTGTATATCTGTCTGTCTGTCTGTCTGTCTGTCCGCCCGCCCGTTCTATATCTATCTATCTATCTATCTATCTATCTATCTATCTATCTATCTATCTATCTATCTATCTATCTATCTATCTATCTATCTATCTATCTATCTATCTATCTATCTATCTATCTATCTATCTATCTATCTATCTATCTATCTATCTATCTGTCTGTCTGTCTGTCTGTCTGTCTGTCTGTCTGTCTGCCTGCCTGCCTGCCTGCCTGCCTGCCTGCTATTTATCCATCCATCCATCTTATCCATCAGCCTGTCTCTGTCCGCCCGTCCGCCTTATCTATCCATCTGCTCTTCCTGCCTACTTTTCTCTCTCTGTCGATCTATATCGTCTTTGTGCGTTTGCCCTTCTGTATATATTTTTGTGATAGATGGGATGAAGACAACATGGTTGTCACGTCGTAATTGCTACCCACAAGAACCAAAACTCTTCCGACGGTTATACAAATGAGAGCAATAACTCCGTATTCTCAATGAACCATACTTTATCCACAATGTCTGACTCTTTTCTTTCAGCTTTTCTCCATGTTTTTCTTTCCGCGTAAACTTTGACCTTTATGGTTTCTGACTTGTTGTTGTAATGTTTTTCTAGCTTGACGATTGAGTGAGAAGATCTATATAGGAGGTCCTGGTGCGAAACCTTCTGTTGTGTTTGTATTGTAACATTATTTAGCTATAACACTCATATTATGTCATCACCACTGAAATTACATTACTTGTGTATTTCCATTTCCATCGATTGTATTGTTGTTGTTATTATTTTGCTCTGGTCATCTAGATCATAAATAATCTTGCCTGCAATATATTTTCCTCCCTCCCTCCCTCCCCTCCCTCCCATCCCCTCCCTCCCATCCCCTCCCCTCCCCCTCCTTCCTTCCTTCCTTCCTTCCTTCCTTCCTTCCTTCCTTCCTTCCTTCCTTCCTTCCTTCCTTCCTTCCCTTCCTTCCTTCCTTCCTTCCTTCCTTCCTTTCTTCCTTCCTTCCTCCTTCCCTCCCTCCGTCCCGCCCTTTTTCTTTCTTTCTTTCGTTGTCGTATCCATGTGTGTTGTCGTCACTCTCTGCGTTGTCGTTTCCAACTGCGTTGTCGTCTCCCTCTGTGTTGTCGTATCCCTCTGTGTTGTCGTGTTGTCGTCTCTATCTGTGTTGTCGTCTCTCTCTGCGTTGTCGTCTCCCTCTGTGTTGTCGTCCCCCTGTGTTGTCGTCCCCCTGTGTAGTATATTCTCCCTCTGTGTTGTCGTCTCCCTCTGTGTTGTCGTCCCCCTGTGTAGTATATTCTCCCTCTGTGTTGTCGTCTCCCTCTGTGTTGTCGTCCCCCTGTGTAGTATATTCTCCCTCTGTGTTGTCGTCCCCCTGTGTAGTATATTCTCCCTCTGTGTTGTCGTCTCCCTCTGCGTTGTCGTCTCCCTCTGTGTTGTCGTCTCCCTCTGCGTTGTCGTCTCTCTCTGTGTTGTCGTCTCCCTCTGTGTTGTCGTCTCTCTCTGCGTTGTCGTCTCCCTCTGTGTTGTCGTCTCTCTCTGCGTTGTCGTCTCTCTCTGCGTTGTCGTCTCTCTCTGTGTTGTCGTCTCCCTCTGTGTTGTCGTCTCTCTCTGTGTTGTCGTCTCTCTCTGTGTTGTCGTCTCTCTCTGTGTTGTCGTCTCTCTCTGTGTTGTCGTCTCTCTCTGTGTTGTCGTCTCTCTCTGCGTTGTCGTCTCTCTCTGCGTTGTCGTCTCTCTCTGCGTTGTCGTCTCTCTCTGCGTTGTCGTCTCTCTCTGCGTTGTCGTCTCTCTCTGTGTTGTCGTCTCTCTCTGTGTTGTCGTCTCTCTCTGTGTTGTCGTCTCTCTCTGCGTTGTCGTCTCTCTCTGCGTTGTCGTCTCTCTCTGTGTTGTCGTCTCTCTCTGTGTTGTCGTCTCTCTCTGTGTTGTCGTCTCTCTCTGCGTTGTCGTCTCTCTCTGCGTTGTCGTCTCTCTCTGTGTTGTCGTCTCTCTCTGTGTTGTCGTCTCTCTCTGTGTTGTCGTCTCTCTCTGTGTTGTCGTCTCTCTCTGTGTTGTCGTCTCTCTCTGTGTTGTCGTCTCTCTCTGTGTTGTCGTCTCTCTCTGCGTTGTCGTCTCTCTCTGCGTTGTCGTCTCTCTCTGCGTTGTCATCTCTCTCTGCGTTGTCGTCTCTCTCTGCGTTGTCGTCTCTCTCTGCGTTGTCGTCTCTCTCTGTGTTGTCGTCTCTCTCTGTGTTGTCGTCTCTCTCTGTGTTGTCGTCTCTCTCTGTGTTGTCGTCTCTCTCTGTGTTGTCGTCTCTCTGTGTGTTGTCGTCTCTCTCTGTGTTGTCGTCTCTCTCTGTGTTGTCGTCTCTCTCTGTGTTGTCGTCTCTCTCTGTGTTGTCGTCTCTCTCTGTGTTGTCGTCTCTCTCTGTGTTGTCGTCTCTCTCTGTGTTGTCGTCTCTCTCTGTGTTGTCGTCTCTCTCTGTGTTGTCGTCTCTCTCTGTGTTGTCGTCTCTCTCTGTGTTGTCGTCTCTCTCTGTGTTGTCGTCTCTCTCTGTGTTGTCGTCTCTCTCTGTGTTGTCGTCTCTCTCTGTGTTGTCGTCTCTCTCTGTGTTGTCGTCTCTCTCTGTGTTGTCGTCTCTCTCTGTGTTGTCGTCTCTCTCTGTGTTGTCGTCTCTCTCTGTGTTGTCGTCTCTCTCTGTGTTGTCGTCTCTCTCTGTGTTGTCGTCTCTCTCTGTGTTGTCGTCTCTCTCTGTGTTGTCGTCTCTCTCTGTGTTGTCGTCTCTCTCTGTGTTGTCGTCTCTCTCTGTGTTGTCGTCTCTCTCTGCGTTGTCGTCTCTCTCTGCGTTGTCGTCTCTCTCTGTGTTGTCGTCTCCCTCTGTGTTGTCGTCTCTCTCTGTGTTGTCGTCTCTCTCTGTGTTGTCGTCTCTCTCTGCGTTGTCGTCTCTCTCTGCGTTGTCGTCTCTCTCTGCGTTGTCGTCTCTCTCTGCGTTGTCGTCTCTCTCTGCGTTGTCGTCTCTCTCTGCGTTGTCGTCTCTCTCTGCGTTGTCGTCTCTCTCTGTGTTGTCGTCTCTCTCTGTGTTGTCGTCTCTCTCTGTGTTGTCGTCTCTCTCTGCGTTGTCGTCTCCCTCTGTGTTGTCGTCTCTCTCTGTGTTGTCGTCTCTCTCTGTGTTGTCGTCTCTCTCTGTGTTGTCGTCTCTCTCTGTGTTGTCGTCTCCCTCTGTGTTGTCGTCTCTCTCTGTGTTGTCGTCTCCCTCTGCGTTGTCGTATCCCTCTGTGTTGTCGTCTCTCTCTGTGTTGTCGTCTCTATCTGTGTTGTCGTCTCTCTCTGCGTTGTCGTCTCCCTCTGTGTTGTCGTCTCTCTCTGTGTTGTCGTCTCCCTCTGTGTTGTCGTCTTTCTCTGCGTTGTCGTCTCCCTCTGTGTTGTCGTCTTTCTCTGCGTTGTCGTCTCTCTCTGTGTTGTCGTCCCCCTGTGTAGTACATTCTCCCTCTGTGTTGTCGTCTCCCTCTGCGTTGTCGTCTCCCTCTGTGTTGTCGTCTCCCTCTGTGTTGTTGTCTCCCTCTGTGTTGTCGTCTCTCTCTGCGTTGTCGTCTCTCTCTGTGTTGTCGTCTCTCTCTGTGTTGTCGTCTCCCTCTGTGTTGTCGTCTCTCTCTGTGTTGTCGTCTCTCTCTGCGTTGTCGTCTCTCTCTGCGTTGTCGTCTCTCTCTGCGTTGTCGTCTCTCTCTGCGTTGTCGTCTCTCTCTGCGTTGTCGTCTCTCTCTGCGTTGTCGTCTCTCTCTGCGTTGTCGTCTCTCTCTGTGTTGTCGTCTCTCTCTGTGTTGTCGTCTCTCTCTGTGTTGTCGTCTCTCTCTGTGTTGTCGTCTCTCTCTGTGTTGTCGTCTCTCTCTGCGTTGTCGTCTCTCTCTGTGTTGTCGTCTCTCTCTGTGTTGTCGTCTCTCTCTGTGTTGTCGTCTCTCTCTGCGTTGTCGTCTCTCTCTGTGTTGTCGTCTCTCTCTGTGTTGTCGTCTCTCTCTGCGTTGTCGTCTCTCTCTGTGTTGTCGTCTCTCTCTGTGTTGTCGTCTCCCTCTGTGTTGTCGTCTCTCTCTGTGTTGTCGTCTCTCACTGTGTTGTCGTCTCTCTCTGTGTTGTCGTCTCTCTCTGTGTTGTCGTCTCTCTCTGCGTTGTCGTCTCTCTCTGCGTTGTCGTCTCTCTCTGCGTTGTCGTCTCTCTCTGCGTTGTCGTCTCTCTCTGTGTTGTCGTCTCTCTCTGCGTTGTCGTTTCTCTCTGCGTTGTCGTCTCTCTCTGTGTTGTCGTCTCTCTCTGTGTTGTCGTCTCCCTCTGTGTTGTCGTCTCTCTCTGCGTTGTCGTCTCTCTCTGTGTTGTCGTCTCCCTCTGCGTTGTCGTCTCCCTCTGTGTTGTCGTCTCCCTCTGTGTTGTCGTCTCCCTCTGTGTTGTCGTCTCTCTCTGCGTTGTCGTCTCTCTCTGTGTTGTCGTCTCTCTCTGTGTTGTCGTCTCCCTCTGTGTTGTCGTCTCTCTCTGCGTTGTCGTCTCTCTCTGCGTTGTCGTCTCTCTCTGTGTTGTCGTCTCCCTCTGTGTTGTCGTCTCCCTCTGCGTTGTCGTCTCCCTCTGTGTTGTCGTCTCCCTCTGCGTTGTCGTCTCCCTCTGTGTTGTCGTCTCTCTCTGCGTTGTCGTCTCTCTCTGCGTTGTCATCTCTCTCTGCGTTGTCGTCTCTCTCTGTGTTGTCGTCTCTCTCTGCGTTGTCGTTTCTCTCTGCGTTGTCGTCTCTCTCTGTGTTGTCGTCTCTCTCTGTGTTGTCGTCTCTCTCTGCGTTGTCGTCTCTCTCTGCGTTGTCGTCTCTCTCTGTGTTGTCGTCTCTCTCTGTGTTGTCGTCTCTCTCTGTGTTGTCGTCTCTCTCTGTGTTGTCGTCTCCCTCGGTGTTGTCGTCTCTCTCTGTGTTGTCGTCTCTCTCTGCGTTGTCGTCTCTCTCTGTGTTGTCGTCTCTCTCTGTGTTGTCGTCTCTCTCTGCGTTGTCGTCTCTCTCTGCGTTGTCCTCTCTCTCTGTGTTGTCGTCTCTCTCTGCGTTGTCGTCTCTCTCTGCGTTGTCGTCTCTCTCTGTGTTGTCATCTCCCTCTGTGTTGTCGTCTCTCTCTGCGTTGTCGTCTCTCTCTGTGTTGTCGTCTCTCTCTGTGTTGTCGTCTCCCTCTGTGTTGTCGTCTCTCTCTGTGTTGTCGTCTCTCTCTGTGTTGTCGTCTCTCTCTGTGTTGTCGTCTCCCTCTGTGTTGTCGTCTCTCTCTGTGTTGTCATCTCCCTCTGTGTTGTCGTCTCTCTCTGTGTTGTCGTCTCTCTCTGTGTTGTCGTCTCTCTCTGTGTTGTCGTCTCTCTCTGTGTTGTCGTCTCTCTCTGTGTTGTCGTCTCTCTCTGTGTTGTCGTCTCTCTCTGTGTTGTCGTCTCTCTCTGCGTTGTCGTCTCTCTCTGTGTTGTCGTCTCTCTCTGCGTTGTCGTCTCTCTCTGTGTTGTCGTCTCCCTCTGTGTTGTCGTCTCCCTCTGTGTTGTCATCTCCCTCTGTGTTGTCATCTCCCTCTGTGTTGTCGTCTCTCTCTGTGTTGTCGTCTCCCTCTGTGTTGTCGTCTCCCTCTGTGTTGTCATCTCCCTCTGTGTTGTCGTCTCTCTCTGCGTTGTCGTCTCTCTCTGTGTTGTCGTCTCTCTCTGCGTTGTCGTCTCTCTCTGTGTTGTCGTCTCCCTCTGTGTTGTCGTCCCCCTGTGTATTGTCTTCTCCCTCTGTGTTGTCGTCACCCTATGTATTGTCTATCTCCTCGTTGTCATCCTGTTTTTTTTTCTATCTCTGCGTTGTCGTCTCCCTGTGTATTGTCTTCTCCCTCTGTGTTGTCGTCCCCCTGTGTATTGTCTTCTCCCTCTGTGTTGTCGTCTCCCTGTGTATTGTCTTCTCCCTCTGTGTTGTCGTCTCCATGTGTATTGTCTTTTCCCTCTGTGTTGTCGTCTCTCTCTGCGTTGTCGTCTCCCTCTGTGTTGTCTCTCTCTGTTTTGTCGTCTCTCTCTACGTTGTCGTCTCCCTCTGTGTTGTCGTCTCCCTCTGTGTTGTCGTCCCCCTGTGTATTGTCTTCTCCCTGTGTGTTGTCGTCCCCCTGTGTATTGTCTTCTCCCTCTGTGTTGTCGTCCCCCTGTGTATTGTCTTCTCCCTCTGTGTTGTCGTCTCCCTGTGTATTGTCTTCTCCCTCTGTGTTGTCGTCCCCCTGTGTATTGTCTTCTCCCTCTGTGTTGTCGTCCCCCTGTGTATTGTCTTCTCCCTCTGTGTTGTCGTCCCCCTGTGTATTGTCTTCTCCCTCTGTGTTGTCGTCCCCCTGTGTATTGTCGTCTCCCTCTGTGTTGTCGTCCCCCTGTGTATTGTCTTCTCCCTCTGTGTTGTCGTCCCCCTGTGTATTGTCTTCTCCCTCTGTGTTGTCGTCACCCTGTGTATTGTCTTCTCCCTCTGTGTTGTCGTCCCCCTGTGTATTGTCGTCTCCCTCTGTGTTGTCGTCTCCCTGTGTATTGTCGTCTCCCTCTGTGTTGTCGTCCTCCTATGTATTGTCTTCTCCCTCTGTGTTGTCGTCCTCCTATGTATTGTCGTCTCCCTCTGTGTTGTCGTCCTCCTATGTATTGTCTTCTCCCTCTGTGTTGTCGTCTCCCTGTGTATTGTCGTCTCCCTCTGTGTTGTCGTCCTCCTATGTATTGTCTTCTCCCTCTGCGTTGTCGTCTCTCTCTGCGTTGTCGTCTCTCTCTGTGTTGTCGTCTCTCTCTGTGTTGTCGTCTCTCTCTGTGTTGTCGTCTCTCTCTGTGTTGTCGTCTCTCTCTGTGTTGTCGTCTCTCTCTGTGTTGTCGTCTCTCTCTGTGTTGTCGTCTCTCTCTGTGTTGTCGTCTCCCTCTGTGTTGTCGTCTCTCTCTGTGTTGTCGTCTCTCTCTGTGTTGTCGTCTCTCTCTGCGTTGTCGTCTCTCTCTGTGTTGTCGTCTCTCTCTGTGTTGTCGTCTCTCTCTGCGTTGTCGTCTCTCTCTGTGTTGTCGTCTCTCTCTGTGTTGTCGTCTCTCTCTGTGTTGTCGTCTCTCTCTGCGTTGTCGTCTCTCTCTGTGTTGTCGTCTCTCTCTGTGTTGTCGTCTCTCTCTGCGTTGTCGTCTCTCTCTGTGTTGTCGTCTCTCTCTGTGTTGTCGTCTCTCTCTGTGTTGTCGTCTCTCTCTGTGTTGTCGTCTCTCTCTGTGTTGTCGTCTCTCTCTGTGTTGTCGTCTCTCTCTGTGTTGTCGTCTCTCTCTGCGTTGTCGTCTCTCTCTGTGTTGTCGTCTCCCTCTGTGTTGTCGTCTCTCTCTGCGTTGTCTCTCTCTGCGTTGTCGTCTCTCTCTGTGTTGTCGTCTCTCTCTGTGTTGTCGTCTCTCTCTGTGTTGTCGTCTCTCTCTGTGTTGTCGTATCTCTCTGTGTTGTCGTCTCCCTCTGTGTTGTCGTCTCTCTCTGTGTTGTCGTCTCTCTCTGCGTTGTCGTCTCTCTCTGTGTTGTCGTCTCTCTCTGTGTTGTCGTCTCTCTCTGCGTTGTCGTCTCTCTCTGCGTTGTCGTCTCTCTCTGCGTTGTCGTCTCTCTCTGCGTTGTCGTCTCTCTCTGTGTTGTCATCTCCCTCTGTGTTGTCGTCTCTCTCTGCGTTGTCGTCTCCATCTGTGTTGTCGTCTCTCTCTGCGTTGTCGTCTCTCTCTGCGTTGTCGTCTCTCTCTGTGTTGTCGTCTCCCTCTGTGTTGTCGTCCCCCTGTGTATTGTCTTCTCTCTCTGTGTTGTCGTCTCCCTGTGTATTGTCTTCTCCCTCTGTGTTGTCGTCTCCCTGTGTATTGTCTTCTCCCTCTGTGTTGTCGTCTCCCTGTGTATTGTCTTCTCCCTCTGTGTTGTCGTCTCCCTGTGTATTGTCTTTTCCCTCTGTGTTGTCGTCTCTCTCTGCGTTGTCGTCTCCCTCTGTGTTGTCTCTCTCTGTTTTGTCGTCTCTCTCTGCGTTGTCGTCTCCCTCTGTGTTTTCGTCTCCCTCTGTGTTGTCGTCCCCCTGTGTATTGTCTTCTCCCTCTGTGTTGTCGTCCCCCTGTGTATTGTCTTCTCCCTCTGTGTTGTCGTCCCCCTGTGTATTGTCTTCTCCCTCTGTGTTGTCGTCTCCCTGTGTATTGTCTTCTCCCTCTTTGTTGTCGTCCCCTGTGTATTGTCTTCTCCCTCTGTGTTGTCGTCTCCCTGTGCATTGTCTTTTCCCTCTGTGTTGTCGTCATCCTTTTATTTTCTATTTCGGCGTTGTCGTCTCTCTCTGTTTTGTCGTCTCTCTCTCTGTGTTGTCGTCTCTCTGTTTTGTCGTCTCTCTCTGTGTTGTCGTCTCTCTCTGTGTTGTTGTCTCTCTCTGTTTTGTCGTCTCTCTCTGTGTTGTCGTCTCTCTCTGTGTTGTCGTCTCTCTCTGTGTTGTCGTCTCTCTCTGCGTTGTCGTCTCTCTCTGTGTTGTCGTCTCCCTCTGTGTTGTCGTCTCTCTCTGCGTTGTCTCTCTCTGCGTTGTCGTCTCTCTCTGTGTTGTCGTCTCTCTCTGTGTTGTCGTCTCTCTCTGTGTTGTCGTCTCTCTCTGTGTTGTCGTCTCTCTCTGTGTTGTCGTCTCTCTCTGTGTTGTCGTCTCTCTCTGTGTTGTCGTCTCTCTCTGTGTTGTCGTCTCTCTCTGTGTTGTCGTCTCTCTCTGTGTTGTCGTCTCTCTCTGTGTTGTCGTCTCTCTCTGTGTTGTCGTCTCCCTCTGTGTTGTCGTCTCTCTCTGTGTTGTCGTCTCTCTCTGCGTTGTCTCTCTCTGCGTTGTCGTCTCCCTCTGTGTTGTCGTCTCTCTCTGTGTTGTCGTCTCTCTCTGTGTTGTCGTCTCTCTCTGTGTTGTCGTCTCCCTCTGTGTTGTCGTCTCTCTCTGCGTTGTCTCTCTCTGCGTTGTCGTCTCTCTCTGTGTTGTCGTCTCTCTCTGTGTTGTCGTCTCTCTCTGTGTTGTCGTCTCTCTCTGCGTTGTCGTCTCTCTCTGTGTTGTCGTCTCTCTCTGCGTTGTCGTCTCTCTCTGCGTTGTCGTCTCTCTCTGTGTTGTCGTCTCTCTCTGCGTTGTCGTCTCTCTCTGCGTTGTCGTCTCTCTCTGCGTTGTCGTCTCTCTCTGTGTTGTCGTCTCCCTCTGTGTTGTCGTCCCCCTGTGTATTGTCTTCTCCCTCTGTGTTGTCGTCTCTCTCTGCGTTGTCGTCTCTCTCTGCGTTGTCGTCTCTCTCTGCGTTGTCGTCTCTCTCTGCGTTGTCGTCTCTCTCTGCGTTGTCGTCTCCCTCTGTGTTGTCGTCCCCCTGTGTATTGTCTTCTCCCTCTGTGTTGTCGTCTCTCTCTGCGTTGTCGTCTCTCTCTGCGTTGTCGTCTCTCTCTGTGTTGTCGTCTCCCTCTGTGTTGTCGTCCCCCTGTGTATTGTCTTCTCCCTCTGTGTTGTCGTCTCCCTGTGTATTGTCTTCTCCCTCTGTGTTGTCGTCTCCCTGTGTATTGTCTTTTCCCTCTGTGTTGTCGTCTCTCTCTGCGTTGTCGTCTCCCTCTGTGTTGTCTCTCTCTGTTTTGTCGTCTCTCTCTGCGTTGTCGTCTCCCTCTGTGTTGTCGTCTCCCTCTGTGTTGTCGTCCCCCTGTGTATTGTCTTCTCCCTCTGTGTTGTCGTCCCCCTGTGTATTGTCTTCTCCCTCTGTGTTGTCGTCCCCCTGTGTATTGTCTTCTCCCTCTGTGTTGTCGTCTCCCTGTGTATTGTCTTCTCCCTCTGTGTTGTCGTCCCCCTGTGTATTGTCTTCTCCCTCTGTGTTGTCGTCCCCCTGTGTATTGTCTTCTCCCTCTGTGTTGTCGTCTCCCTGTGTATTGTCTTCTCCCTCTGTGTTGTCGTCACCCTGTGTATTGTCTTCTCCCTCTGTGTTGTCGTCCCCCTGTGTATTGTCTTCTCCCTCTGTGTTGTCGTCTCCCTGTGTATTGTCTTCTCCCTCTGTGTTGTCGTCCCCCTATGTATTGTCTTCTCCCTCTGTGTTGTCGTCACCCTGTGTATTGTCTTCTCCCTCTGTGTTGTCGTCCCCCTGTGTATTGTCTTCTCCCTCTGTGTTGTCGTCTCCTGTGTATTGTCTTCTCCCTCTGTGTTGTCGTCTCCCTGTGTATTGTCTTCTCCCTCTGTGTTGTCGTCCCCCTGTGTATTGTCTTTTCCCTCTGTGTTGTCGTCTCCCTATGTATTGTCTTCTCCCTCTGTGTTGTCGTCCCCCTATGTATTGTCTTCTCCCTCTGTGTTGTCGTCACCCTATGTATTGTCTATCTCTGCGTTGTCGTCTCCCTCTGTGTTGTCGTCCCCCTGTGTATTGTCTTCTCCCTCTGTGTTGTCGTCCCCCTGTGTATTGTCTTCTCCCTCTGTGTTGTCGTCCCCCTGTGTATTGTCTTCTCCTTCTGTGTTGTCGTCCCCCTGTGTATTGTCTTCTCCCTCTGCGTTGTCATCCTGTTTTTTTTCTATCTCGGCGTTGTCGTCTCCCTGTGTATTGTCTTCTCCCTCTGTGTTGTCGTCTCCCTGTGTATTGTCTTCTCCCTCTGTGTTGTCGTCCCCCTGTGTATTGTCTTCTCCCTCTGTGTTGTCGTCCCCCTGTGTATTGTCTTCTCCCTCTGTGTTGTCGTCCCCCTGTGTATTGTCTTCTCCCTCTGTGTTGTCGTCCCCCTGTGTATTGTCTTCTCCCTCTGTGTTGTCGTCCCCCTGTGTATTGTCTTCTCCCTCTGTGTTGTCGTCTCCCTGTGTATTGTCTTCTCCCTCTGTGTTGTCGTCTCCCTGTGTATTGTCTTCTCCCTCTGTGTTGTCGTCCCCCTGTGTATTGTCTTCTCCCTCTGTGTTGTCGTCTCCCTGTGTATTGTCTTCTCCCTCTGTGTTGTCGTCTCCCTGTGTATTGTCTTCTCCCTCTGTGTTGTCGTCTCCCTGTGCATTGTCTTTTCCCTCTGTGTTGTCGTCATCCTTTTATTTTCTATTTCGGCGTTGTCGTCTCTCTCTGTTTTGTCGTCTCTCTCTCTGTGTTGTCGTCTCTCTGTTTTGTCGTCTCTCTCTGTGTTGTCGTCTCTCTCTGTGTTGTTGTCTCTCTCTGTTTTGTCGTCTCTTTCTGTGTTGTCGTCTCTCTCTGTGGTGTCGTCTCTCTCTGTGTTGTCGTCTCTCTCTGTGTTGTCGTCTCTCTCTGTGCTGTTGTCTCTCTCTGTTTTGTCGTCTCTCTTTGTTTTGTCGTCTCTCTCTGTGTTGTAGTCTCTCTCTGTGTTGTCGTCTCTCTCTGTTTTGTCGTCCCTCTCTGTGTTGTCTTCTCTCTCTGTGTTGTCGTCTCTCTCTGTTTTGTCGTCTCTCTCTCTGTGTTGTCTTCTCTCTCTGTGTTGTCGTCTCTCTTTGTTTTGTCGTCTCCCTCTGTGTTGTAGTCTCTCTCTGTGTTGTCGTCTCTCTCTGTTTTGTCGTCCCTCTCTGTGTTGTCTTCTCTCTCTGTGTTGTCGTCTCTCTCTGTTTTGTCGTCTCTCTCTCTGTGTTGTCGTCTCTCTCTGTTTTGTCGTCTCTCTCTGTGTTGTCGTCTCTCTCTGTGTTGTCGTCTCTCTCTGTGTTGTCGTTTCCCTGTGTTGTCGTCTCTCTCTGTGTTGTCGTCTCTCTCTGTGTTGTCGTCTCTCTCTGTTTTGTCGTCTCTCTCTGTGTTGTCGTCTCTCTCTGTTTTGTCGTTTCCCTGTGTTGTCGTCTCTCTCTGTGTTGTCGTCTCTCTGTTTTGTCGTCTCTCTCTGTTTTGTCGTCTCTCTCTGTGTTGTCGTCTCTCTCTGTGTTGTCGTCTCTCTCTGTGTTGTCGTCTCTCTCTGTGTTGTCGTCTCTCTCTGTGTTGTCGTCTCTCTCTGTGTTGTCGTCTCTCTCTGTGTTGTCGTCTCTCTCTGTGTTGTCGTCTCTCTCTGTGTTGTCGTCTCTCTCTGTGTTGTCGTCTCTCTCTGCGTTGTCGTCTCTCTCTGTGTTGTCGTCTCTCTCTGTGTTGTCGTCTCTCTCTGTGTTGTCGTCTCTCTCTGCGTTGTCGTCTCTCTCTGTGTTGTCGTCTCTCTCTGTTTTGTCGTCTCTCTCTGTGTTGTCGTCTCTCTCTGTGTTGTCGTCTCTCTCTGTGTTGTCGTCTCTCTCTGTGTTGTCGTCTCTCTCTGTGTTGTCGTCTCTCTCTGTGTTGTCGTCTCTCTCTGTGTTGTCGTCTCTCTCTGCGTTGTCGTCTCTCTCTGTGTTGTCGTCTCTCTCTGTGTTGTCGTCTCTCTCTGTGTTGTCGTCTCTCTCTGCGTTGTCGTCTCTCTCTGTGTTGTCGTCTCTCTCTGTGTTGTCGTCTCTCTCTGTGTTGTCTCTCTCTGTGTTGTCGTCTCTCTCTGTGTTGTCGTCTCTCTCTGCGTTGTCGTCTCTCTCTGTGTTGTCGTCTCTCTCTGTGTTGTCGTCTCTCTCTGCGTTGTCGTCTCTCTCTGTGTTGTCGTCTCTCTCTGTGTTGTCGTCTCTCTCTGTGTTGTCGTCTCTCTCTGTGTTGTCGTCTCCCTCTATGTTGTGGTCACCCTGTGTAGAGATAAAGGTAAAGTACGAGACTTGAACCGGCGTCTTAGCACGCGAGTTTCCACCCATACGTGCTCGGCCGCCTATCCAGAAATGTTCGGAGATTTCTGAATAGTGTCGCCTCAAGCATCGAAACTCAGATGTGAGGCGACATTCTTCACCTTCCCATGGTAATACCCTGGTACCCATTTCTGCCAACGGCTGGGTCGACCGTGGGGGTATATTTTTTTTTCCCAACCACGAGTACAATTCACACTGCTCCCAGCGGGAATCGAACACGTGTTGTCCGAACGTCGGTAGTCCAGTCGGGTGGTTTTCCCAACTAGGCTACCGAGGCCCCCTTTGTGTCTTCTTCTGCCTCTGTGTTGTCGTCCCTCTGTGTATTGTCTTCTCCCCTGTGTTGTCGTCCCCCTGTGTATTGTCTTCTCCCTCTGTGTTGAGATCTCTCTCTGTGTTGTCTCTCTCTCTCTCTCTGCGTTGTCGTCGCCCTCTGCGTTGTCGTCTCCCTCCGCGCTGTCGTCTCTCTCTGTGTTGTTGTCTCTATCTGTGTTGACGTCTCTCTGTGTTGTCGTCTCCCTCTGTATTGTAAGTACCTTAAAGATGTTTTAATTACTTTATATGTTGTGACGATGTTTGCATTTATGTGTTACTCGCTTTATACACGCGTAGGTATGAATCACTCTTTACATGAATAAGTACTTTCTTTATCATAGTCATCATGTGCCAAACAATTTGGCGTAGGCGATCATGTCCTTCCACAATTTTCTATACACACTGCATCGTATCAATTGCTTTCTTTATACGTGTATTTAATACTTCTAGATTTTGGTAAAGATTTATGCAGTTACTTTCTACATTTTTTTCAGATATAATCTTGTATGTTTTACACATAATCTTGATTAATAGCCCTTTTTGAGCTGTGTGTGACATATTTCATTCTCGTATTTCAAACATTTGAGTTCTGACTGTTGTTATATCCTTCTCACCAGATGTCGGGTCAAGGTTACAAGCGTACTAATTTCGATGATGACGATTACGCAACTAACGGAACCACGCCCCCGTCTATGGACTTCACAGCAAATGTGGCCTTCAGAGGGTGAGTATAGAGTAACGTAGCTGATGCTAATATATATCCGTGTTTCTTATTTACAAATGAAGTTCATAGTAGCTTCCAGCGGTGCAAGTTCGTCACGTTCATTTGTGACGAGGTGGTGTAGGTGAGGTTTCTGACCTGCAGAAGCTGTGATTCGAGGAGACTGATAGCCTCCTATCCTATCTCCCGCTTCATCAGCCTCTTCATTCACTCATATATCAGATCACCCATCCATCCATCCATCCACCTATTTATCCACTCATCTATCAGATCACCCATCCATCCACCTATTTATCCACTCATCTATCAGATCACCCATCCATCCATACATCCACATATTTATCCACTCATCTATCACATCACCCATCCATCCATCCACCTATTTATCCACTCATCAAATCACCCATCCATCCATCCACCTATTTATCCACTCATCTATCAGATCACCCATCCATCCATCCACCTATTTATCCACTCATCTATCAGATCACCCATCCATCCACCTATATATCCACTCATCTATCACATCACCCGTCCATCCATCCACCTATACATCCATCCACCTATTTATCCACTCATCTATCAGATCACCCATCCATCCATCCACCTATTTATCCACATATTTATCCACTAATCTATCAGATCACCCATCCATCCATCCACCTATTTATCCACTCATCTATCAGATCACCCATCCATCCATCCACCTATTTATCCACTCATCTATCAGATCACCCATCCATCCACCTATTCATCCACTTATCTTTCAGATCACCCATCCATGCATCAATCCACCTATTCATCTACTTATCTATCAGATCAACCATCCATGCATCAATCCACCTATTCATCCACTTATCTATCAGATCAACCATCCATGCATCCAACCACCTATTCATCCTCTCATCTATCAGATCACCCATCCATGTATCCAACCACCTATTCATCCACTCATCTATCAGATCACCCATCCATCCACCTATTCATCCACTCATCTATCAGATCACCCATCCATCCACCTATTAATCCACTCATCTATCAGATCACCCATCCATCCACCTATTCATCCACTCATCTATCAGATCACCCATCCATCCACCTATTCATCCACTCATCTATCAGATCACCCATCCATCCACCTATTCATCCACTCATCTATCAGATCACCCATCCATCCACCTATTAATCCACTCATCTATCAGATCACCCATCCATCCACCTATTCAACCACTCATCTATCAGATCACCCATCCATCCATCCATCCATCCACCTATTCATCCACTCATCTATCAGATCACCCATCCATCCACCTATTCATCCACTCATCTATCAGATCACCCATCCATCCACCTATTAATCCACTCATCTATCAGATCACCCATCCATCCATCTATTTATCCACTCATCTATCAGATCACCTATTTATCCACTCATCTATCAGATCACCCATCCATCCACCTATTTATCCACTCATATATCAGATCACATATTTATCCACTCATCTATCAGATTACCCATCCATCCATCCACCTATTTATACACTTATCTATCAGATCACCCATCCATCTATCCACTTTTTTATCCACTCATCTATCAGATCATCCATCCACCTATTTATCCACTCATCTATCAGATCACTGATCCATCCATCCACCTATTTATCCACTCATCTATCAGTTCACCCATCCATCCATCCACATATTTATCCACTCATCTATCAGATCACCCATCCATCCATCCACCTATTTATCCACTCATCTATCAGATCACCCATCTATCCATCCACCTATTTATTCACTCATCTATCAGATCACCCATCCATCCACCTATTTATCCACTCATCTGTCAGATCACCCATCCATCCATCCACCTATTTATCCACTCATCTATCAGATCACCCATCCATCTATCCACCTATTTATCCACTCATCTATCAGATCACCCATCCATCCATCCACCTATTTATCCACTCATCAATCAGATCACCCATCCATCCTTCCATCCACCTGTTCATCCACTCGTCTATCAGATCACCCATACATCTACCTATTCATCCACCTATCTAATATATCAACCATCCATCCATCCACCTATTCATCCACTTATCTATCAAATCACCCATCCATCCACCTATTCATTCACTCATCTATCAGTTCATCCATCCATCCACCTATTCATCCTCTCATCTATCAGATCACCCACCCATCCATCCACCTATTCATCAACACATCTGTCAGATCAACCATCCATCCATCCACCTATTCATCCACTCTTCTATCAGATCACCCACCCATCCATCCACCTATTCATCCACTCATCTATCAGATCACCCACCCATCCATCCACCTATTCATCCACTCTTCTATCAGATCACCCACCCATCCATCCACCTATTCATCCACTCATCTATCAGATCACCCACCCATCCATCCACAATTTCATCAACACATCTGTCAGATCACGCACCCATCCATCCACAATTTCATCAACACATCTGTCAGATCACGCACCCATCCATCCACAATTTCATCCACTCATCTATCAGATCACCCACCCATCCATCCACCTATTCATCAACACATATTTTATATCAACCATCCATCCATCCACCTATTCATCTATCAGATCACTCATCCATCCACCTATTCATCCACTCATCTATCAGATCAACCACACATCCATCCACAATTTCATCAACACATCTGTCAGATCAACCATTCATGCATGCAACTATCGGACCATGCACTATTCCATAGACTGCTATGATGGGGTCTACAGCTACCTTTCTTTGTTTAGGAGATGAGATAGTAATTCGGATGATTCCACTGGCACGGGCGGTTGAGCAATTATGGATCTTAATTCGTTTGCAGTGATACCGGGGACTTCCATAACCATAACTATTCCATAACCTCACACACATAATTATCCATATATTCGTATACATCCATCTACCTATCCATACTCCCACCTTTGCATCATTCTACAAATCTATACACAATCAACCCATGCATTCACCAACTCAACTGTACTAATCAAATCACCCGTTTTCCCACACATCTACCCACTCACACCCTACGATCTTCTCATTCACCCATCCACCTACTCACTCACTCATCCATGAACCCATTACCCATAAAATTATTAGTTCAACCGTCTTCCCATACATCTATCCAATCACACATCTACTCTTTTATGAACACACCCATTCACCCATACAGTTATCAGTTCACTCGCATTTCCACACGTCGACACACTCACACATCTACCCATCCATCCATCCATCCACCCACCCATACAGTTAACATTTCACCCATCTTCTCACACATCCACCCATCCATCCTCCCACTCACCCATACAAATATCATTTCCCCCGTCTATATGATCACTCACTAATCCACCCATTCACCCATACAATTATCATTTCCCCGTCTATATAATCACTCACTCATCCACCCACGCACCCATGCAATTATCATTTCCCCCGTCTATATAATCACTCACTAATCCACCCACTCACCCATACAATTATTATTTCCCCCGTCTATATAATCAGTCACTAATCCACCCACTCACCCATACAATTATCATTTCCCCCGTCTATATAATCACTCACTCATCCACCCACGCACCCATACAATTGTCAGTTCTCCTGCCTTCCCACAGGTTTACCCACTCACTCATCTATCCATCCATTTAACTGCTCAAACAAATCCTTACACCCATTCACTCAAACACTCACTCACCCATATAATTATCAGTTCACACGTCCACCCACTTACACATCCACCCATCTATCTAACCACTCGCACATCCACCCGTCCATCTAACTGCTCCCACAAATCCTTACACCTACTCACTCATCCACCCATTCACCCACTCACTCGCCCATACAATTATCAGTTCTCCTGTCTTCCCACATGTCTACCTTCTCACACATTCACCCATCCGTCTAACCACTCACACAAATCCTTACACCCTCTCACCCACCCATACAATTATCAGTTCACATGTCCGCCCACTTATACATCCACCCATCTATCATTATGTCGACTCACCCATCCACCAAACCATGATTTCTTCCATCAGTCCACCCATCATTCTCCCCATCCAAGCATTCACATATCCATCTACCCACACCTTATCCATCTTCCCACACCTTTCCTATTTCTCAGTGCTATTTTCATTGTTTAGCCCATTCGAGCAGTCAATCTACACACGTTTCATATATTGCACATTCAAGCTGATTATGAGAAGCTACACAAATCAACTCTTACATTTAAATAACATTTGTTGTGGGAAATGGGTTATGTCACACTAGAAACTCTCATGACTCGAACTGTGAACTGCTTCTTCTTATAAGCAAATATCAGCTTTAATATCTTTGGCATGGAAACTAAGTTTGAAAAAAAATTAACATTTATGTGTGTGCCGTTACATATTGTAATCACTGGCACCAAATATCAGTTTTATATATGGGAGCAGTGTAATATACTCCGGGTATCTTGGTGCGTCAATGCTGCAAGATATCCAGAATTTATGCTTTCGAGATTAATGTAAACAGCCACGCAGAGAAAGACAGGACTGCACTCAAACACGCCTACAGAGAGAGAAAGAGAGGGAAGGAGAGAGAGAGATAGAGATAACTAGAATGTATAAAGGATATCAAATGGGCTGACATAAATTAGACGTCTGAGAAGAAAACGGATCATTAGAGCAGTTCTTGTGAATAAACTAACTGAAATAGATTAAGTAGCTAAAGGGGGGAATGTTTAGTGGATCATTTGCGTAGACCTCGGGGTATGGTGTGTCTAGATTGTGCACAGCAGTGGATAATAACAGCAAGAAAATCACAATATTGCTGAAACAGAAGTTCTGTTAATATATGAAAAGTATTTTTTGTTTTTAGCAGTCAATTTATGTTTTACATCTAGACAGGCAAGTATCACGAGGAGGGTGGTACATCTAGACAGGCAAGGGTCACGAGGAGGGTGGTACATCTAGACAGGCAAGGATCATGAGGAGGGTGGTACATCTAGACAGGCAAGGGTCACGAGGAGGGTGGTACATCTAGACAGGCAAGGGTCACGAGGAGGGTGGTACATCTAGACAGGCAAGGATCATGAGGAGGGTGGTACATCTAGACAGGCAAGGGTCACGAGGAGGGTGGTACATCTAGACAGGCAAGGGTCACGAGGAGGGTGGTACATCTAGACAGGCAAGGATCATGAGGAGGGTGGTACATCTAGACAGGCAAGGATCATGAGGAGGGTGGTACATCTAGACAGGCAAGGGTCACGAGGAGGGTGGTACATCTAGACAGGCAAGGATCACGAGCAGGGCGGCACAACTTGACAGGCAAGGATCACGAGCAGGGCGGTACATCTAGACAGGCAAGGATCACGAGCAGGGCGGTACAACTTGACAGGCAGGGATCACGAGCAGGGCGGTACATCTAGACAGGCAAGGATCACGAGCAGGGCGGCACAACTTGACAGGCAAGGATCACGAGCAGGGCGGTACATCTAGACAGGCAAGGATCACGAGCAGGGCGGTACAACTTGACAGGCAAGGATCACGAGCAGGGCGGTACATCTAGACAGGCAAGGATCACGAGCAGGGCGGTACATCTAGACAGGCAAGGATCACGAGCAGGGCGGCACAACTTGACAGGCAAGGATCACGAGCAGGGCGGTACATCTAGACAGGCAAAGATCACGTGGAGGGTGGTACATCTAGACAGGCAAGGATCACGAGGAGGGTGGTACATCTAGACAGGCAAGGATCACGAGGAGGATGGTACATCTAGACAGGCAGGGATCACGAGCAGGGCGGCACAACTTGACAGGCAAGGATCACGAGCAGGGTGGTACATCTAGACAGGCAAGGATCACGAGCAGGGCGGTACATCTAGACAGGCAAGGATCACGTGCAGGGCGGCACACCTTGACAGGCAGGGATCACATTCAGGGCGGTACAACTTGACAGGCAGGGATCACATGCAGTGCGGTACATCCTAACAGGCAGGGATCACGAGCGCGGCGGTGCATCTTGACAGGCAAGGATCACATGCAGGACTATTCAAATATAGACAGGCAGGAATCACGTGCAGGGCAGTACATCTAGACAGGCAGGGATCACGTGCTGGGCGGTTCATCTTGACAGGCAGAGATCACGTGCAGGGCTGTTGTACAGTGCACCGTATCAGATCTTTGTTGACTATCTTTCATGCTATGACACCAAACTATCTAGTATTTTCTCTCTTTGTCGATGTCTCGTTAGTGGGCATATAACAAGACTTTCCAACCAACACAGAACTGGAATCGTTAGTCGCTGAACACTGTTGCACTTGCTGAGGAGGGGATCTGAGCACCAATGGACATGTTCTGAGAGCAATGACACCTGCAAATAATTCAGTAACTCAATATTTGATGTCCAGAGAAAGGTATCTTTGATTAAAGCTGTAGCTACTGTCGTGAAGAAAGATAACTGGAAAGAAATGGTTAGGAGGTGTTCCAAATGACTGAAAAACATTGGTTCGGAAAGTTATCACAAACAATTAAAAAAAAAGAAAGATGTAAAGCGGCGCGCAAACGAAGAAAATCATGATAAACTCCCATGCACAAATCTTCTCATTTTTTTTAAAAGTAAAAACAGATCAGTATTTTGAGACTGTGACAGCAACACGGCCACACGTTTAGGAGAATTAGAATTAGTGAAGGAGACCCGTGTTGGGGTTCATGTGAACTGACTAGAGAAACTACGGAACAGATGTTTCTAAAGTATCACCGTTATACTACAGTGAGTGAGTGAGAGAGAGAGAGAGAAAGAGGGTGTGTGAGAGAGCGAGAGAGAGCAACGAGATAACAGTGCTTCAAATATAAGCACTTACAAACACACGTTCGACTTATGTCACTCTGGTGCACCACACATTTGTCTTATGTCACTATGGTGTTAGCAACCACACATTTGTCTTATGTCACGATGGTATAAGCATCCACACATTTGTCTTATGTCACTATGGTGCTAGCACCACACATTTGTCTTATGTCACTATGGTGTTGGCACCCACACATTTGTCTTATGTCACTATGGTATAAGCACCCACACATTTGTCTTATGTCACTATGGTGTTGGCACCCACACATTATGTCCATGATTATTAGTTCCTGGCGGGCCGAAAGACGGCATACTAGACGGAAGTCATAGTTCTCCACAAAAATCGATTGGCACTTAGTTCTCGAAGTTCTTGGTTGTTTCTTATTCCCGTGGTTGAGCCTTTCCCAATCATTGTTCTGCGTAGTATTTCTTTTGGTCTTCCCTTTTTCCTCTTTCTAGATGTTTCCACATGAATGCCTGACGGTCAAGTCTTTCCTTGTCCATTCTCAGCTCATGACCGATGCATTTCCGACGCCTTGTTCTTATACAGCTCAACACATAATCTTGTTTAGTTTATTCTTTTATCTTCTCGTTTTGAGGTTGAATTCTCTCGACTGACGCCTGAGATTCTATCCATGAGTATTGACACATTTATCGGTTTTGACATCAGACCATTCAGACAGGTTACTTTCTAAAATATAGTCCTATGTACCCATTTTTAGATCTTTCGGAAGCTCTGAAAACATTTCCGTTGTTTTTGTTTTGGTTGTTTCGTTATCAGTTTTGTGTGTGTTTTTGTTTGTTTGTTCCTGATGAAGGCCTATTGAGCCGAAACGTTGTTTAGTCTGTGTCGTCCACTTGTCACGTAAAGCTTCTTACATACCATTTTTTAATTTTTAAATTTTTACTTGTAACATTTCTGGGTTGAGTCTCGACTATCGTTGATGTGTATGAACGCGCGCGTGTGTAGATAATATAAAAGCCTTCATACCAGAGCGTTCGCAACAAATAAACAAACACACAAAAAAACACAGCACACACACATTAAAAACAGGAAATGCTAACAATAGCTCAGTCATAAATGTGTGCGGGTTATCATTGCACAAATATAAACAGGAAATTGATGATGTTCATACTGATATTTATATATTCTAAACGTGGTTTGTTCCAATATTCTCACACTGATTTAATTAATGAATACAAAACCTTCGGAGTTTGACAGGTCATATCAAGATTGATCTAGAAAGAGAATAACAAACACAGACAGTCTTCTTCTGGGAACGAACACACCCGCGCTGGTGTGGGGCTAAGAGAACCTCCTAGCTTGGTGTTTCCCTAACCTGTTTTGAGCTGCACTCTTTTTTCTCTGTAAAAGCCAAGTAGCCTACGATCCATTTTATAATATCCAAATAACCCGCGATCCATTTTATAATATGCAAATAACCCGCGATCCATTTTATAATATCCAAATAACCCGCGATCCATTTTATAATATCCAAATAACCGGCGATCCAATTTATAATATCCAAATAACCCGCGATCCATTTTATAATATCCAAATAACCCGCGATCCATTTTATAATATCCAAATAACCCGCGATCCCTTTTATAATATCCAAATAACCCGCGATCCATTTTATAATATCCAAATAACCCGCGATCCATGTTATAATATCCAAATAACCCGCGATCCATTTTATAATATCCAAATAACCCGCGATCCATTTTATAAAAACTAAATAATCTGCGACACATTTTGTAATAGCCAAATAACCTTCGACTCATTTTACAATATACAATATACAATAGCCAATTAACCTGCGACCCATTTTATAATAGCAAAATAACTTGTGACCCCTTTTATAATAGCTAAATAACCTGCAACCCATTGTAAAAAGTAAAAGTAAAGTGCCCCCGTCACACCAAGTGGCGTATAGGGAATATGGTGTTAGTGACCATACATTTTACAGACCTTCGGCGCATGATTTTTGGGGTAATGTGGTCGGTATTACGCCCGTGCCGCTTTACTTTCCCAGAAAAAAAATCCGGTACCCATTAAAAGCCGGGTGAACCTGGAAGCCGTCGGTTGGGATCGAACCCTACCTCTTGTCCTTTGTAGCCCAGTTCACTATCCATTGAGCTATCGCGGCTCCTGACCCATTTTGTAATAGCCAAGTAAGCTGCGACCATTGTATAATAGCCAAGTAACCTGCGACCATTGTATAACAGCCAAGTAACCTGCGACCCATTGTATAATAGCCAAGTAACCTGCGACCCATTGTATAACAGCCAAGTAACCAGCGACCCATTGTATAATAGCCAAGTAACCTGCGACCCATTGTATAATAGCCAAGTAACCTGCGACCCATTGTATAATAGCCAAGTAACCTGCGACCCATTGTATAATAGCCAAGTATCCTGCGACCCATTGTATAATAGCGAAGTAATCTGGGATGAGAGCCTGGTAGCGTTGTGGTTAGTGCACTCGCCAGCTGACCGGAAGGTTTAAGGTTTAAATCCAAGTTGAGACAATATTTTCTGACCTGAAAGCCTTTCGGGGTGCACCTCACCTCTTTAAATTAATACCAGCCATGATTTCCGTGAAGAAAATGTAGCGTGGAAGGCAACTAGCTACGACACCTCATGAAGCCGATGTTTAGTCACTTGCACCCTAAACAGCTAACAGAAAAAAAAGGCAAAAGAACGCAATTAAAATCTCTACGTAGTCCAAGAAAAAGTATTCGGCCGAGCAAACAGTGAACAATTATGGCAGCTGCTAAACATATATATATATAGTAAGCCAACATGTAAGCAACTTTGACCCGCAACAGGCTAATTAAAATTTGTACAGGTGCTGAAAACATTAGCTGTAAAATTCCCTAGAAATATAATTGTTTTAAAATTACCACCACTGCGATTCTCCACAAAACATTTGACCACCTACTTAAGGGGTCGCCCCCCGGGCTGGGAACCGGGGGGGGGGGGGTGTTCACGATTAAAAAAACCAGCATCTCGCGTTTTCATTTTAATGCGTCGAGATAAACCTGGCGCTGTCCTTTACAAACTGCCGTTGCTTCAGCCACCTAGAAGTCGTATATTGTGAGGTTTAGCGTAGACGATTGGACGGCATCGTTAATGCAGTGATAGAAGTAGTAAAAGACAAATAAGAGCGCTCGAATCGCTGTTTTATAGAACGTACAGATAAATTATTTGAAAGCCTGGCATTATAAGATCGATATGAAGATTGCTTGTGATTTAGTATTACTTGATGCGGAAGCAAACTTTAATGTTCTGCACTTGTATGAATGTTGTTATTGCCCTTATGGGGGGCACGAGTTGAAGAATGATGTGACACGAACGGCACAGCCGAGAAATCTTTCACAGCTTTCATTTTATGACGTCTATGAAAAACAGCCGCGCGCATTATACAAAACATTGATGGGCGTTTGAAGTTCTGCTACTGAGAAATTGTTATTGCTTGTAAGAGATTGTTTATGAAACGGGTCTAATAATGGTATACTTTGGAAAATCGCCTTATAGTCCAGTATGGTTCGCTGACACCGAGAGGTATGAATGTATCACACTCATACGCATAGTTTCTTTTTGCTTGCTCCTTCCCTTTTGCATAGCCTTCTCTACTACGCATATTTGGGTTCTTTGGTCTACTTACTATGCCATACTTTTTATAGTTCTTCTCCTCTAGTCCCTTATGAGACACTTCGGTTTTCTCCTCTATAAAATTTTTTTTTTTCTGTGCTTCTTACCCCTCATTTATTTTTACTGTACCCCACTCTCAGACATCTCACTCTTAGCGTCTTTTTACACCTGTTAGTCTACTATTCGATTCTTTCTCCTTTGTGTTTGCACACCGACCCCTGTGTTTACTCATCTGGTTCTGTTTACATTTACGCACTTTTTCGCACGATTTTCGACGTTCACGACAGCCGCACTTGGTTACGATTTTATTTTGGATTTCACAGGATAGTTTTACTTTTTGTTGTTGTTTTCTTTAACACATTTCGATTGTTTTTGTTTTGGTTGTTTCGTTATTAATTTGTGTGTGTGTGTTTTTATTGTTTGTTCCTGATGAAGGCCTATTGAGCCGAAACGTTGTTTAGTCTGTGTCGTCCACTTGTCACGTAAAGCTTCTTACATACCTTTTTTTATTTTTTAATTTTTCTAATAATGGTAACGGGTGTCACGTTAAATGTAATGTTCTAGGAGGGTGAAGTATTCAAATTCACCTGGCCATAACATTTTTTTTTTCTAATGAGGAGGCCAGTGCTTTGTTTGCTAGCATTGCATTGCGCAGCAGCTTAGTGAAATAGGTACCCATTTCTTTACGCCGAAGATCAGCCGAGATCGAACCCATGTTCTACGTTTAAGCCAAGACAACACGTTGCCCCTATACCACTGATGAGTGGGAGAAAGACGTTAAGGTAGGAAAGTGTGGTTCGCCCTGGGCTACAGCCAGAAGATTGATCCTACAAAAAAGGGAGAAAATGGTGAGGGATGTGTGTCTTTAGTCATTAGCTCGAAGTGGCGTCGTTTCGCAGTCGGGACATTCCCATTTCCGCTCCGTCGTCCTTTCCAACAACCGACGAAGTGTTCATCTACTGATTGCTCCTGTATTGCATTTTTTATTGCATGTTCTTTCTATTGTCACCCTTCGCGGCAGCGTTCGTTATATAGTTCGTTCAGAAATTCGTGCCAACAGAGGTTATTAATTATCTCGGAAACCGATAAATTTATGTAATTCTTTTTCATAAAATCTTATTTTTTCACCGAACTTATGTCTGAACACCCCCCCCCCCCCCCCCCCCCCGTCATGCAGCTAGGAAAGACTTTTGCTTCTTTGAGAAATATAAAAATATGATTTTCTTGGTTGTCCCAATTTTTAGGATTTTACAATACACACATTTGTTGTAATCAACTCACCGTTTAAAAAGGCAAATTTTACGTGCTCTCCCCACAATCTTCGCACCATCTCACTGAACCGTAACTTGTAAGACGTAATCCACTTAGCTGTTTTTTAGAAAATTAACATAATGTACAGTAAAATCTAATGTGTAGAGCACACGGTTTGATATTTTCCTAAAATTATATAACAATAACAATTTGTGCAAAATTCAGACCACATTTGTACTTATATGTTATAAAATCGTAATGTCGGTGACAAAATAAGGTTTAATGAAAAAAGAATTCTAGAAATTCATCAGTTTAATAGATAAACTCTGTGGGCACGAATTTCTGGAGGAACTATAATAGGCTACTGTACGCTACCCGAATATGCGATTCTGTTACTTCCTGTTAAACGGATCTGACAGATTCAGCTTTCTTTCTTTTGTCATACAGTTATTGATCATGTATGGTAGCCGTGGTTAAGCAGTAGTTAAGGAAATGGTAGTTAGTTACGAACTGGTAGTGAAGGAATTAGTAGATAGGGAACTGGCAGTTAGAGAATTGGTAATTCATCATCATCAAGTACCGAGCCAGCTGGCGTAGGTGAACCAGTCTCTCCACAACTTTCGATCACGACAGTTATTTATCATTTCTGTTGTTGACCTTCTGCCAAGCCACTCACTTAAGCTGTCTGGTATCTTTTGTCTTTGCTTCCCTCTGTCTCTTCGTCTCTCAATTTCCCCAGTTGTTACAATATATTCCAGCTGTTCTCTTCTCATTACATGGCCAAAAATTGATGATTGTTTCTTCCTAATATTAGAAATTAGCTCTCTTTTTGTTTTGGCCTCTTTCAGAACGTTTTCATTACTCTTCTTAGCTGTCCATGGTATTCTCAACATTATTCTGTAAAACCACATTTCTACATACTCCAGTAATTTTCTTGTCTGTTGTCCTATTGTCCATGATTCACATCCGTATGTTAAGACTGGCTCTAACTAACATTTAAGAATTTAATTTGGCCTCTTTTTCTTGTTTCGATTGTCAAAATGGATTGCATTGTATCTTCCTCATTTTTTTGAAAGCTGCTTTTGCCTGAGCCATTCTGCATCTCACCTCTGTTGTACATCTTCCGTCTGAGGTTAACAAAGTTTCCAAATATATAAATTCATTTACCTGTTTTAATATTGTTCCACTTGTCTTTATTTTGCACTGAGGCGATGTCTTTCTCTTTGTTGTCACCATTACTTATGTCTTTCTGCTATTATGGCTGAGTCCTTTATTTTTGCTTTCTTTCACTAATTGGTAACTAGGGAATTAGTAATTAGGGAATTAGTAATTAGGGAATTGGTAGTTAGGGAATTGGTAGTTAGGGAATTAGTAATTAGGGAATTGGTAGTTAGGGAATTGGCAATTAGAGAATTGGTAATTAGATAATTGTTAGTTAGAGAATTGGTAATTAGAGAATTGTTAGTTAGAGAAATGGTAATTATAGAATTAGTACTTAGGAAATTGGTAATTAGGCAATTGGTAATTAGGCAATTGGTAATTAGAGAATTGGTAGTTAGGAAATTGGTAATTAGGTAATCGGTGGTGGTTAGGGAACTGGTATTTAGGGAATTGGTAATTAGGAATGCATACTCCTTATCCCCTATACATTGCACTGCTTGTTGTGGTTTCATCTTCTTCTTTGTGCAGTCAGGTTTTGCTTTCTGAGAGCAGGTATGTGTATATTTGTGGGTAATCGTCAGTAATGTCACAGATATCTTCGTGTTATGACGCGTGTGGTTCTGCTTGACCTTCATCATTAACCCTTCACATCCTCATTGCATACACCTTCATAATCTGTCCAAGATACTTCTATTGAATTAACGTTTCACATCCTCATGGCATACACCTTCATAATCTGTCCAAAATACTTCTATTGAATTAACGTGTCCGTTTTTATCCGTTTAATTCGTATCTGTTTTTCTCACTTATGTTTCAAACCTTGTCTTGTGTTTTTAAAATGTACTTTTTTCTTTTATCCATGTGGTTTCCTTGATAAGTGATAAGACTCCTTGTACAATTATTTCAGATGAGTTTTATAATATATATATATATATATCTTAGCCAACATAATTATTTTCTCCGTCTCTCTTTTTTCGAGTTTTATACTTTTTTTTGAATTTCTTATTAGTGGTTAGTTACATCAGTCCATGTCTTTTCTTTTTTCCAACGCCAACATCAATGAATAGTTGTCTGTGTTTTCATCATTTTAATTTAATAATTTTCTATATTTCTCAGGGGAGTATTTGTTTAGCTCCTTTTAGTCCAATTAAATCATACCTTCTATTTAAAAAAAAGTAAAAGTAAAGTACCCAAGTATAGGGACGCCAAGTGGCGTATAGGGAATATGGTGTTAGTGACCATACATTTTACAGACCTTCGGCACATGATTTTTGGGGTAATGTTGTCGGTATTACGCCCGTGCCGCTTTACTTTCCCAAGAAATTCCGGTACCCATTTAAGGCTCAGTGGAACTGGAAGCCGTTGATTAGGATCGAACTTGTCCTTTGTAGTCCAGTTCACTAACCACTGAGCTATCGCGGCTCCATCATATCTTCTGTATTGTCTATTAATTGTGTAACGAACGGCTAATGAAATCCTGGTCACCGTTTCCTTCCGCCATTTTTCAGATCAGCGTTTGGCTTTTATGTTTTTATTTAATTGTTTATTTTAGAATGGCATTTGTCCGTCATGCTACTTTTGAAATATTTTGTTTTGTTTTGTCCCTGATAAGGGCTTTTGCCGAAAAGGCGTTGTTTGTCTCGCCTCTCCAATAATTTAGCTGCTAAATGCGATGTCATGTTTATTTTACATATTTCTCAGACTACATCAAATGTATATTGTAAGTGATCATGTTTAGCTGAGTATTGGCTTGACTTTCTTCTGTTTACGCATTTTTCCAACAGAAAAAAATATATCTTCTACGTTTTATATTTATGGTTTTGATAACAATGTCTGCACCTCTCGTTTATTACTGAAGTTGGCAATTGGTATATCTACAACATGTGTGATTGTATTTTCATTGAGCCGGTTTTCGAAAACTGCATTTCTTCACGTAATATTTGTATTTTATTTGTCAATAATCATACCTTTATGCCACATTTTTTATTTTATCTGCATCCGTTATGAACATACTGGGATACATATAACATGGCCAGGTTGTGTGCACAGTCCATATCCACTTCTTTCTTCTTCTTCTTCTTCTGCTTCCTCTTCTATCCTTCCTCTGCTGCCGTTGGCGTCGAGGGGAGAAACAATCTGCGATTCATATCCACTGTTTTTCCAAATTTGTGTTTCGTTCTTTTCTTTCCTTTGTGAACTCTTTCCAGCCATGCTGTTGAGGGCCGATCTTCCTACCTTCTGCTGTCTACTTCCAGTCATCTTCAATAATCTTATATTGGGAAATATATTTTATCTCTCAGTCAAGTCCAGAGAAGAACGCCCTTGTTTTGATTGTCAAGTCTGTATGTTTGTACTTGTCTGTGTAGCCTAATTCATTGATTGTGGTCTGTATGTTTGTACTTGTCTGTGTAGCCTAATTCATTGATTGTGGTCTGTATGTTTATACTTGTCTGTGTAGTCTAATTCATTGATTGTGGTCTGTATGTTTATACTTGTCTGTGTAGTCTAATTCATTCATTGTGGTCTGTATGTTTATACTTGTCTGTGTAGTCTAATTCATTGATTGTGGTCTGTACGTTTGTACTTGTCTGTGTAGCCTAATTCATTGATTGTGGTCTGTATGTTTATACTTGTCTGTGTAGTCTAATTCATTGATTGTGGTCTGTATGTTTATACTTGTCTGTGTAGTCTAATTCATTGATTATGGTCTGTATGTTTATACTTGTCTGTGTAGTCTAATTCATTGATTATGGTCTGTATGTTTCTACTTGTTTGTGTAGTCTAATTCATTGATTGTGGTCTGTATGTTTATACGTGTCTGTGTAGTCTAATTCATTGATTGTGGTCTGTATGTTTATACGTGTCTGTGTAGTCTAATTAATTGATTGTGGTCTGTATGTTTATACTTGTCTGTGTAGTCTAATTCATTGATTGTGGTCTGTATGTTTGTACTTGTCTGTGTAGTCTAATTCATTGATTGTGGTCTGTATGTTTATACTTGTCTGTGTAGCCTAATTCATTGATTGTTGTCTGTATGTTTATACTTGTCTGTGTAGTCTAATTCATTGATTGTGGTCTGTATGTTTATACTTGTCTGTGTAGCCTAATTCATTGACTGTGGTCTGTATGTTTTTACTTGTCTGTGTAGTCTAATTCATTGATTGTGGTCTGTATGTTTATACTTGTCTGTGTAGTCTAATTCATTGATTGTGGTCTGTATGTTTCTACTTGTCTGTGTAGACTAATTCATTGATTGTGGTCTGTATCTTTCTACTTGTCTGTGTAGTCTAATTCATTGATTGTGGTCTGTATCTTTCTACTTGTCTGTGTAGTCTAATTCATTGATTGTGGTCTGTATGTTTCTACTTGTCTGTGTAGCCTAATTAATTGATTGTGGTCTGTATGTTTCTACTTGTCTGTGTAGTCTAATTCATTGATTGTGGTCTGTATGTTTATACTTGTCTGTGTAGCCTAATTCATTGATTGTGGTCTGTATGTTTATACTTGTCTGTGTAGTCTAATTCATTGATTGTGGTCTGTATGTTTATACGTGTCTGTGTAGTCTAATTCATTGATTGTGGTCTGTATGTTTATACGTGTCTGTGTAGTCTAATTCATTGATTGTGGTCGGTATGTTTATACTTGTCTGTGTAGTCTAATTCATTGATTGTGGTCTGTATGTTTGTACTTGTCTGTGTAGTCTAATTCATTGATTGTGGTCTGTATGTTTATACTTGTCTGTGTAGCCTAATTCATTGATTGCGGTCTGTATGTTTATACTTGTCTGTGTAGCCTAAATCTTTGACTGTGGTCTGTATGTTTTTACTTGTCTGTGTAGTCTAATTCATTGATTATGGTCTGTATGTTTATACTTGTCTGTGTAGTCTAATTCATTGATTGTGGTCTGTATGTTTATACTTGTCTGTGTAGACTAATACATTGATTGTGGTCTGTATGTTTATACTTGTCTGTGTAGTCTAATTCATTGATTGTGGTCTGTATGTTTATACTTGTCTGTGTAGTCTAATTCATTGATTGTGGTCTGTATGTTTCTACTTGTCTGTGTAGTCTAATTCATTGATTGTGGTCTGTATCTTTCTACTTGTCTGTGTAGTCTAATTCATTGATTGTGGTCTGTATGTTTCTACTTGTCTGTGTAGCCTAATTAATTGATTGTGGTCTGTATGTTTCTACTTGTCTGTGTAGCCTAATTCATTGATTGTGGTCTGTATGTTTCTACTTGTCTGTGTAGCCTAATTGATTGATTGTAGTCTGTATGTTTCTACTTGTCTTTGTAGCCTAATTCATTGATTGTAGTCTGTATGTTTCTACTTGTTTGTGTAGTCTAATTCATTGATTGTAGTCTGTATGTTTCTACTTGTCTGTGTAGCCTAATTCATTGATTGTAGTCTGTATGTTTCTACATGTTTGTGTAGTCTAATTCATTGATTGTAGTCTGTATGTTTCTACATGTCTGTGTAGTCTAATTCATTGATTGTAGTCTGTATGTTTCTACTTGTCTGTGTAGCCAAATTCATTGATTGTGGTCAGTATGTTTCTACATGTCTGTGTAGCCTAATTCATTGATTGTGGTCTGTATGATTCTACTTGTCTGTGTAACCTAATTCATTGATTGTGGTCTGTTGCGTGTCTTTGCTATCTGGCTCTCATCGTCTTCGATGTCATCTTTTCATTGCCTTTATGGAAACTAAATACGTCAGTATGATTCTGTCATGGCTGTTATGACGTTTGGTACAGCCCAGCAGCGAATATTCACAGGAAGCAACGGAGGCTACTAAGGCCACGACTCCTGCAATATGTTATCAGAATATTTAACATAATGAGGTTCTAGCTCAAATAGTTAATTGTCAGTTTACATCCAGCTATCGTGTCGAATATATGGCTCAAGTAATCTTTATCGCAACGTTGTTCTACCGATGCCAGTTCTGGACCGTAGGTACAAGAACAATAACAAAAATAACCTTAACTGAGATGAAGTGTGTTAGACGAATGACAGGAAACAGTCTGAGAGACAAGATCAGAAATGAATAACTGAGAAAATAAGCTAGGAATAGACCCCGCCATAGAATATATAAAGAAACAACAGATAAAGTGGTTTGGCCACGTGAGAAGGCAGAGTGATCGAAACACAACACAACGAACCTTCAATAAACGTTGTGAGAACACCAGACCCAAGGGTCGACCAAGAAAAAGATAGATGGATGGAATATTAGAAGCACTAAGAAACATAACAGCAACATAAGCGAACATAATAGCAAACGACATCAAATTATGTCTCCACTCGACGGTGAAAGACAAACGAGGAAGGAAAGAAGAAGAGTCACTTGTAGATAGGTTTCAATGTCTACGGAGATGATACTTACAACCGTACGACACCTATGGACCGTGCAATGTGTCTGAGAACTAGGTAGGTTATTTCAGCAGTCACCTCCCTGGTTGCCATGGTAACAGTGTTTCAACTAATAGTTCACGTTTGCCCTCTCTTTATCGTAACATATAGAATAGTAATAGTTTAGATGAAAGGAGGAAAGTTTATATAATTTCTCCTTAAATTACTGCGATGCATCTTTTTTTTTTTTAAATAAAAGAAAAAAATGGTAATAGATGTTATTTAACAGTAAACCCATAGTTTTTTTCTTTTTTAATTTTACATAAATTGCAATGCAAACAACTCAGAAAATGTCATGTAATTATGATAATTTAGGGCAATATTAGAAGGAGCTATTTTACCTAGTGTAAGTTGCAATACATCTATTTTTCTTGTTGTGTGTATGTGTGTGTGTGTGTGTGCGTGCGTGCGTGCGTGCGTGCGTGCGTGCGTGCGTGCGAGCGAGCGTGCGCGTGTGAGCGAATGAGAGTGTGTGTGTTTTTGTTTTGTTTTTGTTTTTTGTTTTTTTAACCTATCTAGGATTTGAAGGAATCTTCTTTTTTAGCATGTATCTATCTATCTATTGTCCTTTCGAGCCGAAGACGGCCTATAGGGCAGAACCACAATCTCAAAAACAGAAACCTTGCGTGCCAAAAAGGCATATATTGCTGAGATCACTACTTCTAAAATATATGGCTCTGTTTCCATAACAATACTTTTTACAATGACAGCTTGTCAAGCCATCGATCAATCTCCTTAGTCGCCTCTTACAACATGCCTGGAAGGTCACAGTGTCACTATTCTCTGCTTCCCTCATAATGAGGCCCCGGTAAGTCACGGGATTAGCATATATACTCACAGGATAGTATTTCCGTTTAGTGTTGTCGACCTCACTTAGTAGTGTGTTCTTAGCCTGAGATCGTGTTGGTACTTTCATGGCTGGAGAAAGATAGTGATTTGGGCTCTAATTCTGCTGCCTGCTTCTGTTGACGTCATCGATAGCTATTAGAAAAGTAATCGGTTGAGTGCGCTTAAAGATGATGAAGCCATCATCTGACTCTCCTTTGATCTGTCACGTCATGGGAGCCGATAGCACTTTCCCATCTTCGCTTGCTGTTTTGTGATCACGGGAGTCTTCAACGACTTGTCCCTAGTTTTTTTTTTTTTTCATTTCTTCATGTCTTCTTCTTCTTTTCTCTTTTCACTGATACCTAAAAGGTGTCGTGGTTAATATCATTTGTCGTTCTTGAGTTGCTCGAATTGTCTGAATTAGTGATTTTCCTTTGTTGTTACATGTCTCTGTCACTGCATCTATCCATCTTATTCTGGGTCTTCCTCTTGGTCTTTTCCCATGCATTCTCGAAAAAGAACGCCCTTGATGGTGATTGATGAGGATTCATTCTGACCAGGTGGCTAAACCATTTAAGTTGTTGTTGTTCTATATATTCTTGGCAGGGTTTTGTTACTACCATTTTTCTTATGGTTTCATTTGGTATTCTATCTCTTCTTGTGTTGTTTGTTACTTTTCTCAAGCATCGCATCTCACATGTATTGATATTTCTTAATTGTGATTTAGAAAGGGTCCATGTTTGACTTTCATAGCACAAAGTTGGTATGAAAATGCTATTTATCATTTGTTGTCTAGCTGGCATAGAAATGTTTGGATGTCTTAGCAATGGTGAAAGCTGGTATGTGACAGCATTTGCTTTTTGTATTCTCATGTCAATTTCTCTGTCTAGTTTTCCATCTTCTGTGAACATTGTGCTCGAATACTTGAATTCCTCTACTTGTTTTATTTCTTTATCTTTGATCTTAATGTTTAATGGGTGTCTTAATTTACTTATTCTCATAGCCTCTGTTTTTGCTGTGTTAATTTTCATACTGTAGTTTGTGCAACTTTTATCTAGATATGTTATATGCTGTTGTAGCAGGTTTTCGTCCTCATATATTAGGCATTGGTCATCTGCGAAGAGTAGCTCATTGATGTTGGAACTTTCTACCTCTATATTATTATTCGATTTGTCCTTATTGTTGGTTGTTTCCTGATTTATTGTGTCCATATATATGATGAAGAGGAGTGGTGAGAGGACACATCCTTGTCTTACTCCTGTTGTAACCTGAAACCATTCTGACAGACCTTCCGATGTTCTGACGGCACTTTGACTGTTTTTATATAGTGCCATTATATTATCTAGTAGTTGTCCTGCTACCCCGTAGTTATCTAAAGTTTGCCAATATATTTTTTGTTTCTTGTTATTTCTTTCTTAAAAAAGGAAAGAAATATGTTTTTCCTTTTCTCTAGCGACTGAAATAAACCTCCAATAACGGACTGTTTTTCCCCAGCTTATCTGTATTGATTTCTCTCCCGTCTTTGACGTTATCAAAAATGTGTCCATAAAACCAATGCCATTATAGCATGTACTTGTTTATTGTTTGATATTTATTGAATTTCCGTTTATTATTTTTATGTGTGTGCATCACAGAACTCTTTCTTTATTTGCACAGATTTCTTACGTACGATTGGTTTAATAAAAAAAAACAACTGTTTATGATTTAGTTTGTGTTGCTTTGACTGACTTCTTTCTTCTCCTACTGTTATGAAGGTTATAATATATTACATTTACGAATACTGTTAATGTAGTCTGTTAATTTGTTAATATTCAAAGTGATGATAATTCTTTCATTTTATTAGCATTACTAGTTTCGATCAGGAGGTCTTATGGTCTGCCATGGTAACCTTCTATAACCTGCTAATCAGTGATATATTTCCTATAGGAAGACGTGATGGTAGTAAAAAAAAAAAGTAAAGTACCCCCATCACACCAAGTGGCGTATAGGTAATATGGTGTTAGTGACCATACATTTTACAGACCTTCGGCACATGATTTTTGGGGTAATGTGGTCGATATTACGCCCCTGCCGCTTAATTTTCCCAGAAAAAAAAATCAGGTACCCATTAAAGGCTGGGTGAACCCGGAAGCCGTCGGTTGGGATCGAACCCTACCCCTTGTCCTTTGTAGTCCAGTTCACTAACCACTGAGCTATCGCGGCTCCCAAGACGTGATGGTAGACACTAATAATTACTGTGTTATTTTAATGATTTACCTATCTGTAGATGACGTCATTTCAAGTAGTTATCTATATAGTAAATATTTTTGTTGTTTTACAAATGTAAACGTTTGACCTGTTAAGTTGAAAATGTTATAGTATAGATATGTTATTTTGTTGGGTCTTTGATCACCAGATGTCACGATATCGGAACGAAAGATCTGCTCTCTTTCTCTCTCTCTCTCTCTCTCTCTCTCTCTCTCTATATATATATATATATATATATATATATATATATATATATATATATAATATCAACATCGTCGTCATGATCATCATCATCGTCATCATCAGCATCCCTGCTTATCGCCATGCCCATGTCCCACGCCTTAAAAAAAAAATATATATATATATATTTCTACGTAGATTGGGCACGGGGTGCATTTGCTGTACTGCGATTGGTGGAGCCAGCGCTCACTTTTAGAGTACATTTGTATCCATCGGATCAGCTGCATTACAGTCATGATGTTTTGTTACTAAATTTAGATGTGCCGTGTAGATGTGCCAAATAGAGATCAGGAATCGTTCTGACTTATTTCTTAAACTTGTTTTGCTACTAAACGAGCATGCGACACATTGTCTCTCAACCGGGGGGGGGGGGCACAAGGCATTTCAGGGGAGAGGGAACGGCCGCATGTAAAAAATTGGGTAACTGGAATGCCACAGTACAAGACTAGGGGGTCGTGCATAGGGGTGCAGACGTTTGTAGAACAAAACTCTCAGATATCACTTTTGCTACTACGTGAGTTGCTCCATTAGTAGCGCCTAGTATAAGTCGCGCAGATTAATTTATGACGGGCTTACAAAAACGGCCATTAAAGATGGACAGCTCACCTTTGATCTCCACGGTAAGATTGTTTTCCTTTACTACTTCTCTCATCCTCAACCCCCCCCCCCCTCCCCCTCCCTTTTTATTTTTCTTTAACACACACACACATATAATCACTAGACAAGTGCCCAACATAGTCGTCCACTTCTCTTTAATTACACGAAAGGTGCATGGACAAACATGGGATAAACTTACAAGTTGTCAATCTGAGTAATAACGAACGAAGCGTTCTGTGAGTCCTTTCACCGGTACTATGTTTAATTTGTCAGCATCGGTAAACTCTATCATGATCGACACAGCCCTTGATTTGTGAATATAAGAAACATGTGTCTTTGTTGGGACGTTGTAACACTATTTTATTTATGAAAAATGATCTGATTCATAATTACTTTGTAGCTTCAAGCGTATGTATAATTTGTCTCCATCGTGTTCTAGTTTTCCTCCATTCTCAGTACATTATTGCTGCCACCACAAAGAAGCAAGGTCGACATTTAGTCGAGTATCTCTGGCTATTTAGCCCAGCACCGCAAGACTACACGAACGAAACCCATCAGCTCACTTTGCAACCGTCCAATTTCCAATGAAAGTTTGCGACCTTACAAGTTGCGCCTAATCATTTGGAATCGTCTCATCGAGACCAAAAAATAACGAAATAAATAAGCTGCTGGAATATTTTTCGCGTTGCGAGATAATTTTGAAGCTAAGACCTACGGCAAAAAAAAGTCTTCAAAAACCTACACTTTTAAATGCCAAAGGTTTAATATGCATTTCTTCTTATGAAATATCCAACCTAATAATAGCCAATGAAACAAGACCACATACAATAGGGGAATCCTCAATAATGATTTATATGCATGGTAGAAAGTCGATTAAGAGGATTTAAGGTCGCTGCCTTAAGAAGATTCTAAACTTCCATTATGATGAACACATTACGAGCAGAGAAGTCGCGAGAAGATCAGGCATTAACAACATCAATCAAGAAGTGAAAAGAAGACGTTGGCAATGGCTGGGCCACATTCTATGAATGGAACAAACCAGGCATCGGCACCTAGCATTAACATGGGCACCACCTGGCAAACGAAGAAGAGGCAGATCATTGGGGACATGGCGATGAACCATACATGTTGAAATGAAAGAGGCTGGATGGTCCTGGCGAGAGTTGTCCATGCTTGCTCCAGACCGGGTTTGGTGGAGATCTCTTGTGAGTGACCTTTTCTTTGACTGAAGTTCAGAGGATTAAGAAGGAGAAGATATACATATATCACCAGGGTAGAAAAAAGGTTGAGAAACGCTGACACAAGGTAATCGTGAATCATGCGACTTATTTGTGAAACATCTTTTATTATTAAACTTCCATCAAGAAATAATGAGTCATTCTAGCGAAAACAAGAAAAGAAAAATACTGACAGACTAATATAGTTAACGTATGTTAAGCAAATAGCATTGTTATGGGTACTATCCTCACAAGATAAGATAGTACAACAGAAAGCGCCAGTCAATCTCAAATTCTTTTATGTGGTCTAATGCTTTGACACAAACATCTCCTCACTTCTCAGGGATGTTGAGTGTTATGAGATGTTCATTGCTATGAGATGTTGAGTGCTATGAGATGTTGAGTGCTATGCGATGTTGAGTGCTATGAGTTGTTGAGTGCTATGCGATGTTGAGTGCTATGCGATGTTGAGTGCTATGCGATGTTAAGTGCTATGAGATGTTCATTGCTATGAGATGTTGAGTGCTATGCGATGTTGAGTGCTATGCGATGTTGAGTGCTATGCGATGTTGAGTGCTATGCGATGTTAAGTGCTATGAGATGTTCATTGCTATGAGATGTTGAGTGCTATGCGATGTTGAGTGCTATGAGATGTTGAGTGCTATGCGATGTTGAGTGCTATGCGATGTTGAGTGCTATGCGATGTTGAGTGCTATGCGATGTTGAGTGCTATGCGATGTTGAGTGCTATGCGATGTTGAGTGCTATGCGATGTTAAGTGCTATGAGATGTTCATTGCTATGAGATGTTGAGTGATATGAGATGTTGAGTAATATGAGAAACACATTTAATCGTCTTGTCGTGCTATAGCAATTTGAAAATATTATTACAAGTATCTACTCAGACTCCATAAATTCCGTATATTGTCTCTCTCCTCCCCCTCCCCCCGCGCTCTCTATCTGTTGTTGAAATACGAGTGTTTGGTTTTCGTTTTTACGAGTGTTTGGTTTTCCGAGTGTGTTAGTTCTCTCGCTCCAGTCGATGATCGGTAGTTTTGTTTTAAGAAGCACAGTTATGTTTCTGCTTCTGAATAAATTCTTCATGACCAAATAATCTTCATTATATACTTTAAGTTTAAGACTAACTTGTGATTAACTTACTTCTCTTTCTCTTTGGTGTGATTAAATTTACCTTTGGTTTATTATTTACGAGAAGTACTACTTTTCTTTCCTTCGTTTAACGTTTCCATTAACTAATTTAATTCCTTCCTTCCTTCCTTCCTTCCTTCCTTCCTTCCTTCCTTCCTTCCTTCCTTCCTTCCTTCCTTCCTTCCTTCCTTCCTTCCTTCCTTCCTTCCTTCCTTCCTTCCTTCCTTCCTTCCTTCCTTCCTTCCTTCCTTCCTTCCTTCCTTCCTTCCTTCCTTCCTTCCTTCCTTCCTTCCTTCCTTCCTTCCTTCCTTCCTTCCTTCCTTCCTTCCTTCCTTCCTTCCTTCCTTCCTTCCTTCCTTCCTTCCTTCCTTCCTTCCTTCCTTCCTTCCTTCCTTCCTTCCTTCCTTCCTTCCTTCCTTCCTTCCTTCCTTCCTTCCTTCCTTCCTTCCTTCCTTCCTTCCTTCCTTCCTTCCTTCCTTCCTTCCTTCCTTCCTTCCTTCCTTCCTTCCTTCCTTCCTTCCTTCCTTCCTTCCTTCCTTCCTTCCTTCCTTCCTTCCTTCCTTCCTTCCTTCCTTCCTTCCTTTCATTCCTTCCTTCCTTCCTTCCTTCCTTCCTTCCTTCCTTCCTTCCTTCCTTCCTCCCTCCCTCCCACCCTCTCTCTCTCCCTCCCTCCCATACTTCCTAGCTCCCGCATTCCTTCGTTCCTTCTTCAACCGCTTATATTTTGTTTAAATAATTGTTCCCTCAATTTGTCCACTTGTTCCTTCAATTTGTCTAATTTTCCCCTAACTTTTTTAAAATTGTTCCTTCAATTTGTTCACTTCATCCTTCAATTTATCCACTTATTCTTTCAGTTTGTCTAATTCAGCCATCAATTTGTCCACTTGTTCCTTCAGTTTGTCTACTTCAGCCATCAATTTGTCCACTTGTTCCTTCAGTTTGTCTAATTTTCCCCTAACTTTTTTAAAATTGTTCCTTCAATTTGTCCACGTCATCCTTCAATTTGTTCACTTATTCCTTCAGTTTGTCTACTTCTGCCATCAATGTGTCCACTTATTCCTTCAGTTTGTCTACTTCTGCCATCAATTTATCTACTTATTCCTTCAGTTTGTCTACTTCAGCCATCAATTTGTCCACTTGTTCCTTCAGTTTGTCTACTTCAGCCATCAATTTGTCCACTTGTTCCTTCAGTTTGTCTAATTTTCCCCTAACTTTTTAAAAATTGTTCCTTCAATTTGTCCACGTCATCCTTCAATTTGTCCACTTGTTCCTTCAGTTTGTCCACTTCAGCCATCAATTTATCCACTTGTTCCTTCAGTTTGTCTAATTTTCCCCTAACTTTTTTAAAATTGTTCCTTCAATTTGTCCACGTCATCCTTCAAATTGTCCACTTGTTCCTTCAGTTTGTCTACTTCAGCCATCAATTTGTCCACTTGTTCCTTCAGTTTGTCTACTTCAGCCATCAATTTGTCCACTTGTTCCTTCAATTTGTCCACTTAATCCTTCAGTTTGTCCACTTCATCCTTCAGTTTGTCCACTTCAGCCATCAATTTGTCCACTTGTTCCTTCAGTTTGTCCACTTCATCCTTCAGTTTGTCCACTTCATCCTTCAGTTTGTCCACTTCAGCCATCAATTTGTCCACTTGTTCCTTCAGTTTGTCCACTTCATCCTTCAGTTTGTCCACTTCAGCCATCAATTTGTCCACTTGTTCCTTCAATTTGTCCACTTCATCCTTCAGTTTGTCCACTTCATCCTTCAGTTTGTCCACTTCAGCCATCAATTTGTCCACTTGTTCATTCAGTTTGTCCACTTCATCCTTCAGTTTATCTACCTTTATAGCTCAATTTCCCAACCTGTTACTATATGGCATACTTCGTGTCTCATTACAATGGTAAACATGCTTGGCCTCACGATGCCAGTAATAAGCCTTCTATGTTGCATGTATAACATCCTCGGTACTCTTTTAGCTGTTCTGGGGACGTTTAACATTCTTCTGTGAAAGGACATTTCTGAGACCTCCAGCTTTTTTCATACCATTTGTTCGATTGTGCAGGATTCACTTTCGTGTACCAGCATTGGCTCTCTACAAAACACAGAGCAATTATTTTTCTTACTTTCATTTTCATCGAAGGATTATATAATATCATTTTGATTTTTTTGAATATGACTTTGTCATTAGCAATTTTGTTTCTCATCTGTGCTTTAATTGTATCGTGCAAAGTTATTAGCGTTTCTCATACCTGATTTGATACAGTTTCTTCTTCTACTTCTACTTATTCTTCTTCCTCTTCGTCTTCTTCCTCTTGTTTTTCTTCTTCTACTTCTCCTTTTACGTTTTCTTCTTCTCCCCATAACCCCGGCGGACCCGGGACAGACTTCTAAATTTCTCTATATTTTCAGTGTCACTTACTTTAATAGTGTTTATCCAAAAAAAAGTATTTTATTGTGTCTTGAACTAAAATTTAAAAAAAGGGGGAAAAAACCAGTTGCCATTTTGTCTTGATTATCTTGTGCTCCATTTTGTCTTGATTATCGTGTACTCCATTTTGTCTTGATTATCTTGTGCTCCATTTTGTCTTGATTATCTTGTGCTCCATTTTGTCTTGATTATCTTGTGCTCCATTTTGTCTTGATTATCTTGTGCTCCATTTTGTCTTGATTATCTTGTGCTCCATTTTGTCTTGATTATCTTGTGCTCCATTTTGTCTTGATTATCTTGTGCTCCATTTTGTCATCTCCAGCTTTGGCCTTCAATCATGGAGACAACGAACTCTGCAAGAAAAGATCCTGTTGGCCTTTGTGGCTCTGCTAACCTTGGTTGTCGTCATCATGGCCGTTGTGTTGGCTTTCAAGGATTCCCAGATCAGGGATTTGAAGGGAGGACACACGAGTGAGTGCTTGTCTTTGCACTTTCTGGCCGTTTTGTTTTTGTTATTAAATAATTGTAGTTATCTAATAATAAGAAGGTGGTTTCAATACATTTAGGAGACGTTGAACATACAATAGAAGAAGTGAGAGATCTGGCTAGAGACATAGATTCTTTCCGAACGGCTATAGTGAATGCAACGTTAATAAAAGAAGAAACGAATACAAAGAAAAAAGCGAAGGCATTTGTCAGTAACAGGGCTGAAAGCGATTGATGATTCAAAGATCACTTACTTGCGTCACAGTTTGATGAACAAGAAGTACCAGACCGTACTCATTCTCATCGCAGTGAGCTGAAAGACACAGATGCCACAGTGAGCTGAAAGACACAGATGCCGCAGTGAGCTGAAAGACACAGATGCCGCAGTGAGCTGAAAGACACAGATATCACAGTGAGATGACAGATGCAGATATCGTAGTGAGATGACAGATGCAGATATCGCAGTGAGATGACAGATGCAGATATCGCAGTAAGCTGACAGATGCAGATATCACAGTAAGCTGACAGATGCAGATATCACAGTGAGATGACAGATGCAGATATCACAGTGAGATGACAGATGCAGATATCACAGTAAGATGACAGATGCAGATATCACAGTGAGATGACAGATGCAGATATCGCAGTAAGCTGACAGATGCAGATATCACAGTGAGATGACAGATGCAGATATCACAGTGAGCTGACAGATGCAGATATCGCAGTGAGCTGAAAAACGCAGATATCACAGTGAGCTGACAGATGCAGATATCGCAGTGAGCTGACAGATGCAGATATCGCAGTGAGATGACAGATGCAGATATCACAGTGAGCTGACAGATGCAGATATCGCAGTGAGATGACAGATGCAGATATCATAGTGAGATGACAGATGCAGATATCATAGTGAGATGACAGATGCAAAGATCACAGTGAGCTGACAGATGCAGATATCACAGTGAGCTGACAGATGCAGATATCACAGTGAGATGACAGATGCAGATATCACAGTGAGCTGACAGATGCAGATATCACAGTGAGCTGACAGATGCAGATATCATAGTGAGATGACAGATGCAGAGATCACAGTGAGCTGACAGATGCAGATATCACAGTGAGATGACAGATGCAGATATCACAGTGAGATGACAGATGCAGATATCACAGTGAGCTGACAGATGCAGATATCGCAGTGAGATGACAGATGCAGATATCGCAGTGAGATGACAGATGCAGATATCACAGTGAGATGACAGATGCAGATATCGTAGTGAGATGACAGATGCAGATATCACAGTGAGATGACAGATGCAGATATCACAGTGAGGTGACAGATGCAGATATCACAGTGAGCTGACAGATGCAGATATCACAGTGAGCTGACAGATGCAGATATCACAGTGAGCTGACAGATGCAGATATCGCAGTGAGATGACAGATGCAGATATCACAGTGAGGTGACAGATGCAGATATCACAGTGAGCTGACAGATGCAGATATCACAGTGAGCTGACAGATGCAGATATCACAGTGAGATGACAGATGCAGATATCACAGTGAGCTGACAGGTGCAGATATCGGAGTGAGATGACAGATGCAGATATCGTAGTGAGATGACAGATGCAGATATCGCAGTGAGATGACAGATGCAGATATCGCAGTGAGATGACAGATGCAGATATCGCAGTGAGATGACAGATGCAGATATCGTAGTGAGATGACAGATGCAGATATCACAGTGAGATGACAGATGCAGATATCACAGTGAGGTGACAGATGCAGATATCACAGTGAGCTGACAGATGCAGATATCACAGTGAGCTGACAGATGCAGATATCACAGTGAGCTGACAGATGCAGATATCGCAGTGAGATGACAGATGCAGATATCACAGTGAGGTGACAGATGCAGATATCACAGTGAGCTGACAGATGCAGATATCACAGTGAGCTGACAGATGCAGATATCACAGTGAGATGACAGATGCAGATATCACAGTGAGATGACAGATGCAGATATCACAGTGAGCTGACAGATGCAGATATCGCAGTGAGCTGAAAAACGCAGATATCACAGTGAGCTGACAGATGCAGATATCGCAGTGAGCTGACAGATGCAGATATCGCAGTGAGATGACAGATGCAGATATCACAGTGAGCTGACAGATGCAGATATCGCAGTGAGATGACAGATGCAGATATCATAGTGAGATGACAGATGCAGATATCATAGTGAGATGACAGATGCAAAGATCACAGTGAGCTGACAGATGCAGATATCACAGTGAGCTGACAGATGCAGATATCACAGTGAGATGACAGATGCAGATATCACAGTGAGCTGACAGATGCAGATATCACAGTGAGCTGACAGATGCAGATATCATAGTGAGATGACAGATGCAGAGATCACAGTGAGCTGACAGATGCAGATATCACAGTGAGATGACAGATGCAGATATCACAGTGAGATGACAGATGCAGATATCACAGTGAGCTGACAGATGCAGATATCGCAGTGAGATGACAGATGCAGATATCGCAGTGAGATGACAGATGCAGATATCACAGTGAGATGACAGATGCAGATATCGTAGTGAGATGACAGATGCAGATATCACAGTGAGATGACAGATGCAGATATCACAGTGAGGTGACAGATGCAGATATCACAGTGAGCTGACAGATGCAGATATCACAGTGAGCTGACAGATGCAGATATCACAGTGAGCTGACAGATGCAGATATCGCAGTGAGATGACAGATGCAGATATCACAGTGAGGTGACAGATGCAGATATCACAGTGAGCTGACAGATGCAGATATCACAGTGAGCTGACAGATGCAGATATCACAGTGAGATGACAGATGCAGATATCACAGTGAGCTGACAGGTGCAGATATCGGAGTGAGATGACAGATGCAGATATCGTAGTGAGATGACAGATGCAGATATCGCAGTGAGATGACAGATGCAGATATCGCAGTGAGATGACAGATGCAGATATCGTAGTGAGATGACAGATGCAGATATCACAGTGAGATGACAGATGCAGATATCGTAGTGAGATGACAGATGCAGATATCGTAGTGAGCTGACAGATGCAGATATCGCAGTGAGATGACAGATGCAGATATCACAGTGAGATGACAGATGCAGATATCGTAGTGAGATGACAGATGCAGATATCGTAGTGAGCTGACAGATGCAGATATCGTAGTGAGATGACAGATGCAGATATCGTAGTGAGATGACAGATGCAGATATCGTAGTGAGATGACAGATGCAGATATCACAGTGAGATGACAGATGCAGATATCAAAATGAGCTGACAGATGCAGATATCACAGTGAGATGACAGATGCAGATATCGTAGTGAGATGACAGATGCAGATATCACAGTGAGATGACCGATGCAGATATCGCAGTGAGCTGACAGATGCAGATATCGCAGTGAGCTGACAGGTGCAGATATCGCAGTGAGCTGACAGATGCAGATATCACAGTGAGATGACAGATACAGATATCACAGTGAGCTGACAGATGCAGATATCACAGTGAGATGACAGATGCAGATATCACAGTGAGATGACAGATGCAGATATCACAGTGAGCTGACAGATGCAGATATCGTAGTGAGATGACAGATGCAGATATCGCAGTGAGATGACAGATGCAGATATCACAGTGAGATGACAGATGCAGATATCACAGTGAGATGACAGATGCAGATATCGCAGTGAGCTGACAGGTGCAGATATCGCAGTGAGCTGAAAAACGCAGATATCACAGTGAGCTGACAGATGCAGATATCACAGTGAGATGACAGATGCAGATATCGCAGTGAGCTGAAAAACGCAGATATCACAGTGAGATGACACATGCAGATATCACAGTGAGATGACAGGTGCAGATATCACAGTGAGATGACAGATGCAGATATCACAGTGAGCTGACAGATGCAGATATCACAGTGAGATGGCAGGTGCAGATATCGCAGTGAGCTGAAAAACACAGATATCACAGTGAGGTGACAGATGCAGATATCACAGTGAGATGACAGATGCAGATATCGCAGTGAGCTGACAGGTGCAGATATCGCAGTGAGCTGACAGATGCAGATATCGCAGTGAGCTAACAGATGCAGATATCACAGTGAGCTGAAAAACGCAGATATCACAGTGAGCTGACAGGTGCAGATATCACAGTGAGCTGACAGATGCAGATATCACAGTGAGATGACAGATGCAGATATCGCAGTGAGCTGACAGGTGCAGATATCGCAGTGAGCTGAAAAACGCAGATATCACAGTGAGCTGACAGATGCAGATATCGCAGTGAGCTGACAGGTGCAGATATCGCAGTGAGCTGACAGGTGCAGATATCACAGTGAGCTGACAGATGCAGATATCACAGTGAGCTGACAGGTGCAGATATCGCAGTGAGCTGACAGATGCAGATATCGCAGTGAGCTAACAGATGCAGATATCGCAGTGAGCTGAAAAACGCAGATATCACAGTGAGCTGACAGGTGCAGATATCGCAGTGAGCTGACAGATGCAGATATCACAGTGAGCTGACAGATGCAGATATCGCAGTGAGCTGAAAAACACAGATATCACAGTGAGCTGACAGATGCTGATATCGCAGTGAGTTGACAGGTGCAGATATCACAGTGAGCTGAAAAACGCAGATATCGCAGTGAGCTGACAGATGCAGATATCACAGTGAGCTGACAGATGCATATATCGCAGTGAGCTGACAGATGCAGATATCGCAGTGAGCTGACAGATGCAGATATCGCAGTGAGCTGAAAAACGCAGATATCACAGTGAGCTGACAGATGCAGATATCACAGGGAGCTGACAGATGCAGATATTGCAGTGAGCTGACAGATGCAGATATCGTAGTGAGCTGAAAAACGCAGATATCACAGTGAGCTGACAGATGCAGATATCACAGTGAGCTGACAGATGCAGATATCGCAGTGAGCTGAAAAACGCATGTATCGCAGTGAGCTGAAAAACGCAGATATCACAGTGAGTTGACGGACGCAGATATCACATTGAGCTGAAAGATGCAGATATCGCAGTGAGCTGAAAAACGCAGATATCACAGTGAGTTGACGGACGCAGATATCACATTCAGCTGAAAGATACAGATATCACAGTGAGCTGATAGACGCAGATATCACAGTGAGCTGACAGACGCAGATATCATAGTGAGCTGAAAGACGCAGAGATCACAGTGAGCTGAAAGACGCAGAGATCACATTGAGCTGAAAGACGCAGAGATCACAGTGAGCTGAAAGACGCAGAGATCACAGTGAGCTGAAAGACGCAGATATCGCAGTGAGCTGACAGATGCAGAGATCACAGTGAGATGAAGGACGCAGAGATCACAGTGAGATGAAAGACGCAGAGATCACAGTGAGCTGAAAGACGCAGATATCACAGTGAGCTGACAGATGCAGAGATCACAGTGAGATGAAAGACGCAGAGATCACAGTGAGCTGAAAGACGCAGATATCACAGCTTGCAGTAAACACTATGATTTACGATCACCTAACGCTCTTTTAAGAACGGATGTGATTAGTAGTAGTCGGCTGGTGATCCCATAAGAAGAAGATGGAGATGTGGGAGAAGAGGATGTGAGAAAGTATGAGATGAAGAGATGAAAAAGAGAAGTAGTAGAAGAAGAATAAGAAGGGAAAAAGAAAGAAAAAATAGTAAAAGTAAAAAGTAAAGTACCCCCGTCACGCCAAGTGGCGTATAGGGAATATGGTGTTAGTGACCATACATTTTACAGACCTTCGGCACATGATTTTTGGGGTAATGTGGTCGGTATTACGCCCGTGCCGCTTTACTTTCCCAGAAAAAAAATCCGGTACCCATTAAAGGCTGAATGAACTGGAAGCCGTCGGCTAGGATCGAACCCTACCTCTTGTCATTTGTAGTCCAGTTCACTAACCACTGAGCTATCGCGGCTCCCCAGAAAAAATAGGCCGAAAGTTTATTATGACACCTAGTTGACTACTAATATCCAATTCAGTGACATTCCTATTCTGATGACATTCCTATTCTGATGACATTCCTATTCTTACGATAGTCATAAGACAAAGATGCCAATGTAACGATCTTTTACGGATGGATAACGAGGGGTAGACATCGTCCATTTTAAAATTGGGTGAACCCTGAAGTCGTCGATCAGGATCGAGACGTCCTTTATTATAGTCCAGTTACTAACGACTGAGCTATCACGACTCCCAAAAACGGAATATCCTGAATATGAAATTGTAGGCAAAATATTAGTTGTTAGTGGTATCCATTGTTTCTTTGTTTTTACCTTTGCTGTTCCATGTTTTTCTTTGTTTGTTTAAGTTGATACATTTGTAGAACCTACCCTGAAAACAAGAGGGCTAGAGTTCATTTCTTTGTCTGACCCAAACTCTCACATCCTGTTCAGCTAAAACAAACGACAATTTCTGCTGTTTATTGAACCGCTGCTCCTGTTAGTATTAGGGTTGTGTTCTTTAGAAAGTCTACTTATTTGAGATTTTCTTTGAACTTTCCTATTTTTCTTTCTTTCTTTCTTTCTTTCTTTCTTTCTTTCTTTCTTTCTTTCTTTCTTTCTTTCTTTCTTTCTTTCTTTCTTTCTTTCTTTCTTTCTTTCTTTCTTATGTGTCTATTTCCTTATATATATATATATATATATATATATATATATTATATATATATATATATACATGTATATATGCTTCCTACCTACCTACTATATCGAATCTATCTGTCTGCCCGTCTTTCTACCTTCCTACCTACCTATCTTCTTTCCTGACTACCTATCTATATAATGTATCTAATATGTCTATCTGCCCGTTTGTCTACCTTCCTCCCTACCTACTTTTCTGACTACCTACCTATCTAATCTGTCTGTCTGTCTATCTACATTCTTACTTACCCCTCTCCCTACTTTTCTGACTATATACCTATCTAATATATATCTAATCTGTCTGACTGTCTGTTGCCTAGCCATAGCTAAATAATTGTTATATTCTCTATAATTCTTCCCCTTATTTTTAACACTTGACCCGTTCCAGAGGAATACTGCCTGACACCGGAATGTGTGAACATAGCAAGCACTATGTTGACAGCCATGAACCGAAGTGCAGACCCGTGTGACGACTTCTACCAGTACGCGTGTGGAGGATGGATGAAGAATAACCCTATCCCTGGTGGGCACTCACGTTGGGGCACGTTCGAACTCATGTGGCAGAAGAATATGTTGATTATGAGAAATGCTATTGGTGAGCTGTCATGCATTGTCTTACGTGTTTTCTCATCAATCATTTTGTTTTCATATTTCTTATTATTAATCATTGTTTCATTTACTTTTCTCAAATCATGTTATCTTTCATATTTAATATTATTCTGCTTGATTGTGTTATTGGTAGCCGCGATAGCTCAGTGGTTAGTGAACTGGACTGCAAAGGACTAGAGGTTGGGTTTGATCCTGATCGACGGGTTCACCCAGCCGTAAATGGGTACCAGAGTTTTTTCTGGGAAAGTAAAGCGGCACGGGCATATGGTCACTAACACCATACTCCCTTTACGCCACTTGGCGTGACGGGGCTCTTACTTACTTTCATATAACTTTTATGATATGTTTCCTGTTGATTCTTTAGTTGACACATCTTCATTACGGAATGGACAATTCCAGAGTGTTCAGGATCTGTCCTTAGTACGTTCACCATTATGATGCACCCCTACCAAGAACTAGTGAAAGCACTGATAATGGCTTTTTCTTAGAAACTCGAACTCTGTAGTACTGGCAAAGAGGAACACCACCTCAAGTGAACACCTCAAGAATTTGTGAGGATCTACTTAGGATCTACGTATGACCATTTAGAAGTCTGTGTCGATGAGATCTCGTTGACCTGTTGTGGAGGACACTATTAGTGAAGGACCATAGAGCTTAACAAAACATTTATATTGGAATCTTCCTGTGATCGTTTGTTGGGAACTAAAAACAGTATTTGCTGAGAGTCTCGTTATGGGATTTCCTAGAAGTGGTAGATAAACTAGGTACTGACAATGAAGTGATATAATAACAGCTTTATGTAAAAGGGGGGGGGGAAGGCAAGACAAAATAATAATGACGTCAATATACGACTATAAAGAACGTCATTATATGACTATAAATGACGCCAATATACGACTATAAAAGATGTCAATATACAGCTTTAAATGACGCCATTGTACGACTATAAAGAATGTTATTATATGACTATGAATTAGCCAATATACAACTTTAATGGACATCAGTATACGACTATAAAGGGCGTCAATATACGACTATAAAGAGGCGTCAATATACGACTATAAAGGACGCCAATATTGAGTTGTTTGCGGGTCATCATCATTGCACTCCAAACATGTACATAGGTGCTCAGATTCATTCCTCAGCAATTCCCGCAGCGTCCAGCGACTGACGACTCCAGTTCTATGTTGGTTAATAAGTCTTCTTACACGGCCACTAAGTTTCTCATTTCTGGTTGTGCCCATCTTAACTCCCATTTCCATCATCCGAAAAAGTGACGTGGATCTGTGTTTGTTGAAATCCTGTGCTCTTCCCACATCTCGGAGGGCATTGATGATGTCCGCCCGATCCATTGGTTGCCTGTCCTCAACGAGAGCACAGCTAGCCATGTCCTAAAAAATATAAATTCCTAAATAAATTAAAATAGCCATATCCTATTATATAGGTAAAATGGAAAAGAATGAGATAATAAAGACAATATGCTACTTTAACTGATGTCAATATACAACTATAGAGGACGTCAATATATGACTATAGAGGATGTCAATATACAACTATAGAGGACGTCAATATATGACTATAAAGGATGTCAATATACAACTATAGAGGACGTCAATATATGACTATAAAGGATGTCAATATACAACTATAGAGGACGTCAATATACAACTATAGAGGATGTCAATATATGACTATAGAGGACGTCAATATATGACTATAGAGGACGCCAATATACAACTATAGAGGACGTCAATATACAACTATAGAGGACGTCAATATACAACCATAGAGGACGTCAATATACAAATATAAAGGACGCCAATATACAACTATAGAGGACGTCAATATACAACTATAGAGGACGTCAATATATGACTATAGAGGACGTCAATATATGACTATAGAGGACGCCAATATACGACTATAGAGGACGTCAATATTAAACTATAGAGGACGTCAATATACAACTATAAAGGACGCCAATATACAACTATAGAGGACGTCAATATATGACTATAAAGGATGCCAATATACAACTATAGAGGACGTAAATTTATGACTATAAAGGACGTCATTATACAACTATAGAGGACGTCAATAAATGACTATAAAGTACGTCAATATACAACTATAGAGGACGTCAATATACAACTATAGAGGACGTCAATATATGACTATAAAGGACGTCAATATACAACTTTAAATGATGTTAATATACAACAATAAAGGACGCCAATATACGACTATAAAGGAAGCCAATTTCCAAGCCGGTATCCATTTCTAGAGGCTGGGTGAACCCTAGAACCTTTTCAATCTGAAGAACAAATCCGTTAGTTCTGAGAAATGAACCTGGACATTATAGATAAGGAATCAAGGGCAGTAACCACTCAGTCACTGATATTCAGTTAGAGTGAGGTAATTAAGAGAATGGAGCAGGAGTATGTATAACCAGCATGCAGGAGAAACTGTCAATATTCCTCCTTTTTGAGATCTGTTGGGATGAATGGACCCCTAATGGATCTGTATTAAATGACATTGAGATCTTTTAACTAACAGTAACCAGTAAATCCTTTGTCTGTTTTTTGAGTTCTGTTTTTTTTTGGTTGTTTTTGGTTTGAATTAAAAATAAAGACCCCGGTCCTAAAAACGTAAAAACAGAAGTAATGATCGCAGCAAAGAAAAAGACACACAAAAAGGCACAATTAAAGTGAACAGAGACATTATTAAAATGGGTCAGTTAATAAAAATGCGCGGAGTGATGTTAAATAATTGAATGCGTTGTTCCTGGATGAGTTATCAAGGGCAGACCAAGAAGGAGGTGGGTTAAATACATCTAGGGAACCATCAACATGACAATAGAAGAAGTGGTAGAACTTGCGAGAGACCTGATAAGTGCTACCTGATGGGATGGAGTGATTGTCAATTACAGGTGTAGAATAGAGGCGGTTCTCAAAGAGGCCAACACAAAAAGGCAGCTCTTAAAAAAAAAAACATCAGAAAGAAACAATCAACATTTTTCGGGCACATCATGAGAAGAGGAAAGTTGGAATACTTGGTTACAACTGGCAAAATAAAAGGAAAGAGAGATCGCGGACGACAAAGAGAGAAAATACTGGATAGCTTGGTGTCATGGCATGGAAAACAGTCAACAACAGAACTGATACGATGCACTGTAGATAGAAGATTGTGGAAGGACATGATCGCCTATGCCAACCGGTATGGCATATGATGATGATGATGAGTGAGAAGGGATTTGCTGGAATATTTTGTGACAACAGAAAAATTGAGGGAAGAAAAGATAAGGGAAACAGATAGAAAAGGTAATAGCAGTTGAAGAAAATGTGTGATGGATAACAGCATAAAGAAATGATCAACAACTGTAGAGATGGAAAGTTGTGGAGGATGTGAATAAGTATGCTAACAGGCACGGTACTTGATAGCGATGATGATTTGTTTCAACTTGACACATCAACCCCAACAAGCAATTGCTGCCAACTTCATCACGTCACCTCTGAATGTCTTCTAAACCCCACAACATTGGCTGACCACAGCCAACTATAGCTTTATTTAGACCTGCGGGCTGAGAGGCAATTTGCGGGAAAATATTCAACTAGCGTGACGTTTTCAGTTTTGTTAGCAAGGAGCGGTTGTGGGTAAAGTGACGTCAGCCGTCGAGATCTCCTATAGCTGAAAACGTCACTCTAGTTTGGAGGGTTTTCCAGTTGTATTTTCTGCGGCTCCCACGGGCCTTAGTAAATCTATAGTTGGTTGTGGGTTGGCTGTCGCCGTTGAATTTGGACATTTATAACCTGCATTCGAGAGAGTCACAACTATATTTATACATACTTTATTTATGGTAGGCTCGTTTATCATTATTTACCTGGAATTACATTACAAGAAAATTACTGCATTTATGCCATTTCTGGGTTTTCCATGCCCGGGTTTTTCTATGGGCTGGAGAATGAAGGTCGCATGCTCAGTATAGTCGGTTCATGTCGGAGTTGTTCTACGCTCATTAGAGGAAACCTATTGGCTTACAGTAGAAACCTGTTTTGGCCTTACAATCATCATCATCAAGTACTAGGCCTGCTAGCGTAGGTGATCGTGTCTCTCCACAACTTTCGATCTCGACAGTTATTTATCATTTCTGTTGTTGACCTTCTGCCAAGCCATTCTCTTAAGCTGTCTGGTATCTTTTCTCTTTGCTTCCCTCTATCTCTTGATCCCTCAATTTTCCCAGTTGTTACAATATATTCCAGCTATTCTCTTCTCATTACATGGCAGCAAAAATGATGATTGTTTCTTCCTAATATAGTACAATAGAATTGCCTTACAATAGAAACCTGTTTTGGCCTTAGAGTGTAAACAGTTTCTGGCCCTCCCGTGTATTACATCCACATGTTCTTTTGCCAGTTTGGCCGTTCGCTCTTAGTTTGTAATAATGTAGATAGTTCTCATTTTTTATTTGAATGGGTACTGTATTAAAATAGCCATTTCTTATTATATAGGTACAATGGAAAAGAAGGAGATAACAAAGACAAATAAATTAGAATCACAATAATGCATACAGCAATATCTTCATTAAAATAATGGAAATCAAAATGACAAGGCACACAAAGTTTATGATTTTTTAATGACATGTTTTTATCCACCCTTATTTATGCATGCGAGAGCTGGAAAACAATCAAATAAGAGAAAATAAATTAGATGCATTAAATAACAAATGCCTTAGGAAAATACTTCATATGCTATGAAATGAAGACTAGCTCAGAAGTTAGAGAAATGACCATGGTCCAACAGTATCGTCTACGCTCAAGAGAAAACGGTGGGCCTATGTTGACCATGAAATGAGAAATCACAGCAGGAGGACCGCGAAGCAAACCCTCAAATTGGAAACGGAGGACTAAAGGAAAAGAGGTTGACCTTGAGAAACACTAAGGAGAACACATTCGAGAAGCAACAACAGCGACATTAGCTCCCTCGCCAATGTTGAGAGGTTTGCCCAGAATGAATGGCGAGATACATGAGACTCCTCGGCACAATGCAAGGGCTTAAAGCAAAGGTAGTTGTGCAAGGATAGTCCAGTGTTTCTGCGAGATGTGTCATCTTCTGCTCGATAGGGCGATGAAGGGATGAGTGGGTGAATGAATGGTGGGTAGGTTGTTGTGCATGTGTTGTTTGCATTAGTATAATAATAATAGCCGAAGTATGTCCGCGGACAGGGAGCCGCGATAGCTCAGTGGTTAGTGAACTGGACTACAAAAGACTAGACTCGACAGCTTCCGGGTTCTCCCAGCCTTAAATAGGTACCGAATTTTTTTCTGGGAAAGTAGAGTGGTACTGGGATAATACCGACTACATTATCCCAAAAATCATGTGCCGAAGAAATTAGGAAAATAAAAATTATGATCACTCAACACTATATTCCCTATACGCCACGTGGCGTGACAGTGCACTTTACTTCTTATGTCTGTGGACAACAGTTACAGATCGTAACACTTTTCCTTAAAGTCTATTCCTTTTTCCATTAGGGAGAGTTTTGGCAATTTCATTCAATCTATAGCCTTTTTAAATGTAATTTTAGAAGTCCTTTGTTACATGTTGTGATCTGTGGGTAATATGGTGTTAGTGTCATATTTATCATAAGTAATGTCCTATTTATGGCTAATGTAATTTAGTATCATGTCAGGCCATATGTAGTTTAGTATCATGTCAGGCCATATGTAGTTTAGTATCGTGTCAGGCCATATGTAGTTTAGTATCATGTCAGGCCATATATAGTTTAGTATCATGTCAGGCCATATGTAGTTTAGTATAGTGTCAGGCCATATGTAGTTTAGTATCATGTCAGGCCATATGTAGTTAAGTATCATATCAGGCCATATATAGTTTAGTATCATGTCAGGCCATATGTAGTTTAGTATCATGTCAGGCCATATGTAGTTTAGTATCATATCAGGCCATACGTAGTTTAGTATCATGTCAGGCCATATGTAGTTTAGTATCATGTCAGGCCTTATGTAATCTAGTATCATATCAGGCCATATATAGTTTAGTATCATTTCAGGCCATATGTAGTTTAGTATCATATTAGGCCATATGTAGTTTAGTATCATGTCAGGCCATATGTAGTTTAGTATCGTGTCAGGCCATATGTAGTTTAGTATCATGTCAGGCCATATATAGTTTAGTATCATGTCAGGCCATATGTAGTTTAGTATAGTGTCAGGCCATATGTAGTTTAGTATCATGTCAGGCCTTATGTAGTTTAGTATCATGTCAGGCCATATGTAGTTTAGTATCATATTAGGCCATATCTAGTTTAGTATCATATTAGGCCATATGTAGTTTAGTATCATGTCAGGCCATATGTAGTTTAGTATCGTGTCAGGCCATATGTAGTTTAGTATCATGTCAGGCCATATATAGTTTAGTATCATGTCAGCCCATATGTAGTTTAGTATAGTGTCAGGCCATATGTAGTTTAGTATCATGTCAGGCCTTATGTAGTTTAGTATCATGTCAGGCCATATGTAGTTTAGTATCATATTAGGCCATATGTAGTTTAGTATCATGTCGGGCCATATGTAGTTTAGTATCATGTCGGGCCATATGTAGTTTAGTATCATGTCGGGCCATATTACATTCCCAGAGAAAATCTCTGCTACCAATTTAAGATTAAAATAGATAAGGGCTTTGTTAGCTCTGGTTCGCTGTTGGATGAACCTTGAAGCCACATCGGCTCACGAACACATTTGCTATTTGTTTGAAGAATTGAACTTTGGGCCACAAGAACAGTAGATGTGCTCACTAGCCATTCTGTTGCCATTGCTTTGGAGAGATTTAATAAAGTTGTTTAGAACTTGTCACTGTTATTTGACAATCGTATACAACTTGCAAGAGTTTGATTCAACTGTTCACTATTGGTATATGTTTTGTTTTTTTTAATATTTGAGAAAACATCCAACAAATTACAAATTATCCATCAGACAGATCATTGAACTATCATACCCTTCATTTCTCCTCTTTTCTCTCTCTCTCTCCTTCCCCCCCCCCCCCCCCTTTTCCAATGTTTGAAATATCTGTAATAATTTCACAGATAAACCAGATGCCTCGTTTAGCAGTTCAGCCGAGTTAAAAGCCAAGAAGTATTTCGCCTCGTGCATGGACGAGAACAAGTTGATCGAGAAAGCTGGCTCCAAACCTCTGCTGGATCTGATTGATAGTCTAGGATGGGGTATCAACATCAGCGAGTGGGACCAAGACTGGGCGCTAGACACCAGCTGGAACTTCAATAAGATGATTGAAGATGTTCACTTGATCAATGTCGGGTCATTCTTCTCTGTCTGGGTCGCCGAGGATAACAAGAACTCCAGTTTAAACATACTGCAGGTAGGTGATGTAGTTACCGCATGTCGTTGTATCACCCCAGGAGATTCATGTCGCGGGACGCGAACATCGGGTGAACGGACTCTGTGATTATGTAAGAGAGCAAGTAGTGGGGTACAGTGTTAACCACACCAAAGTATAGTAACAGATTTATAAAGAGGACAATAGAGACTGTTTTCGTTTTGTCCTACATGTGGTCTTCCTGGAAACAGGGACAACAACAACGATTGAGAAAAAAAAAAAAACTCATGGAAATAGACTACACTACATGTTAGGAAATAACTGAAACTAGTCAATAAATAAAGATAAAATATAATGAAAAGAAACATGCATAAGTGAAATATAGTAAATAAAGAACGATAAAATATAATGAAAAGAAACATGCATAAGTGAAATATAGTAAATAAAGAACGATACAATATAATGAAAAGAAACATGCATAAGTGAAATATAGTAAATAAAGAACGATAAAATATAATGAAAAGAAACATGCATAAGTGAAATATACTACATTACATGTTAGAAAATAACTGAAATAGGTACACCAAAGAAAGGTGAAATATAATATAATGAAGACATGGAAAACTGAGTTGCATAGGAGAAGGCCCAAGCCCTCACTAGCCCAGTGTTAGGCAGTTTATGAGGCATCAGACGAGAGTAGAGCGAAAGGCGGATAAAAGACCTAGCTACATGCTAGAGGGGGCGATAGGGAAGTTGGGAAACAAAACTTTACCGCAGCACTGAATTTATTTGCCTGCTCCCAGAATTATGTAAGTTTTACGTGTGTGCATGAAACCATGGTAATGTTGTTGTGATAAACATTGACTGCAACCAGGCAACCAAGTTCCGAATGCTGCTCGGGCAACCAAGGCTGTTTCTGATTACCTGGCCACCCAGTAAAATGGAGACCAAAGTTCACGCACTAGGAAGGTCAAGGAAAATCACCATGACTGCATAGTTTGCGCTGAAGATGCTGCCAGTTGGAAGTCGCTCGGCTATTGGCTGGATGGCAGAGCATTATATCGTACTGATACTGATATGAGGGATAATGAGGAGGGTGTGAGAGAACTGTGCCTTGCATCCTCCCCTTCTCAATTCCCCAAATGAATGCCCTGAAGATGAATACTCTACATTCTGCCTCTCAGTTGCGGTGATGGTGTGATATATCTTTGCATGTACAATAGCACTCATGATTTTGAATCACTGTGTGGTTATTAAAAAAAAAAGAAAAAAAAATATTTTCTCCTGAGAGAGAGGGGATAATTGATGGGAAGACGTCATACACGAACAATTATTGATACCAGTGTCAAACGTGGTCACCCATGGCAGGTCAGAAGTGGACTTTAATTGCCACACAAGTTAAATGCATGATTGCTTCTCTCGTATACTTCTCCGTATTAACCATTACTACCACGAATTCAAAGGTAATAGATACTCTCCTTTAAAAATATCGGCTGGATATTTCAGCTCCGGGGGGGGGGATGTATCGAGTATTGCATAACAAATCAATATTTCTTTTGGTTAACACTGCTTTTGGCATTAGGAAACGCCGACCGATATTGACGTGGCCTGTTGTTGTGTATATTCCATTGGTTTAGAAAATTATTACCCCTCCCTTACTTCCACCATTTATGTTTTTGTTTGGGAGGTTAGATATGCTAAGTAGGAAGCTGAACCAGTGAGATTACCACACTACAAGATATGTCTCTCACCTCGATTCAATTGAAAAAAAAAATTGGTGCCTGACCTTCTATGAGGGAAGGAAACACACCCGGGGTGAGAGAACTGTGCCTTGCATCCTCCCCTTCTCAATTCCCCAAATGAATGCCCTGAAGATGAATACTCTACATCCTGCCTCTCAGTTGCGGTGATGGTGTGAGATATCTTTGCATGTACACACGCACTCATGATTTTGAATAATTCCATCATATTCATCGATTTATCAGTTAACACACACACACAGATTCACACCTACACACCTTAACACCCACACACACAAACAAAGATTACAAATCTGTATTCTGAATGTTTGTTGTTAGTGGTGCTGTAACTATATACAAGAGTGTGGCGAGTTTCATTGGAAGCGGGAGAGGAAAAAGGATGGGGACAGAAAGAGATAGGAGAGAGAGAGAGAGAAAGAGAGATGGAAATGCTATGCAGACCAGGTCGTGTTGATCTGGCGCAGCACTGAAAATGGATGGGGACAGAAAGAGATAGGAGAGAGAGAGAGAGAGAGAGAGAGAGAGAGAGAGAGAGAGAGAGAAAGAGAGATGGAAATGCTATGCAGACCAGGTCATGTTGATCTGGCGCAGCACTGAAAATGGATGGAAAAACCTATTTAAGTATTATTCTTTATATAGACAGAGAGAACGTTCTTTAATTGGTAACACGAGTCTAAATTATCTGTGAATACATCAATATTCCCATCTGCTGTTTCTGGAGGTGCTGCTCATAAGGTAGTCAAGAGAAACGTATATAATCAAACATCTGGCAGAGACAATCAAACATATAAAATCATACACCCAGTGACAGCAACACGTAGATAAATAAGAAAAAAAGTCAACAGAAATAAGAAGGGAATATCGCGGGTGCTACAGATTTCGTGAACAGTGCCGAGGTGTTACAGATTGATGAGGCAAGAGATTAGATTGTAATCGACACTGCACAGTTCACTTATGACCATCCTATATACAAGAGCATCCTAAAGAATGAGAAAGATATTATGCAGTCCGGTTTTTTTAAAGGAAGTAAGAAAAAAAGAGTTCTTCTGTTTTATTTGAGGTAAATCTCGACGTATATGGACACGAATCCAGGACCAAGCGACAGCAGACAAGAAAGTTATTTATGACCACAGAAATGTAGTTGTAAAGAAGAATGTTAGGAATACTATGGGCAGTTAAAAAGAATGTTCTAAAAGAGGCCAAAACTAATATTTGCAAAATTAGAAGACATTTTTAAAAAATCATTTTTTTGTTTGTGTATTGAAAAGGGAACAACTAGAATATATAGTGATTACCTGAAAAATGGAAGGAAGAAGAGATTATCGGCAAACAGAGAACAGATTGAAGATATTAGGCAAGTGGTTTGGTAAGAAATCAACATCAGAAGTGAAATACAGCTGTAGAGATAGAAAGTTGTGGAGAGGCATGATCACCTACTCCAGCTGTCAACGCACTTAATGATGATAAACAAGAGCAAGGAGATATGAGCCTTTAGAAGGTGTCAACTGAAAGAAAATGGAGATTATAACTTTCTCACTGTCATTTTCCTTACCTTGAAATTGTTGGAGATGCAGTCTTCCTCACTGTCATTTTCTTTAACCTGACAGTGTTGTAGATGCAGTATTCCTCACTGTCATTTTCCTTAACCTGACAGTGTTGTAGATGCAGTCTTCCTCACTGTCATTTTCCTTAACCTGACAGTGTTGTAGATGCAGTCTTCCTCACTGTTATTTTCCTTACCTTGAAATTGTTGTAGATGCAGTCTTCCTCACTGTCATTTTCCTTAACCTGACAGTGTTGGAGATGCAGTCTTCCTCACTGTCATTTTCCTTAACCTGACAGTGTTGGAGATGCAGTCTTCCTCACTGTCATTTTCCTTAACCTGACAGTGTTGGAGATGCAGTCTTCCTCACTGTCATTTTCCTTAACCTGACAGTGTTGTAGATGCAGTCTTCCTCACTGTCATTTTCCTTAACCTGACAGTGTTGTAGATGCAGTCTTCCTCACTGTCATTTTCCTTAACCTGACAGTGTTGGAGATGCAGTCTTCCTCACTGTCATTTTTCCTTAACCTGACAGTGTTGTAGATGCAGTCTTCCTCACTGTCATTTTCCTTAACCTGACAGTGTTGGAGATGCAGTCTTCCTCACTGTCATTTTCCTTAACCTGACAGTGTTGTAGATGCAGTCTTCCTCACTGTCATTTTCCTTAACCTGACAGTGTTGTAGATGCAGTCTTCCTCACCGTCAGGTAAACATTGTTCCCAGATATTTAAATTCATTTATCTATTTTAATATTGAGACACTTATCTTTATTGTGCGTTGTTGTGATGTCTTTTTCTTTGTTGCTACCTTTACTTCTGTCTTTTTGCTATTAAAGCTGAGTCCTTTATTTTTGCTTTCCTTCACTATAATGTCTAACATTTCATGTAACTCATTTTCACTCTTAGCGATTAATGGACTACCTAATACACTAATATATCACACATCCAAACGCGCACACACGCATAACCTGCCATAAACCATGCCGATTTGGTGAGCCTTTAAGACACGGATCAACGAAATTGAATAGCGTCTTCCAGTCTCTCTCTCCCTCCCCACCCACTTAAGTCTCATTCTGTTATCTGCAATTTGGTGAAATTCAGACATGTCCATTCTTCGATGTTGTAACTCCAGCTCTTTCTCTCCTCTGTCTTTGTGTCCAACACCATCCACAGCTCCTCAAATTCATCAATCTTCCCATACTTCACAGATCAGAGGTCAACACCCAGATCATTTGTTCCTGTCCTGGGGCAATCTCAATCAGTTCCATCAATGACATGTTCAAGTTAATTGGTTTTCGTTTTCTGGTCTCTCAAATTCGGTCCTTCCTTAACCCTCCATTTAAAGTAACCACAACAGATGGCATATATATATATATATATTATATATATATATAAATATAAAATGTATGTTTATATGCGCTCAAGTGCATACGATTTTATCTGCCTCAGTAATCCATTAACCTTCATAAATTACTCATTGTCTGCCATCAACAGCAATGGCTCTCAGGAGTTTCCAGCCCTCAACAAAACTCTCTGGGCCCCTCCAGACGTTGAATTAATCTCCTTCCTCTCCAAGACTGCCTCCAGGTGTCGCCTGGACACCTCACTTGGATATCCCTCCCATCTCATCTGTCTTAACTTCTCAGACGCATTTTCATTTCATTTACAATTTACTTCCGTCGAGGGTAAACCTCTTTTATACATGACTTATCATGTTTATCGTGTTTTTGTTGAAATATAGAGGTTTCATAAATTAGATGATGGAGTTGGTGTAGAGGTTTCATAAATTAGATGATGGAGTTTTGTGTAGAGGTTTCATAAATTAGATGATGGAGTTGGTGTAGAGGTTTCATAAATTAGATGATGGAGTTGGTGTAGAGGTTTCATAAATTAGATGATGGAGTTGGTGTAGAGGTTTCATAAATTAGATGATGGAGTTGGTGTAGAGGTTTCATAAATTAGATGATGGAGTTGGTGTAGAGGTTTCATAAATTAGATGATGGAGTTGGTGTAGAGGTTTCATAAATTAGATGATGGAGCTGGTGTAGAGGTTTCATAAATTAGATGATGGAGTTGGTGTAGAGGTTTCATAAATTAGATGATGGAGCTGGTGTAGAGGTTTCATAAATTAGATGTTGGAGTTGGTGTAGAGGTTTCATAAATTAGATGACGGAATAAGCAGAATGTAACATTAGAGGCGTAATAATTTGGGTGATAGAGATTGTGAAATATAGCAATAGATGTTTAATAAATTAAGCGATGGAGCTGGTGAGATATAGCAATAGATGTTTAATAAATTAAGCGATGGAGCTGGTGAGATATAGCAATAGACGTTTCATATATTAGAGGATAGAGTCGTGAGATAAAGCAATATATGTTTAATACATTAGGGGATAGAGTTGGTAATATATAGAAAAAGATGTTTAATAAATTAGGGGATAAAGTTGGTAATATATAGAAAAAGATGTTTAATAAATTAGGGGATAACGTTGGTAATATATAGAAAAAGATGTTTAATAAATTAGGAGATAAAGTTGGTAATATATAGAAAAAGATGTTTAATAAATTAGGAGATAAAGTTGGTAATATATAGAAAACGATGTTTAATAAATTAGAAGATAAAGTTGGTAATATATAGAAAAAGATGTTTAATAAATTAGGGATAGAGTTGGTAATATATAGAAAAAGGTGTTTAATAAATTAGGGGATAAAGTTGGTAATATATAGAAAAAGATGTTTAATAAATTAGGAGATAAAGTTGGTAATATATAGAAAACGATGTTTAATAAATTAGAAGATAAAGTTGGTAATATATAGAAAAAGATGTTTAATAAATTAGGGGATAGAGTTGGTAATATATAGAAAAAGGTGTTTAATAAATTAGGGGATAAAGTTGGTAATATATAGAAAAATATGTTTAATAAATTAAGAGATAAAGTTGGTAATATATAGAAAAAGATGTTTAATAAATTAGAAGATAAAGTTGGTAATATATAGAAAAAGATGTTTAATAAATTAGGGGATAAAGTTGGTAATATATAGAAAAGATGTTTAATAAATTAGGAGATAAAGTTGGTAATATATAGAAAAAAGATGTTTAATAAATTAGGGGATAGAGTTGGTAATATATAGAAAAAGGTGTTTAATAAATTAGGGGATAGAGTTGGTGAAATATAGCATTTTAGGTTTCGGTTTATCAGTAGATGATGAAGTAGGTGGGAAAAACAGTAGAGGTTTGCTTAAAAAAAAAAAGATGGTGGAGTTGGTTGGCATGTAGTAGTAGTAGTAGACGCTTACTAAATTGGATGGGAAAGTTGGCTGGTATGTATGTAATATTAGAAGTTTACTAAATTGGATGGGAAAGTTGGCTGGTATGTATGTAATATTAGAAGCTTACTAAATTTAATGGGAAAGTTGGCTGGTATGTAAGTTACAATATATTCCAGCTGTTCTCTTCTCATTACGTGGCAAAAAAATGATGATTGTTTCTTCCTAATATTGGAAATTTGCTCTCTTTTTGCTTTGACCTCTTTCAGAACATTTTCATTACTCATCTTAGCTGTCCATGGTATTCTCAACATTCTTCTGTAAAACCACATTTCTACAGCCTCCAGTGATTTTCTTGTTTTTGTCCTATTGTCCATGATTCACATCCATATGTTAAGACTGGCTCTACATAACATTTGAGAACTCTTTTTCGTGTTCAATTAATTCTCAATTAGCGATGTAATGAATGTCTGTTATTTAATAAAGTTCTGACCTGTTACATCGCTTAGTCGGCAGACGTTCGCTATGCATGTAACTCCGTAGTGCTCATACTCAGTGCTCTTTGTCAATATATAGTTAACTTGCAATCATTGTATTATATCCGTATTCTTATGTGACTTTTATCGTTGATTCGTTGTTTACTTTATCAACCTAAGTCCAGCTATAACTTCTGCCCAGGAGATTCTCCGTAATATCTAAAGTTATGGCTTTCTTAGAGGTCAGGTCATGTAATTTTACCTGCTACTGTATGCAGTAAACAGTACAACCTGCGGTTGCCCTGCTGCCTTGCAGGAATGCTCGGGAGAGTAAAAGGCTAAGGGAGGGTACCCTAAAAATAAAACTACCTCACTGCCTTGTGGGTGAGACTTTTTAGCCAAAGGCTAGCGTAGCCAACCGTAAAACAAACCGACAGAAGGCAACAGAAAAGCACCGACGTAATTTCTTTGTACAATCATGAATCGCCACAATAATAGATTTCACGATAGCACAGAAGGAGAGCTCATATCCAATATTAGGAAAAAAACAATCATCATTTTTTGGCCATGTAATGAGAAGGAAACAGCTGGAATGTATTGTAACAAATGGGAGATTGAGGGACGAAGAGATAAAGGGAAGCACAAAGAAAAGATACCAGACAGCTTAAGAGAATGGCTTGGCAGACGGTCAAGAACAGAAATGATAGATAACTGTCGAGATCGAAAGTTGTGGAGAGACTTGATCACCTATGCCAGCAGGCTTGGTACTTGATGATGATGGCTTTCTTGCTGTCAGTGAAAACGCCCGCTGTAGAGTCTTCGTTTCCTTTCTCCCTAATAGTGGAACCTGGTTACATTGGGTTCTCAGCTGAGTCCGGCTGACGAGTCACTCTGTCCATAGGGAGTCTGGGAAACGATTAGCGGAAAGAATTTGTGAAAATCTACGAGATGTTCAACAGAATACTGGTACTCCAGTGTCTTCCTATTTCAACTTTCCAGATCACAAGGGCAAAGACGACATCCATATCACTGGTATTGTCCTTTGTCACTCTGGCGACCGCAGCCGATTTGCTTTGGAGAATCGCCTCATAGTCCAGTTTGGTTCGCTGACCCCACGAGGCATGAATGTATCACACTCGTACACATAGTTTCCTTCGGTTACTCCTTCCCTTTTGCATAGCCTTCTCTACTGCCCATGTTTGGACACTTTAATCTACTATGCCATTCTGCTCATAGTTCTCCTCCACTCGTCCCCACTGAGACACTTTGGTGTTCTACTATACCCCTTTTTTTCTGTGCTACTTACCCCTCATATGTTTTTATTGTATTCCACTCTCAGACATCTCACTTTTCCCGCCTTTTGAGTACCTATTATTCTTCTGTTTTATTCTTTCTCCTTTGTGTTTGCACACTGACCCCGGTGTGTACTCTTCTGGTTATGTGGGCGTTATTTGCACATTTCTACACATATATGATTGTCCCCGTATGGGTGTGCACATGCATGTATGTGTTCATATGTATGGGTATTGGTATATATATATGTATGGGTATTGATATATATATATATATATATATATATATGCATGTATGTGTGTGCATATGTGTGTGTGTGAGTACATGTATTTATGGCCCTTAGATGTTTTTAGACATTGTCAGAGTCTTTACAGTCGAGGTAACCTAGACAGCGTTCCCCCACTCGTGTAATTTTAGAACCCTTCACCTGACCAGAGGGTATAATTACAGCTATACCCGTGTGACTATTTCTTTCAATTTCTGACCACTTACTACGAAACAGGGAAATCCTTTTTCTTTTTCTTTTTTTTAACCAGTATCAATTATTTTGTTTTGGATGTTTCGTTACTAGTTAGCTATGTAGGATTAGTTTTATTTACTTACATATCTGTGTGTGCGTGTTGTTTGTTTGTTCCTGCTGAAGGCCTTTTGAGCCGAAAGGTCGTTCAAATCTGTGTCGTCTACTAATCACGTAAAGCGTTTACCATACCATTTTTTTTCCTTTTTTTTCAATTCTCCCTCACATTTAGCTTTACTGCAGCTTCGCATTTTTATGCATGCATTTGCATTTCTTTGCCTTAACCCCCCACTCTGTCCAAAGTGCATACCCCCTTGTTTATCCACTCTAAATGTCTGCCTATTCGTCTCATGATTGTTCATCCTGTCTCAGAGTTTGTCCTTCGCTCAGAATTCATCGAAAACATTTCGAGTGGGGTGCGGCCAAGGTTGGGTGGTGTGATATTTGAAAATGTGATACTTCACGCTTACGTTTTGAATGTGTTGTCGTCGCTTTTGGCAACTGCAACACAGCAAATTAACAATGGCGGTCGTTTAAACAAGTAACGGCACATCTAATTAACATTGGTAGCTGTTTCAATAAGTACAACGCATCTAATTAACATTGGTAGCTGTTTCAATAAGTACAACGCATCTAATTAACATTGGTAGCTGTTTCAATAAGTACAACGCATCTAATTAACATTGGTAGCTGTTTCAATAAGTACAACGCATCTAATTAATATTGGAAGCTGTTTCAATAAGTACAACGCATCTAATTAACATTGGTAACTGTTTCAACAAGTAAGGGACAGCTAATTATATTCATAGCTGTTTCAACAAATGAGGACGACTTATTAATTAATAGCTAATTAATATTGGTAACTGTATCGGCAAGTGAAGGGACAGCTAATTAACATTGATAATCGTTTCTACAAGTCCAGGACAGTTGATTAACATTGATAGTCGTTTCTACAAGTCCAGGACAGTTGATTAACATTGATAGTCGTTTCTACAAGTCCAGGACAGTTGATTAACATTGATAGTCGTTTCTACAAGTTCAAGATAGTTGATTAACATTGATAGTCGTTTCTACAAGTTCAAGATAGTTGATTAACATTGATAGTCGTTTCTACAAGTTCAAGATAGTTGATTAACATTGGTAGTCGTTTCTACAAGTTCAAGATAGTTGATTAACATTGATAGTCGTTTCTACAAGTTCAAGATAGTTGATTAACATTGGTAGTTGTTTCTACAAGTACGGAACTGTCAGTAAATGTTAACAGTCGGTTCAACAATCACCAATTAACCAACAAAAGCTAGTGGCCGAATCAGCAAGAACCAAACAATAAATCCACATCCTCCACACATATCAACTCCCAAGCCAATCTCAACATATTCTCCTCTTTCATTAACAATACAACATCCACATCTCTTTTAATAAACTCCACAATCTATTTTCTCCTCTCTCTACAGTCACTTCATTTCAAACTCCTATCCTCTCAGGATCTTAGACACAAGAAAATATAATTATTCCTCTTCAGCCATATCCTGGACGGCTGCTTCTTTCTGCCCGAGTTGCCATTCTCATCGTGACATGAATCATGTTCTCTAGCTTATCTTCACGCTGGGCTGATCATGCCATTAGGTTGTCAATGAGAAACATACGCAACAGGAACTACACCTGATTTTTGATGCACATTAATCTCTTGAGTAGTTAATGTTCTTTTACGTTCATTTTAAATGCATTTTCTGCATCAGTAAAACCATCTTAATACTCCATCAGTAAAGCTATTTTTACTTCATCAGTAAACAGTATATTATAATCAGTAAAACTATTTGTACTCATTATCATTGAGTGCCGTCTCCGTATCGAAGTTTGGCTACATGGAGCGCCATTCCGCTCTGTCTCTTACTTTGATGGTGCAGGTTGTCATAGACTGTCTTGTCCATCTTTTGATGTTACTTGTCCATGTTAGTCTTGGTTTGCCTCTGCCTTTATTACCATGTATTTTCCCTTCCAATATTACTTTTTGTAGGCTGCTGTGTCTTTTAACATGGCCCAAAAATCTCATTTGTCTTGTTCTAATTGTGTTTAGTAGTTCTCTTTTAATTTTTAGTTCTTTTAAAACTTCATCGTTTGTTCTCTTTTCCTTCCACCAATTCTACCTATTCTTCTATAAATTCACATTTCAAAGGCTTCAATTTTATGTTCTGTTTTCTTGTCTAATGTCGATGTTTCTGCACCATACAGGAATATTGAGAAGATGTAACATTTTGCTATTCTTAGTTTTAGCCCTGGTGTTATTTGTTTTGATGTCAGTTTACTTTTCATGGCATTAAAATTACTTTTTGCCATCCTTATTCTTTTGTTCATTTCAGTTGTACATTTATTTTCCATCACTGGTTTATAGTATGTCCAAGGTAGTTGTAGCTCTGAACTGTCTCCAGGTTTATCCCTTCAACCTTGATATCCACATGTAATTTTTGAGTATTACCTTTGCTTATGATCATAGACTTAGTCTTTTTGATATTCATATCTAATCCATATTTTTTGCTTATCATGTTTATTTCATTAAGTAAAATGAATCCAAAGTATCAAAACTCGCGACGATAGAGAGAAAGAGAGTACCTTTGAAGTGGGAGAATATTTGGCTGTGTGGTGAGGAACACCTGAGCACAAGGCGGCCTGTATGAAGCAGGGAACACGCACAATTCAGTATTTCGTTACTGTGAGGAACACCTGAGCGCAAGGCGGCCTGTATGAAGCAGGGAGCACGCACAATTCAGTATCTCGTTACTGTAAGGAAAACCTGAGCACAAGGCGGCCTGTATGAAGCAGGAACACGCACAAATCAGTATTTCGTTACTGAGAGGAACACCTGAGCGCAAGGCGGCCTGTATGAAGCAGGGAACATGCACAATTCAGTACCTCGTTACTGTGAGGAATACCTGAGCACAAGGCGGCCTGTATGAAGCAGGGTCATGCACAATTCAGTACCTCGTTACTGTGAGGAACACCTGAGCACAAGGCGGCCTGTATGAAGCAGGGAACACGCACAATTCAGTATTTCGTTACTGTGAGGAACACCTGAGCACAAGGCGGCCTGTATGAAGCAGGGAACACGCACAATTCAGTACCTCGTTACTGTGAGGAACACCTGAGCACAAGGCGGCCTGTATGAAGCAGGGAACATGCACAATTCAGTACCTCGTTACTGTGAGGAAAACCTGAGCACAAGGCGGCCTGTATGAAGCAGGGAACATGCACAATTCAGTACCTCGTTACTGTGAGGAACACCTGAGCACAAGGCGGCCTGTATGAAGCAGGGAACATGCACAATTCAGTACCTCGTTACTGTGAGGAACACCTGAGCACAAGGCGGCCTGTATGAAGCAGGGGAACGCACAATTCAGTACCTCGTTACTGTGAGGAACACCTGAGCACAAGGCGGCCTGTATGAAGCAGGGGAACGCACAATTCAGTACCTCGTTACTGTGAGGAACACCTGAGCACAAGGCGGCCTGTATGAAGCAGGGGAACGCACAATTCAGTACCTCGTTACTGTGAGGAAAACCTGAGCACAAGGCGGCCTGTATGAAGCAGGGGAACGCACAATTCAGTACCTCGTTACTGTGAGGAAAACCTGAGCACAAGGCGGCCTGTATGAAGCAGGGAACATGCACAATTCAGTACCTCGTTACTGTGAGGAACACCTGAGCACAAGGCGGCCTGTATGAAGCAGGGGAACGCACAATTCAGTACCTCGTTACTGTGAGGAACACCTGAGCACAAGGCGGCCTGTATGAAGCAGGGAACATGCACAATTCAGTACCTCGTTACTGTGAGGAAAACCTGAGCACAAGGCGGCCTGTATGAAGCAGGGAACACGCACAATTCAGTATTTCGTTACTGAGAGGAACACCTGAGCGCAAGGCGGCCTGTATGAAGCAGGGAACGCGCACAATTCAGTATTTCGTTACTGTGAGGAACACCTGAGCGCAAGGCGGCCTGTATGAAGCAGGGAACACGCACAATTCAGTACCTCGTTACTGTGAGGAATACCTGAGCACAAGGCGGCCTGTATGAAGCAGGGAACATGCACAATTCAGTACCTCGTTACTGTGAGAAATACCTGAGCACAAGGCGGCCTGTATGAAGCAGGGAACATGCACAATTCAGTACCTCGTTACTGTGAGGAATACCTGAGCACAAGGCGGCCTGTATGAAGCAGGGGACATGCACAATTCAGTACCTCGTTACTGTGAGGAACACCTGAGCACAAGGCGGCCTGTATGAAGTAGGGAACGCACAATTCAGTACCTCGTTACTGTGAGGAACACCTGAGCACAAGGCGGCCTGTATGAAGCAGGGAACACGCACAATTCAGTACCTCGTTACTGTGAGGAACACATGAGCACAAGGCGGCCTGTATGAAGCAGGGGAACGCACAATTCAGTACCTCGTTACTGTGAGGAACACCTGAGCACAAGGCGGCCTGTATGAAGCAGGGGACATGCACAATTCAGTACCTCGTTACTGTGGGGAACACCTGAGCACAAGGCGGCCTGTATGAAGCAGGGAACACGCACAATTCAGTACCTCGTTACTGTGAGGAACACCTGAGCACACGGCGGCCTGTATGAAGCAGGAACATGCAGAATTCAGTACCTCGTTACTGTGAGGAACACCTGAGCACACGGCGGCCTGTATGAAGCAGGAACATGCAGAATTCAGTACCTCGTTACTGTGAGGAACACCTGAGCACAAGACGGCCTGTATGAAGCAGGGTAACGCACAATTCAGTACCTCGTTACTGTGAGGAACACCTGAGCACAAGGCGGCCTGTATGAAGCAGGGGAACGCACAATTCAGTACCTCGTTACTGTGAGGAACACCTGAGCACAAGGCGGCCTGTATGAAGCAGGGGAACGCACAATTCAGTACCTCGTTACTGTGAGGAATACCTGAGCACAAGGCGGCCTGTATGAAGCAGGGGAACGCACAATTCAGTACCTCGTTACTGTGAGGAAAACCTGAGCACAAGGCGGCCTGTATGAAGCAGGGAACATGCACAATTCAGTACCTCGTTACTGTGAGGAACACCTGAGCACAAGGCGGCCTGTATGAAGCAGGGGAACGCACAATTCAGTACCTCGTTACTGTGAGGAACACCTGAGCACAAGGCGGCCTGTATGAAGCAGGGAACATGCACAATTCAGTACCTCGTTACTGTGAGGAAAACCTGAGCACAAGGCGGCCTGTATGAAGCAGGGAACACGCACAATTCAGTATTTCGTTACTGAGAGGAACACCTGAGCGCAAGGCGGCCTGTATGAAGCAGGGAACGCGCACAATTCAGTATTTCGTTACTGTGAGGAACACCTGAGCGCAAGGCGGCCTGTATGAAGCAGGGAACACGCACAATTCAGTACCTCGTTACTGTGAGGAATACCTGAGCACAAGGCGGCCTGTATGAAGCAGGGAACATGCACAATTCAGTACCTCGTTACTGTGAGAAATACCTGAGCACAAGGCGGCCTGTATGAAGCAGGGAACATGCACAATTCAGTACCTCGTTACTGTGAGGAATACCTGAGCACAAGGCGGCCTGTATGAAGCAGGGGACATGCACAATTCAGTACCTCGTTACTGTGAGGAACACCTGAGCACAAGGCGGCCTGTATGAAGCAGGGGAACGCACAATTCAGTACCTCGTTACTGTGAGGAACACCTGAGCACAAGGCGGCCTGTATGAAGCAGGGAACACGCACAATTCAGTACCTCGTTACTGTGAGGAACACATGAGCACAAGGCGGCCTGTATGAAGCAGGGGAACGCACAATTCAGTACCTCATTACTGTGAGGAACACCTGAGCACAAGGCGGCCTGTATGAAGCAGGGGACATGCACAATTCAGTACCTCGTTACTGTGGGGAACACCTGAGCACAAGGCGGCCTGTATGAAGCAGGGAACACGCACAATTCAGTACCTCGTTACTGTGAGGAACACCTGAGCACACGGCGGCCTGTATGAAGCAGGGAACAGGCAGAATTCAGTACCTCGTTACTGTGAGGAACACCTGAGCACACGGCGGCCTGTATGAAGCAGGGAACATGCAGAATTCAGTACCTCGTTACTGTGAGGAACACCTGAGCACACGGCGGCCTGTATGAAGCAGGGAACATGCAGAATTCAGTACCTCGTTACTGTGAGGAAACCTGAGCACAAGGCGGCCTGTATGAAGCAGGGAACGCACAATTCAGTACCTCGTTACTGTGAGGAACACCTGAGCACAAGGCGGCCTGTATGAAGCAGGGGAACACGCACAATTCAGTACCTCGTTACCTAGCTCGGGATATAAAGCTGGCTCGCACAAACACACTTTGTACTAACAAATATTCAGTACTCTAACAATTCAGACGCTTTAGCTAATTAGTAATCACACAGTGATAGACAGAACTAGAGAGGTAGTAGAAAAGAACATTACTGTCATCACTCACTCCTTATAAGAGAATTATAAGTCGGCCCAATTGTTAATGATGTTTATATAGGCTTGTGTCACCACAAGTGATGAGTGTTGAGACTAATACAAGTCAAACATTGCGACCGACGTCGTGTTGAAGTCATTGATCTTTTTGTAGTCAGCGTGTGGGTGTGCGAGAACTGTGCCTCAATGTGTGAAAGAAGCTGAGTCGCTATTTCACAACTTTACTGCCTTTTGTTAGTAAAACTATCTTTATTTTACTACATTTACAATCAGTCAAATTGTCTTTTCCAATTAGTCAAACTGTCTTTCCCACTCTGCCAAATTGTCTTTCCCAATTAGTCAAATTCTCTTTCCCATTTAGTCAAACTGTCTTTCCCACTCAATCAAATTGTCTTGTCCAATTAGTCAAATTGTCATTCCCAATTATTATTTTCCAGCCATTAGAACAATCTTGCTAAATCAATTAAACAATTTTCTCATTCAGTAAAACACTCTTTTGCAATCAGTAAAACAGTCTTTTGCAATCAGTAAAACAGTCTTTTCCAATCAGTAAAACAGTTTTTCTGTACGTAATTAAATCTACTTTTTCAGTAAACACAAATTTCTCTTTCCCACTTGACAATATTTTCACATATTAAAATTGCAATTACCACTTCAGTAAAGCCATTTGTATGAATCGTTTATTATCTCTTTACCGCGTCAGTCAACTATTTGTATACATCGTTTATTATTTCTTTACTGTCTCAGTCAACTGTTTGTATACATCGTTTATTATCTCTTTACTGTCTCAGTCAACTATTTGTATACATCGTTTATTATTTCTTTACTGTCTCAGTCAACTATTTGTATACATCGTTTATTATTTCTTTACTGTCTCAGTCAACTATTTGTATACATCGTTTATTATTTCTTAACTGTCTCAGTCAACTATTTGTATACATCGTTTATTATTTCTTTACTGTCTCAGTCAACTGTTTGTATACATCGTTTATTATCTCTTTAACGCGTCAGTCAACTATTTGTATAGATCGTTTATTATTTCTTTACCGCGTCATTCAACTATTTGTATACATCGTTTATTATCTCTTTACCGCGTCAGTCAACTATTTGTATACATCGTTTATTATCTCTTTACCGCGTCAGTCAACTATTTGTATACATCGTTTATTATTTCTTTACCGCGTCAGTCAACTATTTGTATACATCGTTTATTATTTCTTTACCGCGTCAGTCAACTATTTGTATACATCGTTTATTATTTCTTTACCGCGTCAGTCAACTATTTGTATACATCGTTTAATATCTCTTTACCGCGTCAGTCAACTATTTGTATAGATCGTTTATTATTTCTGTACCGCGTCAGTCAACTATTTGTATAGATCGTTTATTATTTCTTTACCGCGTCAGTCAACTATTTGTATACATCGTTTATTATTTCTTTACCGCGTCATTCAACTATTTGTATACATCGTTTATTATTTCTTTACCGCGTCAGTCAACTATTTGTATGCATCGTTTATTATTTCTTTACCGCGTCAGTCAACTATTTGTATACATCGTTTATTATTTCTTTACCACATCAACAAGACCATACTTGCCGCAGGAGTAAAACTAAACTAAAACATCCAACGTGTATCTGGCACTCCTGTCTCCTCCCATTTCATATCGCCAGGTCATATTACCATTGATGACTTCCGAGTTGCTGGCATGATCCCATGTTCCTCTGATGACTTCCGAGTTACTGTCATGATCTCATGTTCCTCTGATGACTTCCGAGTTGCTGTCATGATCCCATGTTCCTCTGATGAATTCCGAGCTGCTGTCATGATCCCATGTTCTTTTGATGACTTCCGAGTTGCTATCATGATTCCATGTTCATCTTATGACTTCCGAGTTGCTGGCATGATCCCATGTTCCTCTGATGACTTCCGAGTTACTGGCAAGATCTCATGTTCCTCTTATGACTTCCGAGTTGCTGGCATGATCCCATGTTCCTCTGATGACTTCCGAGTTACTGGCATGATCTCATGTTCCTCTGATGACTTCCGAGTTACTGGCATGATCTCATGTTCCTCTGATGACTTCCGAGTTACTGGCACGATCTCATGTTCCTCTGATGACTTCCGAGTTACTGGCATGATCCCATGTTCCTCTGATGACTTCCGAGTTGCTGACATGATCTCATGTTCCTCTGATGACTTCCGAGTTGCTGGCATGATCCCATGTTCCTCTGATGACTTCCTAGTTTCTGGCATGATCCCATGTTCCTCTGATGACTTCTGTGTTGCTGGCATGATCCCATGTTCCTCTGATGACTTCCGTGTTGCTGGCATCATCCCATGATCCTTTGATGACTTCCGAGTTGCTGGCATAATCCCATGTTCCTCTGATGACTTCCGAGTTGCTGGCATGATCCCATGTTCCTCTGATGACTTCCGATTTGCTGGCATGATCCCATGTTCTTCTGATGACTTCCGAGTTGCTGTCATGATCCCATGTTCCTCTGATGACATCCCAATTGCTGTCATAATCCCATGTTCCTCTGATGACTTCCGAGTTGCTGTCATGATCCCATGTTCCTCTGATGACTTCCGAGTTGCTGTCATGATCCCATGTTCCTCTGATGACTTCCGAGTTGCTGTCATGATCCCCCATGTTCCTCTGATGACTTCCGAGTTGCTGTCATGATCCCATGTTCCTCTGATGACTTCCGAGTTGCTGTCATGATCCCATGTTCCTCTGATGACTTCCGAGTTGCTGGCATGGTCCCATGTTCCTCTGATGACTTCCGAGTTGCTATCATGATCCCATGTTCCTCTGATGACATCCGAGTTGCTGTCATGATTCCATGTTCCTCTTATGACATCCGAGTTGCTGTCATATCCCATGTTCCTCTGATGACTTCCGAGTTGCTGTTATGATCCCATGTTCCTCTGATGACTTCTGACTTGCTGTCATGATCTCATGTTCCTATGATGACTTCCGAGTTGCTGGCATGGTCCCATGTTCCTCTGATGACTTCCGAGTTGATGGCATGATCCCATGTTCCTCTGATGACTTCCGAGTTGCTGACATGATCCCATGTTCCTCTGATGACTTCCGAGTTGCTGGCATGATCCAATATTCCTCTGATATCCACAGTCGGTTCACATTGGAGAACCGACTTATAGCCGGTTTGGCAAGCTTTTCAATATTTGTCTTTAATTATGACATTCTCTTCTTTTCTTTCTTGTGTTCAATTCTCTATTCCTCCCTGCGTTATCTTTGTTACATCTCTTGCTCTTATTTTCCCTTGCCACCCTCTCTCTCTCTCTCTCTCTCTCTCTCTCTCTCCCTCTTTTTCTTGCTTTCATCGTACCCCATGGAACCCCTCCTTTCATCCTTCCTCTTGACTACCTGTTTCTAAGTTTTCACTGTTTGGTTCATTTTTGTTTCATTCTTGTCCATTTAAATCCTACCTGCCCTATTGTCTATTAATCTTATAACCTCAACGTTAATCCTGGCCACCGTTTCTTTCCGCCATTTTTAGATTTGTGTTGTATTTTCTGGCTTGGGTTTTAGTTTGTTATACCTGATGAACGTTTTTACCGAAACGTCGTAGTTTGTCTTGCCTTTCTATTAGTTTGGATGATATCATGTTATGTTTATTCTAAATGTTCTCTGCTGCTGTACTCGCGGCCTCATATGGCATTTAATATTTTGTGTATTTGATATCTGTGCTTATCTCTATCCCGTTTTAACTGTTAATATCCGGTTGAAATTAAAAAAAAATTTTTTTTGATTATTTATAATATATATTTCTTTCTTGAGAGATACTTCCATCACTAGAACTATAATTATACTTCCACATTACTAAGAACTATTGTTATACTTCCACATCACTAGAACTATCTTTATACTTCCACATCACTAGAACTATAATTATACTTCCACTTTACTAAGAACTATTATTATACTTCCACATCACTAGAACTATAATTATACTTCCACATTACTAAGAACTATTATTATACTTCCACATCACAAGAACTATCTTTATACTTCCACATCACTAAAACTATCTTTATACTTCCACATCCCTAGACTTATCTATATATTTCCACATCCCTAGTCTTATCTATATATTTCCACATCACTAGACTTATCTTTATGCTTACACATCATTACTACTGGCTTTCAAATCTAGACTTCTCTTATACATTATTCTTTCATTTTTAAACAGATCATCTGCAATTTCATTAACATCATCTGAAGCTACTCGGGCCAGTTTCAGTAAAACCTGGCTGAGAAGAGATTCTAGAGCTTCCGTCTGCCTCCTATTATTCACAATAATTATTGAACATTTTTCAGACTTTTGGCACAATCTGAAACTCTCTCTCTCTCTCTCTCTCTCTCTCTCTCTCTCTCTCTCTCTCTCTCTCTCTCTATCTATCTATCTATCTATCTATCTCTCTGTCTCTCTTACTCTGTTTGCCTGTCTGTCTGAATAATCTCTTTTGTTTACTCCCATACACACACATTCTTCCTGTTCGTTTTCTCACGTTCATGTTTCACTACTAGTAGAAGGGATTGAGAGATGGTGGCTGAAGTGACTTGTACACATTTGCGTATGCCTCGCAAGCATAATCTCTGCTCTATAGTTTTTTTTTTTTCCCCCGTCTCTTGTCACAGTTCTACCCCTCGTCAGTGTCCTCGTATCATTGTTTGTTATTCACTTCCTTCCGTCATCTTGTTAGCAACAGTTTGCTCTCAGGTGAACAGTTTTTATTTTAATTTTATTTTTTTAAAGTGTCGTTATCGTGTATGTGGTTATCGTGTATGTGGTTATCGTGTATGTGGTTATCGTGTATGTGGTTATCGTGTATGTCGTTATCGTGTATGTCGTTATCGTGTATGTGGTTTGCTTTGCCTTTCTCTGACACTACTTATAACAATATTTTGTTCCGTGTGTGTTTTTTCTTCTATTTATGTAAATATGAACTTCTTTTTAAATAGATCGTGTTTGTTTTTTAGCAAATTACAAGGATCACTCAAGTTAACGGACACTTCTATAGAAGACGAAACATCTTAAACGAATCTTCGATTTGCAACTGAGAGAGAACGTTTTGTAGATCTCTGGGATTCAATATTGCTTTATGTTATGGACGTGAACAATTCAAACAAGACAAATGCGATTTTTGGGGCCATGTTAAGAGACACAACAGCATACTAAAAGTAATCTTCTTCTTATTCTTCTACCTTCTTAGCTCCCGGTGGAGCATATGTCTTCAACAAACGGTTTTCCAAGTCGTTCTGTTTTTTGCCATTCTTTTAAGATCAATCCATGTCTTCCCCGTCATCTTCATCTCTGCTTCTAACTGTCTTCTCCAAGAATTCCTTGGTCTTCCTCTTTGTCTTTTCCCCTGGGAATTCCAAAAAAGGGCCTGTTGTGTAATATCTAAAAGTAATCCTGGAGGGGAAAATACACGTAAAAGAGGCAGAGGCAGACCAAGACTAACATGGACGAGTAACATCAAAAGATGGGCAAACAAGCCTATGACAACCTGCACTATCAAAGCAAGAGACAGAGCAGAATGGCGCTCCATGGTAGCCAACCTTCGTTGCGGAGATGGCACTCGATGATGATGATGATGATGATATGGACGCGAACAATGGACAGTTTGCAAACAACCAGAAGAAGCTCTTACTTCAACTGAGAGGCGTGTTCTTGGCTTTTAAACAATGTGTTTAGTTAGTAAGTCCGGGGCAATGTTTAGTGAAGAAATACTGGGAGAGAAAACAGCAGAAAAAAAAACCGTTAATAAAGTGATAAGAATAATTCGAAGAAACACTTAAATGGAAGTTAGGTTTAGAGTATATGGTATTTATGACTATTCAGTTTTCTACTACATTCATTTGTGCACATGTTGGTTATATATGGTATTTATGACTATTCAGTTTTCTACTACATTCATTTGTGTACATGTTGATTATATATGGTATTTGTGACTATTCAGTTTTCTACTACATTCATTTGTGGTTGGTTATTTATGGTATTTGTGACTATTCAGTTTTCTACTACATTCATTTGTGGTTGGTTATTTATGGTATTGTGACTATTCAGTTTTCTACTACATTAATGTGTGTACATGCTGGTTATATATGGTATTTGTGACTATTCAGTTTTCTACTACATTAATGTGTGTACATGCTGGTTATTTATGGTATTTATGACTATTCAGTTTTCTACTACATTCATTTTTTAAAATTTGTTGGTTGTTTCGGGTGTTTATTACTACATTAAATTTACATCACTGTTGTCTTCATACAGAGGAATAGTGTGTTTTCTATTTTGTCTACATTCCATGTCTGCTTCATTTAGTTTTGTCTCAATTATTAGTCACATTCTCAACCCATGTATTCAACAAACGGTTTATTCACAATAACTAAAAAGTAATATCTCTCTGCCTTGAGTACACTTCGTTTCCTACCCTTTTCTTTCGGATGGGTGTGGTCTTCTTCTTTTCTTTTCTTCCTCTTCCTCTACCGCGTTAGCCCAGCAAATTCTCCTCCACATCTCCCGTCTTTAAAAGAACGTTGAATGGGATTATTATTTTGTGGGTTACAAGTCCAGTACATCCGAATTTATCATGCAATTTTGATAGTGCGTTGCCTTCCCTCTTCGATTGGTTAGGCTGGTTAGCTCCATGATCACCATGGGAAGTAAGACCTGGATAAGTCCAGTCAGCTGGCAGGCGCTAATAATTTGCAGGATCCAGGTTCTCTTGAACGTCATGAGCGCAGATATATGTATAGTGATGATAGGTTTTATGAAAAATGGGTATAGTGATGATAGGTTTTATGAAAAATGGGTATAGTGATGATAGGTTTTATGAAAAATGGGTATAGTGATGATAGGTTTATGAAAAACGGGTATAGTGATGATAGGTTTTATGAAAAATGGGTATAGTGATGATAGGTTTTATGAAAAATGGGTATAGTGATGATAGGTTTTATGAAAAATGGGTATAGTGATGATAGGTTTTATGAAAAACGGGTATAGTGATGATAGGTTTTATGAAAAATGGGTATATTGACATGTAGGTTTAACAACAACGGATATAGTGACTGTAGGTTTAACAACAATGGGTATAGTGACTGTATGTTTAACAACAATGAGTATAGTGACTGTATGTTTAACAACAATGGGTATAGTGACTGTATGTTTAACAACAATGGGTTATAGTGACTGTAGGTTTAACAATAATGGGTATAGTGACTGTAGGTTTAACAATAATGGGTATAGTGACTGTAGGTTTAATAATAATGGGTATAGTGACGATAGGTTGAACAACAATACGTATAGTGACTGTAGGTTTAACAACAATGGGTATAGCGACTGTAGGTTTAACAATAATGGGTATAGTGACTGTAGGTTTAACAATAATGGGTATAGTGATTGTAGGTTTAACAATAATGGGTATAGTGACGATAGGTTGAACAACAATGGGTATAGTGACTGTAGGTTTAACAACAATGGGTATAGTGACTGTAGGTTTAACAATAATTGGTATAGTGACTGTAGGTTTAGTAACTATGAGTATTGTGACGATATATATGACCTTTTTCGCGTCAGACAGTTTAGTGGAGGCTATTGTGTATTTTTTTGGAGGTTTTGTTTTTGTAGAACAGCTTCTCTCGTGGCTGATTCTACTTAAGTTAGTTTGTTCCTGCCATTTGATGTGCATTATTCTGCGAAGACATCGCATGTTGAATATTTAGTCTTTTTTCGTGGTTTGAGTATGTTGTCCAGGTTTCGGATTCATATAACAACGTACTAAGCACGCAGGTTTGATATATTAAGAGTTTAGTCTTTAGTGTTAATTTCGTGTTGTTCCAGGCCATTTCTGTGAGTTTGGCGAAAGTCGTAGCTACCTTACCAATTCGAATGTTTATTTCATCATCAAGAGAAATGGTTGACGTGATTGTGGATCCAAGATTCGTGGATGTCTGAACTGAATAAAGGGGACAATATTTCAAAGTGGTTAATACAGTTTTGATGTCCCCTTGACTTAGAAGTACTGTCTTCTGAACACTAATAGACAGAGAAAATAAAAGTAGGATGCTTTGTCAAGGTTGTTTATCAGTGATTGTAGGGTGGCTTCACTGTGAGCTACTAGGGCTGCATTGTCAGCAAATACTGTAACCGTGTTGTCATCACAGGTAAACCTTGTTACGTAATTATATTCAGTTTATTGATCATCAAACATTATTCATCAACATTGTTCATCAACTTACGAACTTGTAAGTCTACTTACGACTTGTAGAATATGTGAAACACTTCAGAAATGGAAACACATATAACACAATTCTTGGACACTTGTAAAAACAACTTGCACAGCATTAATGTTCATATGTTCATTAACTTCTACTGATAACTCCTCCACTGTCTTAATAATCTATCACTGACTTATGACTGTATCTTGAAGATTCTTACTTACTTTGCTAACTCAATAAAACCTTATTAACTAAACTTCTAACTGTGTCTAAACTGCTTAACTGCTTCTTGTCTAATTTATTTACTTCATCCTGAACTGCTAGCCTAACTGCTTCTACTTCTAACCTTCTGACTGACTTACTTAAAATTCTTGTTGTGCAGGCCTTTAAGTACCCAACTACCCACTTCTACCTGCAAGATAGTGACCAATAAGATCGTCGCAAATTGATCACGCGCGACTCTCATGGTCAACTAATTTTGTCGCTTGCTCATTATCTGTGACTCAACACCTGAACTTTCCGCCAGATTGATGACAACAACCTGTTTCCACGAAATCTCTATGACCTATTTGGAATAACATTACCTTATGACACTGACCTCTCCTGGTAGCTATTTACATGACAGAGTAACACCATGAGTTCAGTGCATGGTATCCGTGTGATAATGGTCACTTACAATACAGCTTGTTGTAAATTGGACAACCCGAGTGGACATCTTGGAGATATGTTAGTAATGCCACGAGGTCACTGCATGCTACCTGTGTGTTGGTCACTCTCACAACAACTGGGCAAGTGGAGATTCATGGAAAATCCCCTCAACTATTATGTCCCGGCCAATTCTTGACCCTCTCTACTTAGTTCGGTGGGCGACATTGTTATGCCTGAGGATCCTATCCCCACAGACACTGCGTCATCTTCTAATTTCCACTTCTTTTGCATGGACAATTCCATGTACTAAACTTTCATCCTGTCGTCCAATCATTCTACCTCTCTCCTTCGGTGGGTGTCCACTACCCACTCTCTACAATTTGTGACTAACTTGTATTCTGGAAAATCTAACTCAACTCTATTACAATACAAGTTCTTTAAGTAGGGCAACATTTGTTTTTGCTCTTAGTCGTGCTAAGTTGAACAGTGAGCCATCTGATCTTGTGCGAATGTAAAGATGTCCACAGAGCCGTTTTCGAATGCGTAATTTAGAAGGGCAGTAAAAAAAAAATCCAAAAATGGTGGGGGCGAGTACACATCCCTGTTTCACTCCGTTGTTGACTTTGAAACTCTCTGATGAACTCCCATCAAAGTGGTTTTTAACATTCATGTTTTCATGAAAGGACACAGAACTTCCGTTGTAAGATGGTGGGATCTAGGTCACGTTCTCTTGATCGCTGCAGTAAGTGCATTCGGGATCTGGTTGATTTCGGCTCTCCGTTGTACTTTTCTGCGTTAAAGTATAAGTGATGATCTTCTTATTACATCTGCGCCGCTAAAGCGATGTTGTACGCCGGCAACAATCCTTTTTTGTCAAATCAAGTGTTGTGAATGCGACCTTCCAACGTCTAGACTTGATCTGCGCTTTAAGTCACATTGGTGCTGTTCATGGCCGTTGTTGGAATTCCTTGACTCAAGTTATTTCCATGTTACTTATCAATGTAAACTACTTCGTCAGCCGCAGCTTTATCTCTTTATGGAATTTGCACATTGTTTTGTTCGTCTTAGGCTGCTTTTACTAGAGTAATCAGAAATCGAAAGGGAGCGAAATTGTGTGTACGACATTTTTTGTGTGCTACATCATCGTAATGGTTCATCGTACATCCCTAGACTCTAGACCGGCCGTACGCTAATCTTACGGTCGGTTGTTTGATGTGCGACGGGGATAATCTGACGACTAATTGTGTGTCTATATGTTCGGAATTGGAGTCAACAACGATAGCCTAACATCATCAAGCGCTCTACATTTTTTAAAAATATGACGATTATCATTTTCAGGAGGACGTGAACTCTCGGTATATGGTGGATAGGCGGCGGGAACAATTGAAGGCTATGCATGAAAAGTGTTCCTTGTTGCAGTTTCCTCATATTTCAAGTTCGGCTTGTTGCAGGAGCTACTGAGTTGAGTGCTCTGTGCACACCGTGAGCTGTGTGTCTCATCCATTTTGATCATGTTTCGATATTCCAATTGCTTTCGATGAATGATGATATCGTATGACAGGGAACAGTTGACTGTGTTCACTTTCTGCTCGGTTTCGCCTTATGTCTTTTGGCGTGTGCTGAGACTGCTATGATGGGGACTACAGTTGCCTTTCTTTGTTTGGGAGATGAGATTCGGATGATTACGCTGGCACGGGCCGTTGAGCAATTATGGATTTTGATTCGTATGCAGTGATACAGGGGCCTTCCATTACCAAATAACAAAATAACTAAATAAAAGGACATAAGGACACAATCAGCTTAATTAATTTAGGTGGGAAGCCTATGCTGTCTAACACAGTTCAATGTTGATTCCAACATTTTTCTGGCATCTCCTGCGACGCAGTTGGCATCAAACTGTTCTTGCCGTGCTAGACCATTGGATCGGTCGGCTGCGTGGAAAGAAGAGACATGTTGCAAGAAGTAAAAGTAAAGTACCCCCGTCACGCCAAGTGGAGTATAGGGAAATATGGTGTTAGTGACCCTATATTTTACAGACTTTCAGCACATGATTTTTGGGGTAATGTGGTCAGTATTACGCTCCTGCTGCTTTACTTTCCCAGAAAAAAATCAGGTACCCATTTAAGGCTGGGTGAACCCGGAAGCCGTCGGTTGGGATCGAACCCGACCCCTTGTCCGTGGTAGTCCAGTTCACTAACCACTGAGCTATCGCGGCTCCCTATGGGCAACAACGTGTCGCTTTATATTTTTTGCACAAGCTCGCGTCCTAGAGAGGAGTCGAAGCTAAACTTGTGGCCTTCTTAGAACACAAGTGCGCACATAATGCAAATACTCTGCAGGCTCTTAAAATGGTCAGGAACAAAGTCCAGCAGACATCTCGAAACTGCACAAATGACTGTTTACTCCAGCTTAGCGACAGCTTCCGGCTCCAGCTTAGCGACAGCTTCTCCGGACTGCCTCTCAAACTGGGAACCTAAGAGCAATGTATTGTGGTTTAAAGAAAGCCCTCGGACCAACAAAATACACTATTGTCCCAATAAAAACATCCACCGAGGAGAAAATAACTGATAGAGGCAAACAGATTTGTACATTTGTGCACTAGAACTAGCGTACTCGTGCAAATGAAATCTGATTTGTGCACTCGAACTAATGCACTATTTTGGTACACTCTATAGAACTATCTTACTCGTACTAATACACTTCTATTTGACTTACTGAACTAATGCACTATTTTGGTACACTCTATAGAACTATCTTACTCGTACTAATACACTTCTATTTGACTTACTGAACTAATGTACTATTTTGGTACACTCTATAGAACGATCTTACTCGTACTAATACACTTCTATTTGACTTACTGAACTAATGCACTATTTTGGTACACTCTATAGAACTATCTTACTCGTACTAATACACTTCTATTTGACTTACTGAACTAATGTACTATGATTGACTCACTAGAACTAATTCACCCTCTTGCCACACTAGAACTAGCGTGCTGGTACTAAAGGACACTGATTTCCTTACTGACACTATATTGACACACTAGAACTAGCGTACTTGTACCAGTGCACACTATTTTCCTTACTGACACTATATTGACACACTAGAACTAGCGTACTGGTACCAGTGCAGACTATTTTCCTTACTGACACTATATTGACACACTAGAACTAGCGTACTGGTACCAGTGCACACTATTTTCCTTACTGACACTATATTGACACACTAGAACTAGCGTACTGGTACCAGTGCAGACTATTTTCCTTACTGACACTATATTGACACACTAGAACTAGCGTACTGGTACCAGTGCAGACTATTTTCCTTACTGACACTATATTGACACACTAGAACTAGCGTACTGGTACCAGTGCACACTATTTTCCTTACTGACACTATATTGACACACTAGAACTAGCGTACTGGTACCAGTGCACACTATTTTCCTTACTGACACTATATTGACACACTAGAACTAGCGTACTGGTACCTATCTATTGACCTTTCGAGCCGTAACCGGCCCATAGGGCGTAGACCAAGATACACCTTCTCCTATATGAATTTTTGTTCTAGCAGTTTTCTTTTAAAGATATTTTATCAAATCTCGCCATCTGTCTCTGTTCTGTGCAAGCAGTTCTATCTCATTGATGGAGCCGATTCCTGCTGCTCTTGCCTCTCTCATCAATGTTCTTCTCAGTGTCTCCCTGGGTCTTCCTCTTTTTCTTTTACCTGTTGTTTCCCATATGAGGGCTTGCTTTGCTATTCGATTATTATCTCTTCTCATCACATGTCCAACGTATGACCATCGTCTTTTCTTTATTACTGAAGATATTAGTGGTTGATTGGCGATTTCTCTAATTTCCTCGTTTGTTTTGAATTCGTTCCATTCTATACCAAGTATTTTCCTTAGACATTTATTTTCGAATGCGTTCAACTTTGTTTCTATATCTCTTGTTGTTTTCCAGCTTTCACACGCATACGTAAGGGTTGATAGTACATTTGATTTGAATAGCCTAAGTTTTGTACTGGTACCAGTGCAGACTATTTTCCTTACTGACACTATATTGACACACTAGAACTAGCGTACTGGTACCAGTGCACACTATTTTCCTTACTGACACTATATTGACACACTAGAACTAGCGTACTGGTACCAGTGCACACTATTTTCCTTACTGACACTATATTGACACACTAGAACTAGCGTACTGGTACCAGTGCACACTATTTTCCTTACTGACACTATATTGACACACTAGAACTAGCGTACTGGTACCAGTGCACACTATTTTCCTTACTGACACTATATTGACACACTAGAACTAGCGTACTGGTACCAGTGCACACTATTTTCCTTACTGACACTATATTGACACACTAGAACTAACGCAATCCTACTAATGTACTCTTTATATTTGGCTAACTTGAAATAACATACTCAAGCTGGCGGAGTCAACCTAACACTCATATTGAATCTGAATACTCACACATAATGACCGCCCCCACCCCCTTTCCCACCCCCCTAGCTTGCAGCATTTCTCACAAGCAGCGCCAAACCTTGAATACAAAATCCCAGAATATCGCCCTCCTCTGGCCAAGCTTATCCTGCTCCGAGTATCGTTGATCTGTTCGACTATTGATCGTTTGTTTTGCCTGGAAGGTGGACCTGTCTAGACCTGTACTCCTGAGAGGTGGGCGGTATCATAAGCCCATAGGGAAAATGGGGAGGGGGGCCCTGCGCGGAGTATCTACGAACGTGTCACTTTTTGTACCAGATTAATTGTTTAAATTTTTTAAAATATTATTCTCTTTAAAATGGGATAATAACAAAATACAATGATAATTAAACAATGGTATAGTCCGTTCAGAATCGTTTGCCGAGATGTTATGATTTATAATTCAAAAAGTTCTTGATGATTTCACATGATTTTTGGCATACGGTGTTAAAATGTCCATGTCACGAGAACATATGTGTTACTCGATGTCTAGCTATAACGGTTTTCTTAAAGCGGCGAATTCCTTTGATCTTTGCCCATGTAACTATTATTTTGACCCTAATCAAAATGTTTTACAGTAATCTAGTGCAACGATGACCCATAGGCGTGTCCATGAAATTTTACTTGGTGGCAAGTATACAAATTTTAAATTATATATAGAACTTTTGTTCGTAGAGTCAATTTGATATAGTTCCATGCTCTTGGTGTGAGTTTCCCAAATGTCGTCGCTGCCTTTCAAATACGTACATTTAGTTCCTCATCTAAGGAAAGTGTGGCTGTAATAGTGGATCCAAGATAGCTGAACTTCTGTACTGACTCAAGCAGGCTTCCATTCAAAGTAATGGTTGTTGGTTTGCTTATAACATATTTTTGATTGCTTGGGTGGTCTTGAACAATAAACTGTTTAACAAATCAACTAGGAAATTTTGCAAATCAAACTATTTATCTGTAGACTTAATCAGAGTAATGATCATTCAGAATCAGACGAGTCAAATAGGTCGATTACTGCTTTCGGCTGAACAAACAACAAACCATCCTTTTTCCAATATTCCTCATCTTGTCGTAACACATGATCCTCACATTTTACCCAGTAGTCTTTATTTATATTTGATAGAGCATGATTTGTAAGTGTCTCAACATCGCATAATTTGAAAGTTTTATTTGTATATGCTACGTGTCCTTTAACTTTTGCCCAAACTAGTTCTATAGGATTTAAGTGTGCATGATATTGAGGTAGTCTCAAACATCTATGGCCATGTTCTTGTATAAATCTTTATAACAATGTTATGCTCAGTAAAATATTTTGCCTTTATATTCATTCTCACATAGACTTGCAGAAGATAATATGGATAGTGCCGCCTCCTTTCTGTAAATATTGAGATTTGCCTCTGAATTATGACTCGAACTCGAGTCTACGGCCGTGATTTTGACGTCACATAATTTCCGGTTTCGGCTAAAATGTCATTTTGTGCTAAACGGGAAATTTCATATGTAACATTTCTTTATAAAAATTTATAGTGGAAACATAACTATTTTAGGACGGTGCGCATTCAGCCGTGAAGGTCATGCCTATATGTTAAAGAATCAGCTGTGAGATGTAAGCATCTACATAATCCCGCCGGTGTTTATAATATCGATTAACTTTTTTTAATATAGGTTAAATAAGGCATCTTTGAAACTGGATCACATTTCTTTGATAAAAAAATATTTTTATAGCGACATTAGTATTCTAAACCTAACTTCAAAAGATCAATGCAAATGAACAATAAGTTTTTGAAAAAAAATAAATTAATGTCTAGGCAAACGAATCTGAACGGACTATAGAAGCGTATCTACATAGTGCTTAATTGTGGGTGTTGTTCGTTATGTGTATTTGCAAACATGAATTCAATTGGTTACAATTAGTGTGGCCGTATTTCTCAATGATTTTGTCAACATGGTACACCTTTTTCTTATTCGTATTCTTCACAAGTTGTAACAATTCGGGTTTTAAATATGTGTCGTCAAATTTGACATTTTCATTCGCAAGCCATGTCCTAATTTGCTCTTTTGTATTTGATGCAGTAGGCACTTTATCCCATATTGAATTCCCTAAGGAAGTGCTGATATAGTAAAACAGTAACCTTTTGCATAGTTATAAATTTGCATTTCAAACTCATTGTAATTTAGATATAAATGTTGGTATTTAAAGTCAACAAATTGTCTACTGAGTCTTCACAAAATTAATAAAGATACGCCTTCACTTAGGTAATTAATGCCCAGGCCGTGGTGCGTCATGTCGTTCAATAACAATTCAGTTTTGTGCACGGGATTTTCCTGAACTTAGTGTTTCTGCAATAGCCAAACTATTTTACGTGAACGACCGCAACAAATTAATGTATATATCCTAAAATGGTGTCAAATTCGAACAGGGTGAATTTAATATAGCCTAAAGAAGAAAACTTTTAAACTAGATCAAATTTCTCAGAGCAAAAAATATTTCTATAACGACATCAATATTATAAGATTACATGCAAAAGTTGAAAGCAAAATAACAAACGGTTATCACGTAAAGCTAATTCAAGTGTGGTTATGAATTTCTGAACGGACTATAACATCTTAGTACTTAAGAGTATATGTGCCTTCATCATCATGTGCCATAATTGTTTAAATTTTTAAAAATGTTATTCTCTTTAAAATGGGATAATAACAAAATACAATGATAATTTAAAAAATGGCAAAATTGTTGTACTTAAGAGTATATATGCCTTCATCATCATGTGCCATACCGGTTGGCGTAGACGATCATGTCCATTCACTATCTTCTGTCCAAAGTAGATCGTATTAATTCTATTGTTGACTGTTTTCCATGCCATGACACCTGGCTATCTAGTATTTTCTCTCTTTGTCGTCCGCAATCTCTCTTTCTTTGTCTTTTGCCAGTTGTAACCAAGTATTTCAACTTTCCTTTTCAGACGATGTGCCCGTAGCATGTTGATTGTTTCTTTCTGATGTTTCATAGAAGCTCATTTTTGTGTTGGAATCTTTGAGAATTTCGTCGTTGATCTTTTTAGCTGTCCAGGGAACTTTCTGTTTTTTTCTGAGACATTCCATCTCGTCGTCGTTGCATGTAATCATCTTTTCTATTCTTTGTATACTATCCATATTCGCTTCCATAGGGCACAACTGGCAGGCTCATTGGCCTTTTTAGATGTCCAACCTTCAATATTCTGCTGAGAAATCCCATCTCTGTGACCTCTAATCGTCTTTTCATTTGTTTGTCAACTGTCCATGATTCGCTTTCTTAGGTCAGAATTGGTTCTATATAGCACCGATGAACGTTCTTTATCACTTCTATTGACATAGATTTGTTGCATAAGATATTTTTTCATTTTTTTAACATTATATTTTGGCCTGAGCTATTCTGCTTTTTATTTCTGTGGTGCATCTTCCATCTGATGTTATTATTGTGCCCAAGTATTTGAAGCGTTGCACTTGTTTCAGATTTGTCCTGTTTATTTTTATTCTGCATGATGATGATGATTGTTTCTTTGATATAACCATTACTTATGTTTTCTTACTATTCAGACTGAGACATTTTTTGTTGCTTTCTTTTACTATTATGTCTATCATTTCTTGTAGTTCATTCTCTGTTTCTGTTATTAAGACTTTATCATTTGGATATCGCAAATTATTTACGTTGTGACCGTTGACTTCAATTCCTTTTTTGTCTACTGTTGGTCTCATAATATGTTCGCTGTAAAGTGAAAACAAATCCGGCGACAGAACACAGCTGTATATATATATATATATATATATATATATATATATATATATATATATATATATATATATATATATATATATAGTAAATATTATATATTATATATGATATATTTAACTACTAATATTTATCTCTTAGCTAATACTATTTAACGAGTTAACTACTAATATTATTTAACTAACAAAAGTGAGATGCAGAATAGCTCAGGGAGAAACAGCTTTCTAAAAAAATGAGGAAGATATTGTGCAATCCGTTTGTGACAATAGAAGCAAGACAAACAGTTCTTAAATGTTATGCATGGTTAGTCTGGATGTGAATAATGGATAATAGGACAACAGCCAAGAAAATCACTGGAGGCTGCATAAATATAGTTTTATAGAAGAATGTTGAGAATACCATGAACATGGAAGAAGAGCTTAATGAAAAGGTTCTGACAGAGGCCAACGCAAAAAGAGAGCTTTAACCAATTTTAGGAAGGAACAATCATCTAATTTTGCCATGCAATGAGAATGGAATATCTAAAATATATTGTGAAATCTGGGGAAAATTGAGGGACGAAGAGATAGAGGGAAGCAAAGAGTAAGGATACCAGACAGCTTATGAGAATGGCTTTGGAAGAAGGTCAACAACAGGAATGATAAATTACTGTCGAGATCGAAAGTTGTGGAGCGACATGATCATCGACACCAGAAGGCATGGTACTTGATGAATTAATTAAAAATATCGATGTACTGAACTCGTAAAATGTGTCAACTTAACTAATGACAAAATGAATAGCAAGTGGGCTGAAAGTGGGAAACAACTCAAAGAGATCACGTCTTTGGTGAAGTTCAGTGAACTGAAACGTTTAAATATTGTACTTCATCCCTTCTGGCATCCCACCAAAGGGTCGTTATCAAACTCTATTTCACAAGGTCGACATCCATGCATGCCCTAAACGGCTACACAGACGACAACTCCCAACGATTTCCACCGAAAAGAGTATGGAGTCACTTGCTCACTCCAGTTTCTTGGAGAAAAATACAAACATTTAGAGCACACAAAGCGGCCGTAACAGTTTAAGCGGCCTTGTTAGTCTCTGCAAAATGAAGGTGACTTAACCATTGTGTCCTGTTGGTTATGACGTTATCGAGCTGGAACTAGAGCATTCTTTCTGAAGATGTTGCGAACGTGGGGGCTTTTTTTTTCCTGAAATCTCGCCATTATCAAGTTCCATATTTGTGATCATGTCTCTGCTGCATAATGTTTGTCTTCTTCCTCTTCTACCTTTTTAGCTCCCAGTGGAGCATAGGTCTTCAACAAACACTTTCCAAGTCGTTCTGTTTTTTGCCATTCTTTTAAGATCATTCCATGTCTTCCCCATCATCTTCATCTCTCCTTCTATCTGTCTTCTCCAAGAATTCCTTGGTCTTCCTCTTTGTCTTCTCCCCTGGGGATTCCAAAAAAAGGGCATGTTGTGTAATACTCTCAGTTGGCTTCCGTAGTGTGTGTCCTATCCAGCGCCATCGTCTTCGCTGTATGTCTTTATCCACTGGTGTTTGACAGGTACATTTCCATAATTCTATGTTAGTGATTTTGTCCTGCCATTTCCATCCTTTTATCCTGCGTAAGCATCCATTAATGAAAGTCTGTATCTTCGTGATTGTCAATTTTGTTGTTCTCCATGATTCACAGCCATATAATAGGACGGCCTTAACATTTTAGTTGAAAATTTTTATTTCAGAATTTAACCTAATTTCATTAGATTTCCATATGTTTCTCAGTGCAATGAAAGCTCCTCTTGCTTTTGATATCCTTATTTTGGTATCATTGTATGTTCCTCCCTCTTTATATATATAATATTGCCCAGATATATGTAAGATTGTACATCTAATAGAGGTAATTCTCCTAGTTTTATTTGGTTATTGCCAACTGTATTAATTCTCATAATGTTGGTCTTACCTCTATTAATCTTCAGTCCTAGCTGTTGTGATCGCTCATCAAGTATGCTCATTTTATCCTGCATCTGTTGATGGCTGTGTGATAGGAGAGCTATCAAGTTGTTTGGTCAGTGACCACTGGATCCCATTTCTGTTGTTTTGAGTTATTTTCATAATCCAATCTATGGCCAGTAGAAAGAGAAATGGAGACAGAAGGCATCCTTGCCTTACTCCTGTTATTATTTCAAATGTTTGTGTAATCTGTCCTTCATGCACCACACTACATTTCGTTCCTTCATACATTGTTTTTATCAGGTTAATAAACTTAATGTTTGTCTTGGCAGTGGTTTATCATTTCTGCTGTTAATTCTCGTAATCTGTCTCATATCCTTTCTGTCTCTTTCCCACATGATTTTCTTTCATCGATCTTATCTTGTTATCACAATCCTCATTTCCCTCTGCTCATTAATTAAACGGCTAGAAAAAAAGACTGCGATTGTCGCCCTTGTTGTTCTTGACTAGTTCACTCTTTTATCTTGGCTTGTTTTAAAGCATTCTTTTGCACTTCTTAGCGGACATTCTCAAACATACACAAAGACACATTGTTATGACTTTCTTAGGCTCTCGTGCATTATTATTATTATTCATTCACTTCAATCTGCTAGGACTAGTTCTACACAAAACACCCAAGAACACTTTTTTTTCTACTTTTCAATTGTCTAGAAATAAATTACACGAAATCGTCTTCACTCTTTGGAACATAGTTATTGCTCTAGCTACTGGGCATCCCACTACTGTTTGCTTACGGTACTGTACACCTCATTTTTGTTTGCCCTTCTTACTGTGCATCTCACTTATGTTTGCTTAAGCTACTGTACACCTCATTTCTGTTTGCCCTTCCTACTGTACATCTCACTTCTGTTTGCTTAAACTACTGTACACCTCACTTCTGTTTGCCCTTCCTACTATACATCTCACTTCTGTTTGCTTAAACTACTGTTCACCTCACTTCTGTTTGCCCTTCCTACTGTACATCTCACTTCTATTTGCTTAAACTACTGTACACCTCACTTCTGTTTGCTTAAACTACTGTACACCTCACTTCTGTTTGCCCTTCCTACTATACATCTCACTTCTGTTTGCTTAAACTACTGTTCACCTCACTTCTATTTGCTTAAACTACTGTACACCTCACTTCTGTTTGCCCTTCCTACTATACATCTCACCTCAATTTGCTTAAACTACTGTACATCTCACTTCTGTTTGCTTAAACTACTGTACACCTCACTTCTGTTTACCCTTCCTACTGTACATCTCACTTCTGTTTGCTTAAACTACTTTACACCTCACTTCTGTTTGTCCTTCCTACTATACACCTCACTTCTGTTTACCCTTCCTACTGTACATCTCACTTCTGTTTGCTTAATCTACTGTACACCTCACTTCTGTTTGCTTAAACTACTGTACATTTCACTTCTGTTTGCTTAAACTACTGTACATTTCACTTCTGTTTGCTTAAACTACTGTACATCTCACTTCTGTTTGCTTAAACTACTGTACATCTCACTTCTGTTTACCCTTCCTACTGTACACCTCATTTCTGTTTGCTTAAACTACTGTACACCTCACTTCTTTTTGCTTAAACTACTGTACATCTCACTACTGTACACCTCACTTCCTCTTCCTACTGTACACCTCACTTCTGTTTACTCTTCCTACTGTACACCTCACTTCACTGTACACCTCACTTCTGTTTGCTTAAACTACTGTACACCTCACTTCTGTTTGCTTAAACTACTGTACATCTCTCTTTTGTTTGTTTAAACTACTGTACATCTCACTTCTGTTTGCTTAAACTACTGTACATCTCACTTCTGTTTACTCTTCCTACTGTACGTCTCACTTCTGCTTGCTCTTCCTACTGTACACCTCACTTCTCTTTGCTTAAACTACTGTACATCTCACTTCTGTTTGCTTAAACTACTGTACATCTCACTTTTGTTTGCTCTTCCCACTGTACACCTCACTTCTGTTTGCTCTTCCTACTGTACACCTCACTTCTGTTTACTCTTCCTACTGTACACCTCACTTCTGCTTGCCCTTCCTACTGTACACCTCACTTCTGTTTGCCCTTCCTACTGTACACCTCACTTCTGTTTGCCCTTCCTACTGTACACCTCACTTCTGTTTGCTTAAACTACTGTACATCTCTCTTTTGTTTGTTTAAACTACTTTACATCTCTCTTTTGTTTGTTTAAATTACTGTACATCTCACTTCTGTTTACTCTTCCTACTGTACGTCTCACTTCTGCTTGCTCTTCCTACTGTACGTCTCACTTCTGTTTACTCTTCCTACTGTACGTCTCACTTCTGTTTACTCTTCCTACTGTACGTCTCACTTCTGTTTACTCTTCCTACTGTACGTCTCACTTCAGTTTACTCTTCCTACTGTACATCTCACTTCTGTTTACTCTTCCTACTGTACGTCTCACTTCTGCTTGCTCTTCCTACTGTACATCTCACTTCTGTTTACTCTTCCTACTGTACATCTCACTTCTGTTTACTCTTCCTACTGTACATCTCACTTCTGTTTACTCTTCCTACTGTACATCTCACTTCTGTTTACTCTTCCTACTGTACGTCTCACTTCTGTTTACTCTTCCTACTGTACACCTCACTACTGTTTACTCTTCCTACTGTACACCTCACTTCTGTTTGCTCTTCCTACTGTACACCTCACTTGTGTTTGCTCTTCCTACTGTACACCTCACTTCTGTTTACTCTTCCTACTGTACACCTCACTTCTGTTTACTCTTCCTACTGTACACCTCACTTCTGCTTGCTCTTCCTACTGTACACCTCACTTCTGCTTGCTCTTCCTACTGCACACCTCACTTCTGCTTGCTCTTCCTACTGTACACCTCACTTCTGCTTGCCCTTCCTACTGTACACCTCACTTCTGCTTGCCCTTCCTACTGTACACCTCACTTCTGTTTGCCCTTCCTACTGTACACCTCACTTCTGTTTGCCCTTCCTACTGTACATCTCACTTGTGTTTGACCTTCCTACTGTACACCTCACTTCTGTTTGCCCTTCCTACTGTACACCTCACTTCTGTTTGCCCTTCCTACTGTACACCTCACTTCTGTTTGCCCTTCCTACTGTACACCTCACTTCTGTTTGCCCTTCCTACTGTACACCTCACTTCTGTTTGCCCTTCCTACTGTACACCTCACTTCTGTTTGCCCTTCCTACTGTACATCTCACTTGCGTTTGCTCTTCCTACTGTACACCTCACTTCTGTTTGCCTTTCCTACTGTACATCTCACTTGTGTTTGACCTTCCTACTGTACACCTCACTTCTGTTTACCCTTCCTACTGTACATCTCACTTCTGTTTGCTTAAACTACTGTACACCTCACTTCTGTTTGCTTAAACTAATGTACACCTCACTTCTGTTTGCCCTTCCTACTGTACATCTCACTTGTGTTTGACCTTCCTACTGTACACCTCACTTCTGTTTACCCTTCCTACTGTACATCTCACTTCTTTTTGCTTAAACTACTGTACACCTCACTTCTGTTTACCCTTCATACTGTACATCTCACTTCTGTTTGCTTAAACTACTGTACACCTCACTTCTGTTTGTCCTTCCTACTGTACGTCTTACCTCTATTTGCTTAATCTACTGTACAACTCACTTCTGTTTGCTCTTCCTACTGTACACCTCACCTATGTTTGCCCTTCCTACTGTACACCTCACTTCTGTTTGCCCTTCCTACTGTACATCTCACTTGTGTTTGCCCTTCCTACTGTACATCTCACTTGTGTTTGCCCTTCCTACTGTACATCTCACTTGTGTTTGCCCTTCCTACTGTACATCTCACTTGTGTTTGCCCTTCCTACTGTACATCTCACTTGTGTTTGCCCTTCCTGCTGTACACCTCACTTCTGTTTGCCCTTCCTACTGTACAACTCACTTGTGTTTGCCCTTCCTACTGTACATCTCACTTGTGTTTGCCCTTCCTACTGTATATCTCACTTGTGTTTGCCCTTCCTACTGTACACCTCACTTGTGTTTGCCCTTCCTACTGTACATCTCACTTGTGTTTGCCCTTCCTACTGTACATCTCACTTGTGTTTGCCCTTCCTACTGTACCTCTCACTTGTGTTTGCCCTTCCTACTGTACACCTCACTTGTGTTTGTCCTTCCTACTCACTGTGTAGTTCTAATTATGTACCACATTTCTATCTATTGACCTTTCGAGCCGTAACCGGCCCATAGGGCGTAGACCAAGATACACCTTCTCCTATATGAATTTTTGTTCTAGCAGTTTTCTTTTAAAGATATTTTATCAAATCTCGCCATCTGTCTCTGTTCTGTGCAAGCAGTTCTATCTCATTGAGGGAGCCGATTCCTGCTGCTCTTGCCTCTCTCATCAATGTTCTTCTCAGTGTCTCCCTGGGTCTTCCTCTTTTTCTTTTACCTGTTGTTTCCCATATGAGGGCTTGCTTTGCTATTCGATTATTATCTCTTCTCATCCAATGTCCAACGTATGACCATCGTCTTTTCTTTATTACTGAAGATATTAGTGGTTGATTGGCGATTTCTCTAATTTCCTCGTTTGTTTTGAATTCGTTCCATTCTATACCAAGTATTTTCCTTAGACATTTATTTTCGAATGCGTTCAACTTTGTTTCTATATCTCTTGTTGTTTTCCAGCTTTCACACGCATACGTAAGGGTTGATAGTACATTTGATTTGAATAGCCTAAGTTTTGTGTTTGTGCTAATGAGTTTTGATTTCCACAACTTTTCAAGGCTTCTGAAAGACATTGCTGCTTTAGCCAGTCTGATTCTAATTTCTTTGCTCGTATCCCCTTCTCGATCAATGTGACTTCCAAGATAGATGAAGTGATCGATCTCTTCTACTGGTTTGTTTTCCATGTATATTTTGTCACTTGTTGGAATTAAACTTTTCATGACTTTAGTCTTTTCATGATTGACCTCAAGCCCAATTTTGCTGGCTATTGATGATAGTTCATTTGTGTTTTCCTGCATCGTTTTTATCTGATTGCTGATGAGAACTATGTCATCAGCAAAGTCCAGGTCCTCCAAATGGTCTCCTTGTACCCATTCGATGCCTTTATTACCAGTGCAGCATTTCTTCATTATGAAGTCCATAACAATTCCAAATAACAAGGGCGATAAAATACATCCTTGTTTAACCCCAGTTTCTATTGGGAAACATTCGCTCAGTCCTTCCTCTGTTCGAACTGCACATGTGTAACCATCATACATGTCTTTGATAATATTTATGATTTTTGATGGTAAGCCATATTGCTTCAGAATTTTCCACAAAGAATCTCTATGAATACTATCAAATGCTTTTTTGAAGTCGATGAAGTTAAGTACAAAAGGTTTTTGCTTTTCAATGTGTTCCTCCAATATAAGTCGTAGAGTGAAAAATGTGGTCAAGACAGCTTCTCCCTTTTCTAAACCCAGCCTGTTCTTCACGCATTACTGTATCTATTGAATCCTTTATTCTATTTAGGATGATTTTACAGAATAATTTTGAGGCAACTGACAAAAGTGTCACGCCTCTCCAGTTGTTACAATCTCTAAGATTGCCCTTTTTTGGGATCTTAACAATGATTCCTTTTTTCCATTTATGAGGCGTCTTTCTGTTTTCCAAATGATGTTGAACATTTTTTGGAGATGTATTAAATTATGGCTATCAATTGCCTTGAGGATCTCAGCTGTTAACTTATCCTCTCCAGCAGCCTTGTTATTGGTCATTAGCTTTAAGGTGGTTTCTATTTCACTCAAGGTGAAGTCATCTAAATTTACATCTAATTCTGCTGCTGGTGTTTCAGCTTCAAAATCTATTAAACTGTGAGGTAGTGGACGGTTAAGAATTTCTTTGAAGTGTTCCGCCCAACGGGCTTTTATGTCTGCGCTTGTTGTTAGCATTAATCCAGATTTGTCTAGAATTGGTGTTCCACTGGATGTATAGGTGTTTGTCAGCATCTTTTGTACAGTATAAAGAGTTCTGCTGTCTCCTGTAATTGCAGCTGTCTCTGCTTTCTCTGCCAAGTTGTCTATATAAGCTCTTGTATCTCTTCTTGCCGAACTTTTCACTTTGTTGTCTAATTCTTTGTATGTTGCTTTTGCCAGAACCTTTCCAAGATCTGTCTTTACATTAGTCATGGCTCTCTTCGCTTCTCTTCTTTCTTTGATGTATTTCCATGTGGTGTCTGAGATCCAAGCTCGTTTTTCCATTTTCTTCAGTCCAGCACTTGCTTCTGCTGCTGTCATTAGTATTTTGCTCTGTGAGTCCCACATTTCATTGATATCTAAGTCTATTTCACCAAGTGCTGAATAACAATTACTTAGCTCTATGTTAAACTTTTCCTTTATTGCTTCATCTTTCAGTTTATGACTATCAATTTTATGTGTAATTGACCTCTTCTGTTGGTTTCTAAATTTTAATCTTATTTTCCCAATGCACAGGTTGTGGTCACTATTAACATCAGCACCTCTGTATGCTCTTACATCTATTAATGATGATCTGAATTGTTGTTTAATACATAGGTGGTCAATTTGATTTGATGTTCTATCATCAGGAGATATCCATGTTGTTTTGTGGATATTTTTATGTGGAAATAATGTCCCACCTATAACTAAATTTTCTATTAAACATAATTCTATTAATCTTTCTCCATTCTGACTTGTTGTATTACAGCCTTCTCTCCCCATCACATGTTCCACTCCTGCGTTATCTTGTCCTACTTTGGCGTTGAAGTCTCCCATTACAATTAAAAGATCGTGTTTTGGTATTTTGTTTATAAGTTGTTGCAGTTGGTTATAAAAATCATCCTTAACTTCATCATCAGCTTCGTTAGTAGGCGCATAACATTGAATAATTGAAAGTCTTCCATGTTTTGTTTTGTATCGTGTTCGTATCAGACGGCTATTTACCGGTTCCCATTCTAATAAACTTCTTGCAGCTTTGTCTGTCATCATTATGCCTACTCCTTCACGGTGTTTTCCATCTTCCCTTCCAGAAAAAACTACTATTTTATTATCAATAGATCTCCTACCTGTTCCAGGCCAGCGCATTTCGCTTAATCCTAAAATATCTAGATCGTATCTGTCCATCTCGCTCGCGACCTGTGCATGTTTCGTCGGAGCGGCCATTGTTCGCACATTCCAGAATCCTATTTTTGTTGTTGTTTTAGGGCCGAAAAAACTATCACTACTATCTACTGCTAATTTACACATTCTGTATCAGGTCTACGTTTCATTAACAACATCGTTTTTACGATAGCGGCTTGTTAAACCTCTGATCAACGGTTCTATACCAAGCCGGAGAAAAATAATTCCTCCATTTTGGAAACAACCGGAAACCACATTTACTAGATGTTAATTTTTTTTGTGCCTTCAAGCTTATTAACTCTTGAAATAATATACCCCCCCCCCCCTCCCTAATCACCACCTTTCAGTCTTCAATTGATTAAAACAGATTTTGAAACTTTTATTATTTAAAAAAATGTAACAAAATGTGATTTGTTACTGAAATAATTTTTGATCCAATTAAAAAAAATAAAGTTTATTTGCATCTTCTTAATAAACTTTTTTTTTAAAAATCAATCTACTTTAATTAGTTTTTCATTAAACACACATTTCACATTTTTCTTCAATTAAAATATGGTAATTCTAAATATAAAACTTTTTTTTTTTTACTTATTAAATTATGAATTCTTTATAGATTCGAGGAATTCGCCTACTTTTCAGGTTCGAGAAAATGTATAATTCATGCTTCTTCTATTCTCATGAATTTAAAAGAAGCGATCTGATTTTTATTCGATCTCGTGCACATGTAATCACTTTGTGAATGGAAGACATTTTCTTGATTACTTTTGTCATTTGCTGCTGAAGCCTTTCATCTTCTTATACATTAAAAAAAAATCATTAAAAAATGTTACTGACAAAATTATTACTTTATAGGTGGCAGTTTTGGTGGTGTGATGGTGACAGCTTTGGTGGTGGTTGAAAGATTTTGACATCTTTGAAACTAGTCGAGTGTTTTGTTAACGGTGACACCAAAAACATTGGATTAAATAGGGTTAAATAGTTAGGGACTTGCGGTCATTTAGGACTAATAGGGTTAAATAGTTAGGGACTTGCGGTCATTTAGGACTAATAGGGTTAAATAGTTAGGGACTTGCGGTCATTTAGGACTAATAGGGTTAAATAGTTAGGGACTTGCGGTCATTTAGGAATAATAGGGTTAAATAGTTAGGGACTTCCGGTCATTTAGGACTAATAGGGTTAAATAGTTAGGGACTTGCGGTCATTTAGGACTAATAGGGTTAAATAGTTAGGGACTTGCGGTCATTTAGGAATAGTAGGGTTAAATAGTTAGGGACTTGCGGTCATTTATGACTAATAGGGTTAAATAGTTAGGGACTTGCGGTCATTTAGGACTAATAGGGTTAAATAGTTAGGGACTTGCGGTCATTCACGACTAATAGGGTTAAATAGTTAAGGACTTGCGGTCATTTCGGACTAATAGGGTTAAATAGTTATGGACTTGCGGTCATTTAGGGCTAATAGGGTTAAATAGTTAAGGGCTTGCGGTCATTTAGGACTAATAGGGTTAAATAGTTAAGGACTTGCGGTCATTTAGGACTAATAGGGATAAATAGTTAAGGATTTGCGGTCATTTAGGACTAATAGGGTTAAATAGTTAAGGACTTGCGGTCATTTAGGGCTAATAGGGTTAAATAATTAAGGACTTGCGGTCATTTCGGTGTAAAAGTGTTAAATAGTTAATGCCTTGCGGTCATTTATGGCTAATAGGGTTAAATAGTTAGGGACTTGCGGTCATTTAGGACTAATAGGGTTAAATAGTTAGGGACTTGCGGTCATTTAGGACTAATAGGGTTACATAGTTAAGGACTTGCGATCATTTAGGGCTAATAGGGTTAAATAGTTAGGGACTTCCGGTCATTTAGGACTAATAGGGTTAAATAGTTAGGTACTTGCGGTCATTTAGGACTAATTGGGTTAAATAGTTAGGGACTTGCGGTCATTTAGGACTAATAGGGTTAAATAGTTAGGGACTTCCGGTCATTTAGGACTAATAGGGTTAAATAGTTAAAGACTTGCGTCACTGTCTTAAAAATGTTCATAGTTGCAGTTTTCTCATATTCCAAGTCCTGCTTGCTGCTGGAGCTACTGAGTTGTGTGCTTTGTGTTTCATCCAGATAGTGTTTCTACATTCAGATTGATTACGATGAATGATGATATCGTATGACGAAGGACAGTTCAGATTGGTTCAATTTGGTGCGAAAACGCCTTATGTCATTTGACGAGTGCTGTATCTACTACGATGAGGACTGCAACTGCCTTTCTTTGTTGAGATATTCGATGAGTTGTTAATTCGGATGGTTCCACTGGTCCGGGCGGTTGAGCGATTATGGATTTCCATTCGTTTGCCGTGGTACCGGGACCTTCGAATAACCATATCCATAGCCAAGAACAATCATTATACTGTTATCTGCTACCCCTTCTGACCTCCCAACTATATTATTATCTTCCCTTCTTTTGTTTTCCTTTTCATTCAGTACCAGCGCCATGACAGACATTATAAGCTTATCTCAGTTCCCATTATTATTTTTTTTTTACTAGATGACATATGCGTGTATATCATCATCATCATCATCATCATCATCATCGAGTGCCATCTCCGCAACGAAGGTTGGCTACCATAGAGCGCCATTCTGCTCTGTCTCTTGCTTTAATGGTGCAGGTTATCATAGGCTGGTTTGTCCATCTTTTAATGTACTCGTCCATGTTAGTCTTGGCCTGCCTCTTTTACCTTGTATTTTCCCCTCCAGGATTACTTTTTCGCGTGTGTATGTATATATAGACAGTAAAACTTCTATGCAACAAATCTATGTCAATAGAAGTAAGAAAGAGAGTTCATCGGTGCTATATAGAACAAAGAACATCACGAGAAGAGGAAAGTTGGAATACTTGGTTACAACTGGCAAAATACAGGGAAAGAGTGATCGCGGACGACAAAGAGAGAAAATACTGGGTAGCTTAGTGTCATGGCATGGAAAACAGTCAACAGCAGAATTGATACGATACACTGAGGATAGTAGATTGTTTAAGGACAGGATCGCATACGCCGACCGATATGGTACATGATGATGATACATATCATAATTATATGTATAATATCAATATCAATATTATAATTTGTGATATATATAATTTGTGAATACTAAGAAAGAAATGTTATACTTTAGAAATCATCATAAATTAAAAAAAACCACATTTTCCCAGCAGCCCAGTCCGTGACCCACCTATTTCAGAAGCTCACTTGTGCCTTCAGGCAGGAACTGATGGTCTGTGTGGAACAGGCTCTTCTCTGTCTGATCCAGCCATCCACTCTCTGTACACGCGGTCTGCTTGTGGTTGCCGAACGGAAGCAGGTTATCTACATCTTCATCGGTATTTGAGATTTCTCAAAACTCACACCGGGAATGTCTCTTTAATAACTTCTTTCTGCCTTATCATTCATTGGACTGTTCAGAATTACTGTTGAAAAGATGATGTTTTGTAAAGAGGAAAATTGGAGGAATAAACGTACCGCAATTTTTTTATGGTATTTAAAAAAAAATGTATGGGAGAGTGGGTTGTACGGTATCAAAATAAAGACTGTAATCAATGGGAGTAGAGACTGAAATAGGGAGACTGTGATTGGAGTAGAGACTGAAACAGGGAGACTGTGATGGGAGTAGAGACTGAAACAGGGACACTGTGATTGGAGTAGACTCAAACAGGAACACTGTGATCCGAGTAGAGACTGAAACAGGGACACTGTGATGGGAGTAGAGACTGAAACAGGGACACTGTGATGGGAGTAGAGACTGAAACAAGGAGACTGTGATGGGAGTAGAGACTCAAACAGGGACACTGTGATGGGAATAGAGACTGAAACAGGGACACTGTGATGGGAGTAGAGACTGAAACTGAGAGAATGTGATGGGAGTAGAGGCTCAAACAGGGACACTGTGATGGGAGTAGAGACTGAAACAGGGACACTGTGATGGGAGTAGAGGCTCAAACAGGGACACTGTGATGGGAGTAGAGGCTCAAACAGGGACACTGTGATGGGAGTAGAGACTGAAACAGGGACACTGTGATGGGAGTAAAGACTGAAACAGTGAGACTGTGATTGGAGTAGAGACTCAAACAGGAACACTGTCATGGGAGTAGAGACTGAAACAGGGACACTGTGATTGGAGTAGAGACTGAAACAGGGACACTGTGATGGGAGTAGAGACTGAAACAGGGACACTATGATGGGAGTAGAGACTGAAACAGGGACACTGTGATGGGAGTAGAGACTGAAACAAGGAGACTGTGATGGGAGTAGAGACTCAAACAGGGGCAGTGTGATGGGAGTAGAGACTGAAACAGGGACACTGTGATGGGAGTAGAGACTGAAACAGAGACACTGTGATGGGAGTAGAGACTGAAACAGGGACACTGTGATGGGAGTAGAGACTGAAACAGAGACACTGTGATGGGAGTAGAGACTGAAACAGGGAGACTGTAATTGGAGTAGAGACTCAAACAGGGACACTGTGATTGGAGTAGAGACTGAAACATGGACACTGTGATGGGAGTAGAGACTGAAACAGGGACACTGTGATTGGAGTAGAGACTGAAACAGGGAGACTATAATGGGAGTAGGGACTGAAATAAGGAGACTGTGATTGGAGTAGAGACTGAAACAGGGACACTGTGATGGGAGTAGAGACTGAAACAAGGAGACTGTGATTGGAGTAGGGACTCAAACAGGAACACTGTCATGGGAGTAGAGACTGAAACAGGGACACTGTGATGGGAGTAGAGACTGAAACAGGGACACTGTGATGGGAGTAGAGACTGAAACAGGGACACTATGATGGGAGTAGAGACTGAAACAGGGACACTGTGATGGGAGTAGAGACTGAAACAAGGAGACTGTGATGGGAGTAGAGACTCAAACAGGGGCAGTGTGATGGGAGTAGAGACTGAAACAGGGACACAGTGATGGGAGTAGAGACTGAAACAGAGACACTGTGATGGGAGTAGAGACTGAAACAGGGAGACTGTAATTGGAGTAGAGACTCAAACAGGGACACTGTGATTGGAGTAGAGACTGAAACATGGACACTGTGATGGGAGTAGAGACTGAAACAGGGACACTGCGACTGGAGTAGAGACTGAAACAGGGAGACTATAATGGGAGTAGAGACTGAAATAAGGAGACTGTGATTGGAGTAGAGACTGAAACAGGGATGCTGTGATGGGAGTAGAGACTGAAACAGGGAGACTGTGATGGGAGTAGAGACTGAAACAGGGATAATGTGATTGGAGTAGAGACTGAAACGGGGATACTGTGATGGGAGTAGAGACTGAAACAGGGATACTGTGATGGGAGTAGAGACTGAAACAGGGAGACTGTGATGGGAGTAGAGACTTAAATAGGGACACTGTGGTTGGAGTAGAAACTGAAATAGGGACCCTGTGATGGGAGTAGAGACTGAAATAGGGACACTGTGATGGGAGTAGAGACTGAAACAGGGAGACTGTGATGGGAGTAGAGACTGAAACAGGGAGACTGTGATGGGGGTAGAGACTGAAACTGGGATACTGTGATTGGAGTAGAGACTGAAATAGGGGCACTGTGATGGGAGTAGAGACTGAAATAGAGACACTGTGATTGGAGTAGAGACTGAAACAGGGAGACTGTGATGAGAGTAGAGACTGAAACAGGGATACTGTGATCGCAGTAGAGACTGAAACAGGGATACTGTGATTGGAGTAGAGACTGAAACAGGAATACTGTGATGATAGTAGAAACTGAAACAGGGAGACTGTGATGGGAGTAGAGACTGAAACAGGGACACTGTGATGGGAGTAGAGACTGAAACAAGGAGACTGTGATGGGAGTAGAGACTCAAACAGGGGCAGTGTGATGGGAGTAGAGACTGAAACAGGGACACTGTGATGGGAGTAGAGACTGAAACAGGGAGACTGTGATGGGAGTAGAGACTGAAACAGAGACACTGTGATGGGAGTAGAGACTGAAACAGGGAGACTGTAATTGGAGTAGAGACTCAAACAGGGACACTGTGATTGGAGTAGAGACTGAAACATGGACACTGTAATGGGAGTAGAGACTGAAACAGGGACACTGTGATTGGAGTAGAGACTGAAACAAGGAGACTGTCATGGGAGTAGAGACTCAAACAGGGGCAGTGTGATGGGAGTAGAGACTGAAACAGGGACACTGTGATGGGAGTAGAGACTGAAACAGAGACACTGTGATGGGAATAGAGACTGAAACAGGGAGACTGTAATTGGAGTAGAGACTCAAACAGGGACACTGTGATTGGAGTAGAGACTGAAACATGGACACTGTGATGGGAGTAGAGACTGAAACAGGGACACTGTGATTGGAGTAGAGACTGAAACAGGGAGACTATAATGGGAGTAGAGACTGAAATAGGGAGACTGTGATTGGAGTAGAGACTGAAACAGGGATACTGTGATGGGAGTAGAGACTGAAACAGGGAGACTGTGATGGGAGTAGAGACTGAAACAGGGATACTGTGATTGGAGTAGAGACTGAAACAGGGATACTGTGATGGGAGTAGAGACTGAAACAGGGATACTGTGATGGGAGTAGAGACTGAAACAGGGACACTGTGATGGGAGTAGAGACTGAAACTGAGAGAATGTGATGGGAGTAGAGGCTCAAACAGGGACACTGTGATGGGAGTAGAGACTGAAACAGGGACACTGTGATGGGAGTAAAGACTGAAACAGTGAGACTGTGATTGGAGTAGAGACTCAAACAGGAACACTGTCATGGGAGTAGAGACTGAAACAGGGACACTGTGATGGGAGTAGAGACTGAAACATAGACACTGTGATGGGAGTAGAGACTGAAACAGGGACACTATGATGGGAGTAGAGACTGAAACAGGGACACTGTGATGGGAGTAGAGACTGAAACAAGGAGACTGTGATGGGAGTAGAGACTCAAACAGGGGCAGTGTGATGGGAGTAGAGACTGAAACAGGGACACTGTGATGGGAGTAGAGACTGAAACAGAGACACTGTGATGGGAGTAGAGACTGAAACAGGGAGACTGTAATTGGAGTAGAGACTCAAACAGGGACACTGTGATTGGAGTAGAGACTGAAACATGGACACTGTGATGGGAGTAGAGACTGAAACAGGGACACTGTGATTGGAGTAGAGACTGAAACAGGGAGACTATAATGGGAGTAGAGACTGAAATAAGGAGACTGTGATTGGAGTAGAGACTGAAACAGGGATGCTGTGATGGGAGTAGAGACTGAAACAGGGAGACTGTGATGGGAGTAGAGACTGAAACAGGGATAATTTGACTGGAGTAGAGACTGAAACAGGGATACTGTGATGGGAGTAGAGACTGAAACAGGGATACTGTGATGGGAGTAGAGACTGAAACAGGGAGACTGTGATGGGAGTAGAGACTTAAATAGGGACACTGTGATTGGAGTAGAAACTGAAATAGGGACCCTGTGATGGGAGTAGAGACTGAAATAGGGACACTGTGATGGGAGTAGAGACTGAATCAGGGAGACTGTGATGGGAGTAGAGACTGAAACAGGGAGACTGTGATGGGGGTAGAGACTGAAACTGGGATACTGTGATTGGAGTAGAGACTGAAATAGGGACACTGTGATGGGAGTAGAGACTGAAATAGAGACACTGTGATTGGAGTAGAGACTGAAACAGGGAGACTGTGATGAGAGTAGAGACTGAAACAGGGATACTGTGATCGGAGTAGAGACTGAAACAGGGATACTGTGATTGGAGTAGAGACTGAAACAGGGATACTGTGATGATAGTAGAGACTGAAACAGGGAGACTGTGATGGGAGTAGAGACTGAAACAGGGACACTGTGATGGGAGTAGAGACTGAAACAAGGAGACTGTGATGGGAGTAGAGACTCAAACAGGGGCAGTGTGATGGGAGTAGAGACTGAAACAGGGACACTGTGATGGGAGTAGAGACTGAAACAGAGACACTGTGTTGGGAGTAGAGACTGAAACAGGGAGACTGTAATTGGAGTAGAGACTCAAACAGGGACACTGTGATTGGAGTAGAGACTGAAACATGGACACTGTGATGGGAGTAGAGACTGAAACAGGGACACTGTGATTGGAGTAGAGACTGAAACAAGGAGACTGTGATGGGAGTAGAGACTCAAACAGGGGCAGTGTGATGGGAGTAGAGACTGAAACAGGGACACTGTGATGGGAGTAGAGACTGAAACAGAGACACTGTGATGGGAGTAGAGACTGAAACAGGGAGACTGTAATTGGAGTAGAGACTCAAACAGGGACACTGTGATTGGAGTAGAGACTGAAACATGGACACTGTGATGGGAGTAGAGACTGAAACAGGGACACTGTGATTGGAGTAGAGACTGAAACAGGGAGACTATAATGGGAGTAGAGACTAAAATAGGCAGACTGTGATTGGAGTAGAGACTGAAACAGGGATACTGTGATGGGAGTAGAGACTGAAACAGGGAGACTGTGATGGGAGTAGAGACTGAAACAGGGATACTGTGATTGGAGTAGAGACTGAAACAGGGATACTGTGATGGGAGTAGAGACTGAAACAGGGAGACTGTGATGGGAGTAGAGACTTAAATAGGGACACTGTGATTGGAGTAGAAACTGAAATAGGGACCCTGTGATGGGAGTAGAGACTGAAATAGGGACACTGTGATGGGAGTAGAGACTGAAACAGGGAGACTGTGATGGGAGTAGAGACTGAAACAGGGAGACTGTGATGGGGGTAGAGACTGAAACTGGGATACTGTAATTGGAGTAGAGACTGAAATAGGGACACTGTGATGGGAGTAGAGACTGAAATAGAGACACTGTGATTGGAGTAGAGACTGAAACAGGGATACTGTGATTGGAGTAGAGACTGAAACAGGGATACTGTGATGATAGTAGAGACTGAAACAGGGAGACTGTGATGGGAGTAGAGACTGAAACAGGGACACTGTGATGGGAGTAGAGACTGAAACAAGGAGACTGTGATGGGAGTAGAGACTCAAACAGGGGCAGTGTGATGGGAGTAGAGACTGAAACAGGGACACTGTGATGGGAGTAGAGACTGAAACAGAGACACTGTGATGGGAGTAGAGACTGAAACAGGGAGACTGTAATTGGAGTAGAGACTCAAACAGGGACACTGTGATTGGAGTAGAGACTGAAACATGGACACTGTGATGGGAGTAGAGACTGAAACAGGGACACTGTGATTGGAGTAGAGACTGAAACAAGGAGACTGTGATGGGAGTAGAGACTCAAACAGGGGCAGTGTGATGGGAGTAGAGACTGAAACAGGGACACTGTGATGGGAGTAGAGACTGAAACAGAGACACTGTGATGGGAGTAGAGACTGAAACAGGGAGACTGTAATTGGAGTAGAGACTCAAACAGGGACACTGTGATTGGAGTAGAGACTGAAACATGGACACTGTGATGGGAGTAGAGACTGAAACAGGGACACTGTGATTGGAGTAGAGACTGAAACAGGGAGACTATAATGGGAGTAGAGACTGAAATAGGGAGACTGTGATTGGAGTAGAGACTGAAACAGGGATACTGTGATGGGAGTAGAGACTGAAACAGGGAGACTTTGATGGGAGTAGAGACTGAAACAGGGATACTGTGATTGGAGTAGAGACTGAAACTGGGATACTGTGATGGGAGTAGAGACTGAAACAGGGAGACTGTGATGGGAGTAGAGACTTAAATAGGGACACTGTGATTGGAGTAGAAACTGAAATAGGGACCCTGTGATGGGAGTAGAGACTGAAATAGGGACACTGTGATGGGAGTAGAGACTGAAACAGGGAGACTGTGATGGGAGTAGAGACTGAAACAGGGAGACTGTGGGGGGGGGGGTAGAGACTGAAACTGGGATACTGTGATTGGAGTAGAGACTGAAATAGGGACACTGTGATGGGAGTAGAGACTGAAATAGAGACACTGTGATTGGAGTAGAGACTGAAACAGGGAGACTGTGATGAGAGTAGAGACTGAAACAGGGATACTGTGATCGGAGTAGAGACTGAAACAGGGATGCTGTGATTGGAGTAGAGACTGAAACAGGGATACTGTGATGATAGTAGAGACTGAAACAGGGAGACTGTGATGGGAGTAGAGACTGAAACAGGGACACTGTGATGGGAGTAGAGACTGAAACAAGAAGACTGTGATGGGAGTAGAGACTCAAACAGGGGCAGTGTGATGGGAGTAGAGACTGAAACAGGGACACTGTGATGGGAGTAGAGACTGAAACAGAGACACTGTGATGGGAGTAGAGACTGAAACAGGGAGACTGTAATTGGAGTAGAGACTCAAACAGGGACACTGTGATTGGAGTAGAGACTGAAACATGGACACTGTGATGGGAGTAGAGACTGAAACAGGGACACTGTGATTGGAGTAGAGACTGAAACAGGGAGACTATAATGGGAGTAGAGACTGAAATAGGGAGACTGTGATTGGAGTAGAGACTGAAACAGGGATACTGTGATGGGAGTAGAGACTGAAACAGGGAGACTGTGATGGGAGTAGAGACTGAAACAGGGATACTGTGATTGGAGTAGAGACTGAAACAGGGATACTGTGATGGGAGTAGAGACTGAAACAGGGATACTGTGATGGGAGTAGAGACTGAAACAGGGAGACTGTGATGGGAGTAGAGACTTAAATAGGGACACTGTGATTGGAGTAGAAACTGAAATAGGGACCCTGTGATGGGAGTAGAGACTGAAATAGGGACACTGTGATGGGAGTAGAGACTGAAACAGGGAGACTGTGATGGGAGTAGAGACTGAAACAGGGAGACTGTGATGGGGGTAGAGACTGAAACTGGGATACTGTGATTGGAGTAGAGACTGAAATAGGGACACTGTGATGGGAGTAGAGACTGAAATAGAGACACTGTGATTGGAGTAGAGACTGAAACAGGGAGACTGTGATGAGAGTAGAGACAAACAGGGATACTGTGATCGGAGTAGAGACTGAAACAGGGATACTGTGATTGGAGTAGAGACTGAAACAGGGATTCAGTGATGATAGTAGAGACTGAAACAGGGAGACTGTGATGGGAGTAGAGACTGAAACAGGGATACTGTGATGGGAGTAGAGACTGAAACAGGGATACTGTGATGGGAGTAGAGACTGAAACAGGGAGACTGTGATGGGAGTAGAGACTGAAACAGGGAGACTATCATGGGAGTAGAGACTGAAATAGGGACACATGTTTTGGAAAAAGGGGTCCAATTAGAGCATCCTGATTATGTGGAGTGGCAGAGATGGTTCGGTGAATCAAGGAAACTGTTATTTGAAACAGAGTTGAATAAACACTCTGTATCGAAGAGAGAGAGAGGGGGGGGGGGTACTTAATCTCTGTGATGGAAAACAGGAGCAAGTTAAGATATTATAGGTAAAGAGGAAAAAAGTAAAGATATTATAAAGTAAACAATTATAAAGTAAAGGTATTATATGTTAAACAGGATAAAGTAAAGATATAAGGTAAATATGAGAAAGTATAGATATTGTTAGGGAATATTGGAGAAAGTAAAGATAGTGTCAGGGAAAACTGAAGAAAATAAAGATATTAAAAGGGAAAAGAGCAGAATAAAATTATAATGCAGTGGGTACAGGGTGTTTAAAAGACTGCAATAAAAGGACGTTGCAATAAATAAAATGGAGTAAAATGACACTTGAAGAAGCAGCCGGCGAGTAGGAGGAAACCCCGACACAGTTACATCAATAGAAAAACATGCTTCTATCTGCCCCTAACATAGACACATAGACACACTACCTTGACAATGGACTGGTTTATCCCATAATCCATTATTCATCCGGCTGTTATCTTGGCCCCCCTGTGTATCTGTTTTTGTGCCAAATTTCCGCCATTTATCAGATTTCCGTCATCTTTTTTTGTTTTGATTTCTTTTTGTTAGCTCCGGAGATCTGATTAAATGCTCATCAATCTATCAGTCTGTATAAACACACGCGCGCGCATATATATATATATATATATATATATATATATATATATATATATATATATACACACACACATTCTCTCTCTCACACACACACACATCTCTCCAAACACTTGCATAAAGCAATACGAAAATTACCCTAACCCGTACACCCCCGCGAAAGTTGACTCTGCCGAATAAAGACAAGAAAATGAAAACATCAACCAAAGAGATGATCAACAAGTACTCCACAGCGCAAATGAATGGGTATACTTGTAGCTTTGGTTGGGCCCTTTATGGGTAGGAGTCTAGCACACTCACTGCCTGGCTGGACTTAAAGATAAGAGCACCATATCCGGTATCGCTTTCTTCTAGAATGTGACCTTTCCATGGTGAGAATTTCGCTACACTTTTATATTAGGCATGTAGCCCCATGCATCCAATTTCAACATGTCTGTGTCTCTCTTTGTCATAACCCAACACTTCGATGCGTCCTGCTTGGGTGTCTCCTCTGTAGGAACCACCAGCATCTAGCTATAGGAGTTATGGGGTACACTTCATGCTGGAGATACACCAGAGGACTAAATTGTTACAAATGCTCTACTGGTGGGGTTTTAATACATACAATCTCACTTTATAGTAAGTAAAACAACTTGATCTTGATCCTTCCAGTGTCGCTAGAAGTAAAACAACTTGATCTTGATCCTTCCAGCGTCGCTAGAAGTAAAACAACTTGATCTTGATCTGTCCAACGACGCTAGAAGTAAAACAACTTGATCTTGATCTGTCCAACGACGCTAGAAGTAAAACAACTTGATCTTGATCCTTCCAGCGTCGCTAGAAGTAAAACAACTTGATCTTGATCTGTCCAACGACGCTAGAAGTAAAACAACTTGATCTTGATCTGTCCAACGACGCTAGAAGTAAAACAACTTGATCTTGATCCTTCCAACGTCGCTAGGAGTAAAACAACTTGATCTTGATCACTCCAACGTCGCTAGAAGTAAAACAACTTGATTTTGATCTTTCCAATGACGCTAGACGTAAAACAACTTGATCTTGATCTGTCCAACGACGCTAGACGTAAAACAACTTGATCATGATCTTTCCAACGTCGCTAGAAGTAAAACAACTTGATCTGTCCAACGACACTAGAAGTAAAACAACTTGATCTTGATCTTTCCAACGTCGCTAGAAGTAAAACAACTTGATCTTGATCTGTCCAACGACACTAGAAGTAAAACAACTTGATCTTGATCTTTCCAACGACACTAGAAGTAAAACAACTTGATCTTGATCCTTCCAACGTCGCTAGAAGTAAAACAACTTGATCTTGATCTTCCCAACGACGCTAGAAGCAAAACAACTTGATCTTGATCCTTCCAACGTCGCTAGAAGTAAAATAACTAGATCTTGATCTTTCCAACGTCGCTAGAAGTAAAACAACTTGATCTTGATCTTTCCAACGTCGCTAGGAGTAAAACAACTTGATCTTGATCTTTCCAACGTCGCTAGAAGTAAAATAACTTGATCTTGATCCTTCCAATGTCGTTAAAGTAAAACAACTTGATCTTGATCTTTCCAACGACGTTAGAAGAAAAACAACTTGATCTTGATCTTTCCAACGACGTTAGAAGTAAAACAACTTGATCTTGATCCTTCCAACGTCGCTAGAAGTAAAATAACTTGATCTTGATCTTTCCAACGTCGCTAGAAGTAAAACAACTTGATCTTGATCTTTCCAACGTCGCTAGGAGTAAAACAACTTGATCTTGATCTTTCCAACGTCGCTAGAAGTAAAACAACTTGATCGTGATCTTTCCAACGACGTTAGAAGTAAAACAACTTAATCTTGATCCTTCCAATGTCGCTAGAAGTAAAACAACTTGATCTTGATCCTTCCAATGTCGTTAAAGTAAAACAACTTGATCTTGATCCTTCCAATGTCGCTAGAAGTAAAACAACTTAATCTTGATTTTTCCAATGTCGCTAGAAGTAAAACAACTTAATCTTGATCCTTCCAATGTCGCTAGATGTAAAACAACTTGATCGTGATCTTTCCAACGTCGCTAGAAGTAAAACAACTTGATCTTGATCCTTCCAATGTCGTTAAAGTAAAACAACTTGATCTTGATCTTTCCAACGACGTTAGAAGTAAAACAACTTGATCTTGATCTTTCCAACGACGTTAGAAGTAAAACAACTTGATCTTGATCCTTCCAATGTCGTTAAAGTAAAACAACATGATCTTGATCCTTCCAATGTCGTTAAAGTAAAACAACTTGATCCTGTTCTTTCCAACGTCGCTAGAAGTAAAACAACTTGATCTTGATCTTTCCAACGTCGCTAGAAGTAAAACAACTTGATCTTTCCAATGTCGTTAAAGTAAAACAACTTGATCTTGATCTTTCCAACGTCGCTAGAAGTAAAACAACTTGATCTTGATCTTTCCAACGTCGTTAAAGTAAAACAACTTGATCTTGATCTTTCTAACGATTTTAGAAGTAAAACAACTTGATCTTGATCTTTCCAACGTCGCTAGAAGTAAAACAACTTGATCTTGATCTTTCCAACGTCGTTAAAGTAAAACAACTTGATCTTGATCTTTCCAACGTCGCTAGGAGTAAAACAACTTGATCTTGATCTTTCCAACGTCGCTAGAAGTAAAACAACTTGATCTTGATCCTTCCAATGTCGTTAAAGTAAAACAACTTGATCTTGATCTTTCCAACGTCGCTAGAAGTAAAACAACTTGATCGTGATCTTTCCAACGTCGCTAGAAGTAAAACAACTTGATCTTGATCCTTCCAATGTCGTTAAAGTAAAACAACGTGATCTTGATCCTTCCAATGTCGTTAAAGTAAAACAACTTGATCTTGATCTTTCCAACGTCGTTAAAGTAAAACAACTTGATCTTGATCCTTCCAATGTCGTTAAAGTAAAACAACTTGATCTTGATCCTTCCAATGTCGTTAAAGTAAAACAACTTGATCTTGATCCTTCCAATGTCGTTAAAGTAAAACAACTTGATCTTGATCCTTCCAATGTCGTTAAAGTAAAACAACTTGATCTTGATCCTTCCAGCGTCTAGACGTAAACCAACTTGATTTTGATACTTCTTGGATCGCTAGACGTTGAACAATATCATCTTCATCCTTCTAGCGTCGCTAGACATTGAACAATATCATCTTCATCCTTCTAGCGTCGCTAGACATTGAACAATATCATCTTCATCCTTCTAGCGTCGCTAGACATTGAACAATATCATCTTCATCCTTCTAGCGTCGCTAGACATTGAACAATATCATCTTCATCCTTCTAGCGTCGCTAGACATTGAACAATATTATCTTCATCCTTCTAGCGTCGCTAGACATTGAACAATATCATCTTCATCCTTCTAGCGTCGCTAGACATTGAACAATATCATCTTCATCCTTCTAGCGTCGCTAGACATTGAACAATATCATCTTATTCCTTCTAGCGTCGCTAGACGTTGAACAATATCATCTTATTCCTTCTAGCGTCGCTAGACGTTGAACAATATCATCTTCATCCTTCTAGCGTCGCTAGACGTTGAACAATATCATCTTCATCCATCTAGCGTCGCTAGACGTTGAACAATATCATCTTCATCCTTCTAGCGTCGCTGGACGTTGAACATTATCATCTTCATCCTTCTAGCGTCGCTAGACGTTGAACAATATCATCTTCATCCTTCTAGCGTCGCTAGACATTGAACAATATCATCTTCATCCTTCTAGCGTCGCTAGACGTTGAACAATATCATCTTCATCCTTCTAGCGTCGCTAGACATTGAACAATATCATCTTCATCCTTCTAGCGTCGCTAGACGTTGAACAATATCATCTTCATCCTTTAAGCGTCGCTTGACGTCTCGTATTGCTTTTGCCACCCATCTGTATTCTTGTTAAGATATTCGAACTTATCAAATGTAAATATGCCCTCTAACTTTGCTTCTCTTATCAGTGTTCTTTTCAGTGTCTCCGTAAGCCTTCCTCTTCTCTGTATCCTGGTTTCTTACAGATAAGAGCCTGTTTTGAAATTATTGTATTATATCTTCTCAACACATGCCCGTCACATCCATCTTATCCTGCTAAAAGTCAAAGAACTACTGCATTATAATATTGCATGGTGTCGGATCTGATCGATCATAGCTGGGCCTTACAAATCTCTTTCTACCTGTCAAAGGCCTCTCTATTTCTCTCTTTAATTATCATAAACAACGACTCCATCTTTATTTCTAATTATCACAAACCTCTCCTCCCCTCTGTTTAATTATCACATTTCTGTTCAACTTTCTCACTAATTAGAACATACACGCTATAAACTATACAAGTACACAGGGTTATGGTTGTATGTATTTTTGTATCTCGAACTTTCCCCATAATAAATTATAATCATGTACCTTTCCAGACGTCGATTTCGATCCTGATCGACGGCTTCCGGGTTCACCCAGCCTTAAATAGGTACAGAATTTTTTTTTTCTGGGAAAGTAAAGCGACACGGGCCTAATACCGACCACATTACCCCAACAATCATGTGCCCAAGGTCTGTAAAAATTATAGTTACTAACACCAAATTCCCTATATGCCACTTGGCGTGACGGAGCTCATTACTTTTTATGTACCTTTCCAACAGGCATAGATAATTATGTCTCCACACAACCTTCATTGTTTTCAATGTTTCTCTTATTACCTCTCTAGCAAATTATTTTATTAAACTGTCTGATATCTTTTGCGCTCACATTTCCTCTATCTTTCCATATTTCATTTTCTCCTATTATCACATTTTCCGGCTTTTCCTTTCTAAAAACATGGCTAAAAAGTGACGATGGTTTTCTCCCGATGGTTTTCTCCCGATGTCTACAGAAACTTTCTGTTTGCCATGGCCTTATTTACAACGTGCTCACTTATATCCGCTCCTCACTTATATCCGTTCCTCACTTATATCCGTTCCTCACTTATATCCGTTCCTCACATATATCCGTTCCTCACATATATCCGTTCCTCACTTATATCCGTTCCTCACATATATCCGTTCCTCACTTATATCTGTCCGTGATTTGTATTGTCAGCTTTCTTCCGTGAAACCGATTCCAAAAAATGTTCCTCTCTGTTGTCAACAATTTACTTTCTATTAAATCAATACTAGTTTTGTTATATAATTGAAGAATTCTTGTCCTTATCTCTATGGTCTCATCAGGGTTGCCGTAATATCCTTTTTATTCTTTGAAACGCAGCTCTTGCCGTTATAAATACACATATTTATTGTATCTTCATATTTTTACCCTCCTCTCTAATTTCCACAAACACACTACATTTACCCTAATTTTGATCACGCCCATCTATCTCTTCTTTCAATCTCTTCTTTCTATCCCTCATCCTGCCAAGATTGTGTAGAGATGCCGCTTTAGAGAACCCTTCCACCACACCACAGAGTGAGGCTAACCACACTTCAGCAGCGCCAAGCTCTTTCCCCACAAACACGTATTTGTCTCTTACTCCAGCAATATCAGCGCCCAACAAAGGCTCTCTGTGTGGCCTCCACCAACCCTCGGTATTAGACCACTTGTTCCCTGACTATTAATCACTCGTGATGCCGCTCGTATTGCGTTCTCTCTGTTCATTCATTCACACCTTATATGCCTCCTTGAGCTACTTTGTTCATTACTGCCAGCACAAACCATATTTCTTCGTCTGTCAGACTGTCTTCCTGTCTGTCTATTAGACACTTTCTTCTATTTGACTACCTTAACTTGTCTAATTTGAGTATCCCTGTGCCTTTTAATTAGACAGTTTCCTCTATTTGACCCATCTGTGTTTTTTTGTCTATTCATCATCATCATCATCATCATCGAGTGCCGTCTCTGCAACGAAGGTTGGCTACCATACCGTAGTGTATGTGATGTAGGTGATGTTAGACTATAGTGTATGTGATGTTAGACTATAGTGTATGTGATGTAGGTGATGTGAGTCTGTAGTGTATGTGATGTAGGTGATGTTAGACTATAGTGTATGTGATGTAAGTGGTGTGACTCTGTAGTATATGTGATGTAGGTGATGTGAGTCTGTAGTGTATGTGATGTAGGTGATGTGAGTCTGTAGTGTATGTGATGTAGGTGATGTTAGACTATAGTGTATGTGATGTAGGTGGTGTGACTCTGTAGTATATGTGATGTAGGTGATGTGAGTCTGTAGTGTATGTGATGTAGGTGATGTTAGACTGTAGTGTATGTGATGTAGGTGGTGTGAGTCTGTAGTGTATATGATGTAGGTGATGTGAGTCTGTAGTATATGTGACGTAGGTGATGCATGTGATATAGGCAATGAGAGTCTGAAGTGTATATGATGTTGGCAGTGTATGTGATGTAGGCAGTGTGAGTCAGATTTGTATGTGATGTAGGTGGTGTATGTGATGAAGGCAGTGTGAGTCTGAAGTGTATATGATGTCGGCAGTGTATGTGATGTAGGTAGTGTGAGTCAGAAGTGTATGTGCTGTAGGTAGTGTGAATCAGTAGTGTATGTGATGTAGGCAGTGTATGTGATATAAGCAGTGTAAGTCAGTAGTATATGTGATGAAGGCAGTGTTTGTGATGTAGATAACATATATAAATCATGTGATGGTTGTGGTGTATTTAGTGCAGCGTATTGTATGTAGTGTAAAGTAGTATCTGTACTACCAGTAAGTCTGTAATATACTTACAATATGAATTATGAATTAATATAAATGCAATAGGTTACAAATGTGTGAAGAATTTACTTTGGAGATGTGGTTGAATGTAATGATGTTCTCATTGCTACCAATTACCACCTTCCTCTTTGCTTCAATGTTCCCATTGCTACCAATTACCACCTTCCTCTTTGCTTCAATGTTCTCATTGCTACCAATTACCACCTTCCTCTTTGCTTCAATGTTCCCATTGCTACCAATTACCACCTTCCTCTTTGCTTCAATGTTCTCATTGCTACCAATTACCACCTTCCTCTTTGCTTCAATGTTCCCATTGCTACCAATTACCACCTTCCTCTTTGCTTCAATGTTCTCATTGCTACCAATTACCACCTTCCTCTTTGCTTCAATGTTCCCATTGCTACCAATTACCACCTTCCTCTTTGCTTCAATGTTCTCATTGCTACCAATTACCACCTTCCTCTTTGCTTCAATGTTCTCATTGCTACCAATTACCACCTTCCTCTTTGCTTCAATGTTCTCATTGCTACCAATTACCACCTTCCTCTTTGGTTCAATGTTCTCATTGCTACCAATTACCACCTTCCTCTTTGCTTCAATGTTCCCATTGCTACCAATTACCACCTTCCTCTTTGCTTCAATGTTCTCATTGCTACCAATTACCACCTTCCTCTTTGCTTCAATGTTCCCATTGCTACCAATTACCACCTTCCTCTTTGCTTCAATGTTCTCATTGCTACCAATTACCACCTTCCTCTTTGCTTCAATGTTCTCATTGCTACCAATTACCACCTTCCTCTTTGCTTCAATGTTCTCATTGCTACCAATTACCACCTTCCTCTTTGCTTCAATGTTCTCATTGCTACCAATTACCACCTTCCTCTTTGCTTCAATGTTCTCATTGCTACCAATTACCACCTTCCTCTTTGGTTCAATGTTCCCATTTACAGATCGACCAGGGAGGGTTGGTTTTACCAGAGAGAGACTATTACCTTAACAAGACCATCTCAGAGGACAAGGTAATTCTCTTACACATTTTGATATATTTCTCACTGACTTTTCCCTGATCTCACTCCAAATCTATCTTCCCATCTCTTTATTTATAACGTTCTCTTCCTTAATCTGGCACAGGCACACACACACACACACACAGATTCTCTTACACATTTTGATATATTTCTCACTGACTTTTCCCTGATCTCACTCCAAATCTATCTTCCCATCTCTTTATTTATAACTTTCTCTTCCTTAATGTGGCACAGGCACACACACACACACACACACACACAGATTCTCTTACACATTTTGATATATTTCTCAATGACTTTTCCCTGATCTCACTCCAAATCTATCTTCCCATCTCTTTATTTATAACTTTCTCTTCCTTAATGTGGCACAGGCACACACACACACACACACACACACACAGATTCTCTTACACATTTTGATATATTTCTCACTGACTTTTCCCTGATCTCACTCCAAATCTATCTTCCCATCTCTTTATTTATAACTTTCTCTTCCTTAATGTGGCACAGGCACACACACACACACACACACACAGATTCTCTTACACATTTTGATATATTTCTCACTGACTTTTCCCTGATCTCACTCCAAATCTATCTTCCCATCTCTTTATTTATAACTTTCTCTTCCTTAATCTGGCACAGGCACACACACACACACACACACAGATTCTCTTACACATTTTGATATATTTCTCACTGACTTTTCCCTGATCTCACTCCAAATCTATCTTCCCATCTCTTTATTTATAACTTTCTCTTCCTTAATGTGGCACAGGCACACACACACACACACACACAGATTCTCTTACACATTTTGATATATTTCTCACTGACTTTTCCCTGATCTCACTCCAAATCTATCTTCCCATCTCTTTATTTATAACTTTCTCTTCCTTAATGTGGCACAGGCACACACACACACACACACAGAGATTCTCTTACACATTTTGATATATTTCTCACTGACTTTTCCCTGATCTCACTCCAAATCTATCTTCCCATCTCTTTATTTATAACTTTCTCTTCCTTAATCTGGCACAGGCACACACACACACACACACACAGATTCTCTTACACATTTTGATATATTTCTCACTGACTTTTCCCTGATCTCACTCCAAATCTATCTTCCCATCTCTTTATTTATAACTTTCTCTTCCTTAATCTGGCACAGGCACACACACACACACACACACAGATTCTCTTACACATTTTGATATATTTCTCACTGACTTTTCCCTGATCTCACTCCAAATCTATCTTCCCATCTCTTTATTTATAACTTTCTCTTCCTTAATCTGGCACAGGCACACACACACACACACACAGATTCTCTTACACATTTTGATATATTTCTCACTGACTTTTCCCTGATCTCACTCCAAATCTATCTTCCCATCTCTTTATTTATAACTTTCTCTTCCTTAATCTGGCACAGGCACACACACACACACACACACACACACACACACAGATTCTCTTACACATTTTGATATATTTCTCACTGACTTTTCCCTGATCTCACTCCAAATCTATCTTCCCATCTCTTTATTTATAACTTTCTCTTCCTTAATCTGGCACAGGCACACACACACACACACACACAGATTCTCTTACACATTTTGATATATTTCTCACTGACTTTTCCCTGATCTCACTCCAAATCTATTTTCCCATCTCTTTATTTATAACTTTCTCTTCCTTAATCTGGCACAGGCACACACACACACACACACATACACACACAGATTCTCTTACACATTTTGATATATTTCTCACTGACTTTTCCCTGATCTCACTCCAAATCTATCTTCCCATCTCTTTATTTATAACTTTCTCTTCCTTAATCTGGCACAGGCACACACACACACACACAGATTCTCTTACACATTTTGATATATTTCTCACTGACTTTTCCCTGATCTCACTCCAAATCTATCTTCCCATCTCTTTATTTATAACTTTCTCTTCCTTAATCTGGCACAGGCACACACACACACACACACACACACACACACACACACACACAGATTCTCTTACACATTTTGATATATTTCTCACTGACTTTTCCCTGATCTCACTCCAAATCTATTTTCCCATCTCTTTATTTATAACTTTCTCTTCCTTAATCTGGCACAGGCACACACACACACACACACAGATTCTCTTACACATTTTGATATATTTCTCACTGACTTTTCCCTGATCTCACTCCAAATCTATCTTCCCATCTCTTTATTTATAACTTTCTCTTCCTTAATGTGGCACAGGCACAGGCACACACACACACACACACACAGAGATTCTCTTACACATTTTGATATATTTCTCACTGACTTTTCCCTGATCTCACTCCAAATCTATCTTCCCATCTCATTATTTATAACTTTCTCTTCCTTAATGTGGCACAGGCACACACACACACACACACACAGATTCTCTTACACATTTTGATATATTTCTCACTGACTTTTCCCTGATCTCACTCCAAATCTATTTTCCCATCTCTTTATTTATAACTTTCTCTTCCTTAATCTGGCACAGGCACACACACACACACACACACACACACAGATTCTCTTACACATTTTGATATATTTCTCACTGACTTTTCCCTGATCTCACACAGACTCTCTAACTCTCATTTCATTTTTGTGACCTCTCTCTCTCTTTCTATCATTCCCTAGTTTAAAATCTTACACTCTCTCCCTTCTTTATTCATTCTGCCTCTCTTTGTGTCAGTGTTTTATTTGCTATTTTATTGATTAATTTTTTTCAAAATATCTGCTTCTTCAATGATCATTTGATTGATTGGTTATTTTACCATTCATTGAATGATTGTCCTGAAATCTGTTCATCTTCTTCCTTTTCATTTCTTTAAACCTTAATAGCAGACCCATTCATTGATTACTTGCCCCATATACTAAATTAGTTACCCTTTATAAACAATGTATTTATATATTTATTATTATTTTTGATCATGCTGGTAAAGATTACATCGACTATTGATTTCCCCTTATTTAGCGATTGATTTAAATAACCAATATTCTTTTAGAATTTTGTTTCAGATTGATAACCCAGATGTTCTTATAAAATAAACAAATTAAATTATCAAATAAAATAATAATAATAATGAAGTAATTAGTTTCAAACTAATGCAGCCTGTAGTAAAATTTGTTTCTATATTTGTCAACAAACATTGAAATTATTCAGTTACGGAATGCTTTTCCGTCTATTATTTAATTAATTTACGTGAAGTAAAAGCATTATATGTGTTTGAATATGGATCAGTAGTGGCCAATTGGTTAGTGCACTAAATTATGATTAGAGGATTCCAATTTCAATTCCCAGAGGTGACATTTATTTCTGGACCAACACATTCTCTAAAAATTGGTACTGAAGATTTTTTTTGTAAATTTATTTTTATTTGGGGGAGCGGAGGAAGGGAGGGGGCATATTGTGACCTGACATGAGACCTCTGATCACTGTGCCATTGATTAATGAAAGTATGGTCACTAACATCATATGTCATAGGGTATGGAGAGAACCCTTTACACATGTGTTGTATACAATAAGTACGAATGTGTTCTCTTCATTCAGGTTCTGTCTGCATACCTCAAATACATGATTGATGTTTTCACGCTCCTGGGAGCCCCCAACAAAACATTCACAAGAGAAAGCATGATTGATGTTATTCAGTTTGAGACTGAAATTGCTAACGTGAGTGCTTCCATTTGTGTGTGTCTGTGTTTTGTTATGTGTTGTGGCTGTCTAGAAAATAGAACTGGCATAGAAATATCTTTCAGGGGTAATTACAAGTTTTTTTCTGTGCATCACAAGACACAGTGGGCTGGAAAGAACAACAATGACGGGCATTGTTTCTGGAAGATGAGAGAGAGGCAGACCAAGAAGAGGGTGGTTTCAAGACATCAGAAAGATCTAGCACATGACAGCAGAAGTAGTGGGAGATCTGGTTAGAGAGAGAGATTATTTTCAATGGGCTGTGATGAGTGCAACATTCTGCAAAGGACATGTGACCTGATGATGAAGATGATGGGTGTCTAGAATTTCTGAGTGTGAGATATGATTTTTTTCTTTACAGTCATTTCCTGGTTGAAGAATGTTAAGAATATAATTAAAAACGAAAAAAAACATTTTAAAAAGGTATGGTTGCAGTTAGGGAGCCGTGTTAGATCAGTGGTTAGTGAACTGGACTACAAATGACAAGAGGTAAGGTTCAATCCCAACCGACGGCTTCCGGGTTCACCCAGCCTGAAATGGGTACCGGATTTTTTTCTGGGAAAGTAAAGCGGCACGGGCGTAATACCGACCACATTACCCCAAAAATCATGTGCTGAAGGTATGAAGAATATAGGGTCACTAGCACCATATTTCCTATACGCCACTTGGCTGATGGGGCACTTTACTTTACTTTTTTTTATGGTTGCAGTTGTGCAGTCTAGAAGGTCAACTCAGATAGTGTTGATGTAGCATTTAAGAGGCATTTGATCCTAGACCTTTGGTCACAATGTTAAGGCTGTTTAGTGTTTTGTCATTTGATGTCACAAAGTTTGAGTCTAAGGTACCGTAATAGAGCTTTTGGGGTGAAGGCAGTCAGTGACTCATAGCTAATTGTCTGCAGTTATGATCAGTGAACTACAGCTGACCAAGATACTACTCTTCTGTTGTGAGCCTGAGACTAACCATTACTAGGGATCAAAAAGGGTAGACAACCCAGGAACAAAAAAATAGCATAGTGAGGTTGCATGTGTTGGACTGAAAAGCTGATAGATCATAGTTTATTATAAACCACAATACAGCACATCTATGTTCATTGAAAACCACAATACAGCACATCTATGTTCATTGAAAACCACAATACAGCACATCTATGTCATTGAAAACCACAATACAGCACATCTATGTTCATTGAAAACCACAATATAGCACATCTATGTTCATTGAAAACCACAATATAGCATAGCTATGTCCATTGAAAAGCTCATAAATCACTTCTTGCTGTAAACCCACAATAAGGCATTTCTAAATCATAAATGAAACAAGTGAGTAGATTCAAATACCTCAGATCAATAATAACATGAGATACACTGCAGAAATTAGAAGCAGAATAGGACAAGAAAAGACAGAATTCCATAATATGAAAAACATCCTATATAATAAATAATTGTCAGTTAATGTTAGAAAATGTGTCCTGTAGTGCTACTTTGAACCTGTTCTACTATATGGAAGTTAGTCATGGACAATAAGCAAGACAGTGAAAAGAATATTAGAGGCAGCTGAGATCTGGTTTATCACTAGAGTGCTATGAATTCCATGGATAGCAAAAATTACAAATGAAGAATGTTTAAAACTAGTTGGAGAAACTAGGAATATCATCAAAATCATAAGGAAGAGACAATCTACACTTATTGGACATGTCATACGAACAGAAGTAAGTAAAGTAAAGAGCCCCCATCATGCCAAGTACCCAAAAAAATCTGGTACCCATTTAAGACTGGGTGAACCCAGAAGCCGTCGGTTGGGATCGAACCCTACCTCTTGTCCTTTGTAGTCCAGTTCACTAACCACTGAGCTATCGCGGCTCCCATGCAAACAGAAGGCATTAAGAATAATATAACAGTGGGTAGAATAAATGGAAAGAAGAGCAGAGGAAAACCAAGAGAAAAAAATATTGAACAGCTTATCCAAATGACATAATAAAAGATCACTGACTGAAATTATGACATGCATAAAGGACCGAATAGTGTGGAGAGAGATGATTACCTATGCTGACCAGCATGACACCTGATGATGATGATGATGATGAGCTCATAAATCACAGTTTGCTGTAAACTACAATACACAGTACTTATTTTGTTTAATGAGTTATTCAGTTTAATGTGTGATTTATTCAGTTTAATGTGTGATTTATTCAGTTTAATGTGTGATTTATTCAGTTTAATGTGTGATTTATTCAGTTTAATGTGTGATTTATTCAGTTTAGTTTATAATTTATTCAGTTTAATGTAGGATTTATTCAGTTAAGTTTAGGATTTATTCACTTTAGTGTATGATTTATTCAGTTTAATGATTTATTCTGTTTAGTGTATGATTTTTTTCAGTTTAGTGATTTACTCAGTTTAATGTATGATTTATTCAGTTTAGTGACTTATTCAGTTTAGTGTGGGATTTATTCTGTTTAGTGTATGATTTATTCTGTTTAGTGTATGATTTATTCTGTTTAGTGTATGATTTATTCTGTTTAGTGTATGATTTATTCAGTTTAGTGTATGATTTATTCAGTTCAATGTATAATTTTTTTCTAGTTTAGTGACTTATTCAGTTTAGTGTAGGATTTATTCTGTTTAGTGTATGATTTATTCAGTTTATGATGGTAATGATGTGCTGTTTTCATTTCCCAGTAACTCAGACACTAAATAGTGTATTTGCTGATTTTCTATTGGATTACAAAGCAGCAAATTATTGCAAAAAATTATCTCTGATAATTCTAAGGGTGTCTCTCTTTGTTCCAGATTACAATGCCCATGGAAGATCGACGGGATGAGACCAAGATCTATCACATCTATGAACTAGGTAACATGTCCAGGATGTTCCCTGTGGTGAGTGTTTGGCCAATCTGGCATATGTTACAAGAAGCTACTTAGAGCAAAGTGATTCAACATTTGTCTGTTGTTCCGGTGGGTTCTGAATCCCAAATGTGGCAAAATTTTAGGACTGACTGCACTGTTTACCTAACCATTTAAATAACTAATAGATTTTCTGTGAGAAAATAGAATGGTCTATCATTATACAAACTGCATCATCAGGTCACATGTCCTTTGCGGAACATTGTACTTACCACAGCCCATCTGAAAGTATCTCTGTTTCTAGTTAGATCTTCCACAGAATGTTGCATTCACCACAGCCCGCCTGAAAGAATCACTGTCTTTAGCCAGATCTCTCATAGAACCTTGCATTCACCACAACCTGTCTGAAAGAATCACTGTTTCTAGCCAGACCTCCCACTTCTTCTGTTGTCATGTTCAATGTCTCCTTGATGTCTTGAACCCACCTTCTTCTTGGTCTGCCCTGATGATTTGTCCTGGAGCCATGCCTTCCAGTATTGTTCTTTCCGGAGCTGTGTCTTTTAATGTGGCCAGAGTACTTTAATTTCCTTTATTGAATGGTATATATAAGCGAATTCTTTTTAATGTTTAAATATTTTAATATGTCTGCATTGCTCTTTTTCATTATCTAAGGTATCTTAAGGATTTTTCTGTAACGGTTTGTTTCGAATTAATCAGTTTTCTTCCTTGCTGTTTGTGTGATTATATAAAGGCATCATTCATAAATATATGAATGGCCATGAACAATATAGCCACAGTTTTTTTTAAATTAAATAATTAGTTAAAATTCATTGCATGGAATGAGTTGCCTGCTTAGTGAAGCTATATGATGAGGAAACTTTAGAGAATTATCTAGCAAGTTAAGTTATACAATAATGAAGTTTTAAGGAACTACCTGGTAAGTCAAGTTATAAAATAAGAAACTTTAAGGAACTACCTGGTAAGTCAAGTTATAAAATAAGAAACTTTAAGGAACTACCTGGTAAGTCAAGTTATAAAATAAGAAACTTTAAGGAACTATCTGGTAAGTCAAGTTATAAAATAAGAAACTTTAAGGAACTACCTGGTAAGTCAAGTTATAAAATAAGAAACTTTAAGGAACTACCTGGTAAGTCAAGTTATAAAATAAGAAACTTTAAGGAACTACCTGGTAAGTCAAGTTATAAAATAAGAAACTTTAAGGAACTACCTGGTAAGTCAAGTTATAAAATAAGAAATTTTAAGGAACTATCTGGTAAGTCAAGTTATAAAATAAGAAACTTTAAGGAACTACCTGGTAAGTCAAGTTATAAAATAAGAAACTTTAAGGAACTACCTGGTAAGTCAAGTTATAAAATAAGAAACTTTAAGTGAATTTCTGATAGTCAGGTTATAAAATAAGAACTTTTTATGGAACTGTCTGATATCTTATAAGCTGAGGAAACTTTTTGGACTATAAGTCAAATAGGGAAATTGGATGGTGTAGAGGTAAGGTGTTGAGGTAAGGTTGGACATGAAGGTCCCAGGTTCAAATCTTACCATTGGCAGGTGGAATTTTTCACTTTGAATCTCTAGTTTTTCATTGCTTTACCCTCCCTTGGTCTCTGGGCAGTTAGAGCCACTGTGTGCACTCGTGCACATTAAAGAACCCAAGTTGAAAAGAATAGATCAAAAGTGGCCATTGACTGGGCAAAAATTGTTGAGCAACTCTCATAATCATCATCATCAAGTACCGGGCCTGCTGGCGTAGGTGATCATGTCTCACCACAACTTTCAATCTGACAGTTATTTTTCATTTCTGTTGTTGACCTTCTGCCAAGCCATTCTCTTAAGCTGTCTGGTATTTTCTCTCTTTGCTTCCCTCTATCTCTTCGTCCCTCAATTTTTCCAGTTGTTACAATATATTCCAGTTGTTCGCTTCTTATTGCATGGCCAAAAAATGATGATTGTTTCTTCCTAATATTGGAAATTAGCTCTCTTTTTGCTTTGACCTCTTTCACAAAATTTTCATTACTCTTCTTAGCTGTCCATGGTATTCTCAACATTCTTCTGTAAAACCACATTTCTACAGACTCTAGTGATTTTCTTGTCTATTGTCTTATTGTCCATAATTCGCATCCATATGTTAAGACTGGCTCTACATAACATTTAAGAGCTCTTTTTCTTGTTTCTATTGTCAAAAATGGATTGCATAGTATCTTTCTCATTTTTTGGAAAGCTGCTTTTGCCTGAACCATTCTGCATCTCACCTCTTTTGTACATCTTCCATCTGAGGTTAACAAAGTTCCCAAATATTTAAATTCATTTACCTGTTTTAATATTGTTCCACTTGTATTTATTTTGCACTGAGGTGATGTCTTTTTCTTTGTTGTTACCATTACCTCTGTCTTTTTGCTATTAAGGCTGAGTCCTTTATTTTTACTTTCTTTCACTATAATGTCTAACATTTCTTGTAACTCATTTTCACTCTTAGCGATTAAGACTGTATCATCATCATATCTTAGATTATTTATATTATGACCTCCGATTGTTATTCCAGGCATGCCCCTTATAGATCTTAAAATAATCTCACTATACATATTAAATAAATCTGGTGACAGCACATAACCATGCCTAACACCTTGTTTTATTTAACTCTGAACAACTCTACTGATACCAAAAAGGTAAATGTCTGGCTAAAGATGTAGATATTGCAGCTTTGCCATAAACTTGTACCACAATGTATCCATTCCCACTTAACGGGTGAATGCTAAGAAAGATATGCTCATAAAGAGTGTTTTCATGGAAGAAACAACTAATACTACAGATAGCTGTGCCTTGCAAGAAGGAAAACCAAAGGTTAATGGAGTAGTTCTATATAATCATGAGCTGAAAATGGACGCAGTAGACCTCATAGTTGTGTGTAATTATCACTACAATAATGTCTTTTTTCTTATTCTTTTTCTTCTACCTTTCAGCTCCCTGTGGAGCATAGGTCTTCAACAAACACTTTCCAAGCCTTTTGTCTTCCCCATTATCTTCATCTCTGCTTCCATCTGTCTTCTCCAAGAATATTTTGGTCTTCTTCTTTGTCATTTTCCTTGGGGATTCCAGAAAAGGTGTGTTGTGTAATACTCTCAGATGGCTTCCGCTGTGTGTGTCCTATCCAGCACCATCATCTTTGCTGTATCTCTTTATACATTGGTATTTGACTGATACATTTCTATAATTCTAGGATAATGTTTAATGTTAGCAAATTGTTAGATAAATGAATGAAATAAGTTAAAGAGAAGAGCACAAAGAACATAAAGAACATAGTGGAAGGCCAAAAAAAAAATCAGTGTAGGATGTAAAAAAAAAGTAAAAGAGATATATCAGACAATAATTTGTTGATCTAAATTTATAATGCTCTTCTTTCCCACATGCTTGTGGCAGATCCAGTGGAATCACTTAATCAAACACTTATTGAATGTTGTGAATATTGAGGTTGCTCCCAAAGAGAAGGTGGTGCTCTATGCTCCGGAGTTTTTAGCCCAGCTCAACGTAACACTAGCCAACTACTTGGCTACTGAAGAAGGAAAGAAGTGAGTTCTATATGATATTGAGTTATATATATGCATACTCCAGATCTATAGCAGCAGCACATGTCTCCTCTTGTCATTGAAAGCCTTTGAAAACGTCATAGGCAGAGACTGCCGCATTGAAACATGTCTTTTTGTTATATCTATAAGCTCCGAGTGTGGGTGGGAATGCACATATCTGTTCAAGTTGACAGGTGAGTACACAGGCAACTATTTTCTCCAGTAGCTTGCCCACAAAGTTCTACACAATGATAATTCTGTAGGCACTGATCTGAGAATAGTCCTTGTTTGGCTTCAGTAGCGGTAGTAAGTAGTTGTGTAGCCACTCCTCCTTAATCTGGCCACTCCGAATGCTAACATTAAATTCTTTGGCCAGTTTGTTCAAGTCATCATCAGCTAGATGCCTATGCTGTCATACCAAAAAACATCTGAACCAGGAGCAATGTTGTGTAACCTGTTAAGTGTTGTACGAATGGTATCGGTTGTGATCGTGAGATCTTCTCCGAATGCTCCATCCTCACACAATTCTGAGAGTGACCCCTGTATCCTCATTCTGACAACCTCATTTCTGTTTTATAGCTTTCATTAACTTACTGTAACTTAATTGTTGCCTTTGTTATTTCATCATTTCTGGTAAGCTTATAGTAAATCAATGCTTTCATCAAACACATGTTTTGATGATTTTTTTGGAAAACATTATCTTTATAATTCTCCAATAATCCTGAAAGTCTATTTATTTCAAATCATTCTCTTTATAATTCTCTAATAATCCTGATAGTCTGTTTATTCCAAATTATTATCTTTATAATTCTCCAATAATCCTGATAGTCTGTTTATTCCAAATCAGCTCCCATATCTTGCCATGCTGTATTCACATATAGAATCTGGACTGAGACAAAGATAATAAACATATTGTCATATCCTGTGTCATTGTGTCTGCAGCATGCAAGTCTCATGACTGATGGAGCTAAATGTACTCTCTCTCACTCTCTCTCTTTCTTTCTGAGGTTTCATTTGCCTCAAGAATCAAAGGTTATGCTAGCAAATTTGTCCTGGGCAGGGAATTCAGCTGGCCACTAATTAACCACAGAGAATGAGTGCACAGTAGTAAATAGTAATATGAAGACACGAAGGAGAAACAAATCCACCCAAGAGAGGATCGGGCAAGGAATTATATAAATGTGCACATTGGTTGGGTTTGTAAGGGAAAATAACAACTTCACAATAATGTAGCACATTTATTAATTTTACAATAAGCATGGAGTCAGTTCACATAGATCACAGAGATAGAGTGAACTTATGGTCAACTTTCCATCACCTTCCTCAGTTAACAAGCTAGGCACATCCAGAGAATGTCAGATCCATGCATCAAAGGAGTTCATGGGCATTTACAGCATGGTTGGCACACAGAATAGTCAAAGAAGACAGTGGTGCATATGTTATGACCACAAGTAGCATGATGATGGAGGTGATGTCAGTGACCAGGGCATTCATCTGGTTAGAGTCACAATACTACAACCACGCCTGTATACTAAGTGATTTGATGAACATGATAAGAAAAGTAGAGGTGGGTTCTCTATACAGGCAATGGGTAGAGTCATTGCAAAAGACAAAAATATGTAGGGTCACCTTTGTCTACTTCCCTGGACATGTGGGAGTACGAGGAAATGAAAGAGTGGACAGGTTTTTCTAGCTGCACTGTAGTTGAAGATGGATCGGTTAATGGATCGGGTGGACGTCATCAATGCCTTCCGAGATGTGGGAAGGGAACAGGGCTTTGACAACCATGAGTTCATGTCACTCCTTCAGATGACAGAGATGGGAGTTAAGATAGGCACAGCCAGAAACAAGAAACATAGTGAATATTTAAGGAGACTTATCAACCAACACAGAACTGGAGTTGTCAGTTGCTAGACACTGCGGGACTTGCTGAGGAGGGGATCTGAGCACCTATGGACATGTTCGGAGTACAATAATGATGACCTGCAAATAATTTAATAAGTCAGTTCAGAGAATGAGCTGAAATCAGAGCACAACTCATTGCTGAAAACAGATTTCAGAGATTCAAACGGAAGGTTACACCCATTGTAAATAAATGTACTGAAGTTGGATGTGTCAAGCTGAAAGGTACAAATATCACAGCTTGTAGTAAGACATGACACATCACACATCCAACAAAGGCCCTTTACAAGGGGAATTAGGAAAATTGCACTCTTGAGAGTGAATTCAGAAGACATTAAAGTATATCATGAGGGCACAGAAAAGAGTAAATGGTGGTAGATGGTAGACAATCTTTGATGCAGAGAAAGCACAACATGAATTAATACAAAACTTTAATCAGAAAGGTTTCTTATCAAGTGCTTTGATATTATTGAGGTCTGAATATAATAATGAATAAACTAGTACTGTGATCTCAATAACAACAAAAATGTGAACAGAAGTAATTCAATATAAGCATTCACACTAATGCACTTTTAGCAATTCTGTAACAAACACAACTAAAATGTTAATACATCAATGCCTGGAATGCCAAACCAGTGGTGACTGCACCAAGGTCTATAGGCTTCTGACGTGAAGGGAGCTAATAGCCTCAGTTTTATTAAGTTCATTATCCATCAACCAAGATTACATGCATGATTGCCACTTATTTCCCTTTACAGCATGCAAGAACATTACAGCTGAATTTATGGGGATAAAATTAGTCAGCAAATAGGCAGGTGTAAAAATAGACTAAATGATCTTTGGCTGCAATTAGCTCAGAGTAATGTACTCTCTTGTATCACGACAGCAGTTTTATGCTGTTGTGTATTCTTTTTTTGTTTTCATTATCTCTTGGTTGTATCCCAAAGTTGTTTCGAATTTTAGAGATGAAAGGTATACTTCTGATGGTTCCTGTTTCACTCGTGTTGAACACATTTCCTCTCTAACTATCGTCCTTTTAAGCCAAAGATAGCATATAGGGCAGAAATTCTAGAATTTTTATGTTCGACAATCATTGATTTTAAGCATCGGTCCTTGCACAGAACTTGCATTGTACCTCGCCAGACTCTGTTCTCAGCAAGTTGTTCAATCTCAGTGAGTTTTGCCTCTTGCCTGAATGCTCTTTTTAGTGTTTCTCAAGGTCGGGATCTTTTTCTTTTACCCTGTGGTTCCCATTTGTGGGCCTGCTTTGAGATTCTCTTGTTGTATCTTCTCATCACAAGGCCCTCTTCTTTTGATTATAAATGAAATTTCTGGATGCTTTGTCATTTCTTTCATTTCTACCCTAGTCTTGAATTCATTTCATGGTATATAAAGTATTTATAATTCAGTTTATTTTCTTTTTCCCTTCCCAGTTTTTACATGCATAAGTAAGGGTGGATAATACATTTGATTTTAAAACCCAGAGCTTTGTTTATGTGCCTAACATTTCCTATACTTTCTCACAATTCTTGTTATCTGTGCTCACTCACTGATTTCTTTCTGCTCATCAACCACCCATAATAGGACATTAAGTGGGTGTAGATGTATTAAGTAATGTTTACAGTAAACTGCAATATTTGCAACTTTTGGCCTCAAATGTGTCTTAAAATGATATTTTGGTTACCATATTGCCTGCCCTGTTTGAACCTTACTCACTGGGCCAGATTGGTTTGTCTAATTCCAATGGCACCACTGACAGGTGCAGTGGGATCTTATCATTCACTTTCATCCTCAGGTTCTGATGGATGTCTTGACCCCATTTTCTCCCAATTAGTCAATTCTGCTTGTGTAATTCATTTCTTCTAATTCTTTAAACTACCAGCTCACAACTGTTTTTGTTATGTTCCTCTAATCTATACAGCACTCAATGACCTCAGTGCCTCCATTGTATTTTTGTGTTTTGATACTGTTCCCACTACAATAGATTTGTCAACTTCTTCATTCCCCTTAACACAATCGTATCAACAAATAACCAGCCACAGAACTTTCAAATAATTGTCTTCTCCTTTTTTCATAAAACTCCATAAATGTATTGAGGTCAAAGTAAATACACATTTTGGTAGCATATACAAATAATTGTTAAATATTTTATTAATTTTTTTAAAATCTGTATTTTATTATTTTTATAAATTATTTTTTATTATTTTTTATTTTCTTGATTCCTTATATTTTATTTTAATTTACTATATTTTTTTTTTTATTTTTTTTTTCAAAAACTTTTTTTTGTTTATTTTACTTGGAATATCTTAATACCTATAAATAATAAATATTTTACAAATGTTTTTGTTAATTTAAAAAAATTCATCTAGAATTTTTTAGACATTATTTATATGGTTAATTATAGAATTAGACAAGAAATCAGAACAGAAAATTGAAGCCTTTGAAATGTGGATTTATAGAAGAATAGGTAGAATTGGATGGAAACAAAAGATAACAAACGATGAAGTTTTAAAACAACTGAAAATAAAAAGAGAACTACTAAATACAATTAAGACAAGACAAATGAAATTTTTGGGGCATGTTAAAAGACACAACAGCCTACTAAAAGTAATATTGGAAGGAAAAATGCAAGGTAAAAGAGGCAGAGTCAGACCAAGTCTAACATGGACGAGTAACATCAAAAGATGGACAAGTCAATCTATGACAGCCGGCACCATCAAAGCAAGAATCAGAGTAGAATGGCGATCCATGGTAGCCAACTTTCGTTGTGGAGAAGGCACTCGATGATGATGATGATGATAGAATTATATTAGAGGGCCTAAAAGTAGGCAACAAAGATTTAAGAATATTAAAGAACATGTACTGATAACAAACAGCGGCCTTTAGAACAGGAAATCAATTGGAAATCTTTCAACAAATAAAACAGGGTGTTAGTCAAGGTTGTATGCTGTCACCAGATTTGTTTAATATGTATAGTAATATTATTTTAAGATCCATAAGGGGCAGGCCTGGAATAAAAGTTGGAGATAATAATATAAATAATCTAAGGTGTGCTGATGATACAGTCTTAATCGCTAAGAATGAAAATAAGTTACAAGAAATGTTAAACATTATAGTGATGGGAAGCAAAAATTAAGAATTATTAAGCCTTAATAGTAGTGACAAAGAAAAAGATATCTCCGCAATGCACAATAAAGACAAGTGGAACAATATTAAAATGGATAAATGAGTTTAAATATCTGGAAACATTGTTAACCTCAGATGGTAGATGTACAACAGAGATGAGATGCAGAATCTATCTATCTATTGACCTTTCGAGCCATAGCTGGCCCATAGGGCATAGACCCAGAAACTCTTTATCTTATCTGAATTTTTATTATAGCAGTTTTCAATCCTTGTAAAGATCTTTTATCAAATCTCGCCATTTGTCTCTGGTCTGTGCAAGCAACTCTATCTCATTGAGGTAGCTGATTCCTGCTGCTCTTGCCTCTCTGATCAATGTTCTTCTCAGTGTTTCTCTGGGTTGGCCTCTTTTCTTCTTACCTGTTGTTTCCCGCATGAGGTTTGCTTTATTGTTTGGTTATTATCTCTCCTCATCACATGTCCAACAAATTATCATAGTCTTTTCTTGATTACTGAAGATATTAGTGGTTGATTGGCGATTTCTCTAATTTCCTTGTTTGTTTTTAATTCGTTCTATGCTATACCAAGTATTTTCCTTAAGCATTTATTTTCGAATGCGTTCAACTGTGTTTCTATGTCTCTTGTTGTAGCCAGCCCATAGGGCATAAACCCAGATACTCCTTCTCTTATCTAAGTTTTTATTCTAGCAGTTTTCAATCCTTGTAAAGATCTTTTATCATATCTCATCATTTGTCTCTGTTCTGTGCAAGCAGCTCTATCTCATTGAGGGAGCCAATTCCTGCTGTTCTTGCCTCTCTCATCAATATTCTTCTTAGTGTCTCTCTGTGTCTTCCTCTTTTCCTCTTACCTGTTGTTTTTTGACAATAGAAACAAGAAAAAAGAAAGAGTTCTTAAATGTTATGTAGGGCCAGTCTTAACAATAGGACAACTGACAAGAAAATCACTAGAGGCAGTAGAAATGTGGTTTAACAGAAGAATGTTGAGAATACCATGGACAGCTAAGAAGAGTAATAAAAAACATTCTGAAAGAGAACAAAGCAAAAAGAGAGCTAATTTCCAATATTAGGAAGAAACATTCATCATATTTTGGCCATGTAATGAGAAGAAAACAACTGGAATATATTGTAACAACTGGAAAAATTGAGTGATGAAGAGATAGAGGAAAACAAATAGAAAAGATATCAGACAGCTTAAGAAAATGGCTTGGCATAAGGTCAACAGAAATGATAAATAACTATCAAGATTGAAAGTTGTGGAGAGACAAGATAACCAATGATAGCAGGCATGGTACTTGATGATGATGGTATAGAGTGCAGACATTGAAATTCCAGCTATGTACAAATATTAACTAGATGCTCTTCTATAGAAATTATGTATACAAAATGCATACAATATATAGTACTTGTTCAGTTGATGTGATACAACTATTTCACTTTGTACTCTTTCATAAAACCTCTACTACCGATCACCACTGTTATCTGCCCTGAAGCAATTTTTCAAGCCATTTTCTGCGTCATTGCATTTTTCAATTTTTGGCCATCATCCTTCATTATTCCAATTTCCGGGCCCTGCTGCAGTCCTGTCAGCACAGTGGCTTCTTTTCTTTTGTGAGTTTTTGTTTTATTTTACATCATTGAGATTGCTAGCAATTTGCCCAACTCTAATTTTTGTTCTGACTTGGAAAAGACCAATTCCTGAAAGGATATTCATGAGATTATTGTTATAAAAATGGTAAAGAGATGAAAAAAAATGTGCTTCCAAAATTTAACATGTGGGGAAATGATGGGTTAAAAATTGTAAGAGGTGAGAAATTATGGAATTATTGGGTTATGTGGTGTTAATGATGATATTTTCCCTTGACCACGGCACATTTTTGGGTGATCAGGTTGGTATTTCATCAGACCATATTTTTTGGTATTCTTTATTATCCTTGCGGCCCTGTGGGTTGTTGCATAGGGCTAGTCTTGTTTTTCATCATCCATCTTTATTCTGAGCAAGATTTTTGATCTTATCATATGAGTCTATGCCGGTCAACTTTGCTTCTCCTAGGATATATAATAGCATCAGTTATCATTGCTTGGAGATACAAAATCATGAGCTATCATTGCTATAATATACAACATCAACTATCATTGCTAGGTTGTGCAAGATCAACTATCATTGCTAGGTTGTGCAACATCAACTATCATTGCTAAGAGATAAAATAAAATCAACAACCACTGATACAATAATAACATTCATTGTTAAAGTGTTCTTTTCAGTGTCTCTCTAGGCTTTTCTTTTTTCTGTGTTCTGATATTCCCCATATAAAAGCCTGTTTTGAAATTCTGTTGTCTCTTCTTAATACATGCCTGAAATACGCCCATCTTCTCTTCCTTTACCACCTTCCCAGAAAAATCTCTGGTACCTATTTTTAAAGGCTGGGTGAACTTCGGAGCTAGTCCAAGAAAAAAAAAAATCAGTCCCTTCAAGGAATCATACCCTTCTGGTGATGAAGTGAACACACTAACCACATAGCCACTGAGACTGTACACAATTATTGTAAGTTACACATTAATTGTAAGAAGGGGATTAAAAATGATAATTGTGAAAGGTTATTTTATTTGTTAGTTTCAACATTTCTCAATCAAAAATATTTGTATGTGTTCGGTTTTGACTTATATTTGATTGTTCTTGTTCTAGAATCCTGACCAACTATTTGTTATGGCAAGTTATCAATGACTTTGCCAGCTTACTGTCCAAACCATTCAGAGATGTCAAGAAAGAATTCTCTGAAACGATGTCTGGTAAGAGTGACATTTTCTATCTTTTATGTCTGTAAGATATGATCGTCTTCATCATTTACAGACTGAGAGAGAAAAGTATATGGTGATAATTTTTAGACTGCAAAATATATGTGGGTGTTTTTTTTTTTTAAACTTTAACCATTTAAATCTTTGTCTATATTGTTTTTTTTTCCACCATTAAAATATTTCTGGTTAAGGTTTTATTACATTATTGTCGTTTTTGGTAGATATTGTAAACAAATATAAATGATATCACTTGACATTTGTATGTATTATATTCATTATGATTGTTGTTGTTTTGGCATTGTCAGGCTTGACAGGCAGTGATGACACATGGCATGTATGCATCACTGACACTGATGCGGTCTTGGGATTTGCTTTAGGAGCTCTTTTTGTGGAGGAGACTTTCGTTGGTGGAAGCCAAGCTAAGGTAAATAGGACTCGTTGATTATGCTTAACTGCCTGCCTGATCTTTTAGTTCTCTTGGGATTTTTTGGGATGCTGGTTTGATGAGTTAGTCACAATCTTTCTCAATACGTGTGATGATGATACTTGAGTTTATCATCATGTAGGGTTCTTGCATTGTGGTGTCTAGTCTCCCAGGCTGATCACAGCCTACATTATCCAATAACTAAGGGATAAAATACTGTTTTAATATTTTGCAGCTGCCAAAGATAAATCCATCATGCTTGCCGCTAAAAGCAGGCTTATGTGCATCCTTGTTATATCTCTTTTGTTATGCGCTTGTGTAACATGGACCCTTACATCAGTGCTTCAGAAGAAAACATAAGCTGTTGAGATTAAATGTTATTGTGAGGTGTTTGGATTTTCTTAATTAGATTGTATCAGAAATGAATTTTAAAAAAGCAGTATTACAGCAAGTAAATGGGGATACATGATGATCTTTTGACTATTATGAAGAGGTACAAAATGAAATAGGGTGTCCGGTTAGCGCAATCGATAGGCGGTTGGCTTACCACGGCAACAGCCGGGGTTCGTAATCCTGGCGAGGACACCTGGGTTTTACTAATTCCCTAAAAATTAGTAGGAGCCGCGATAGCTCAGTGGTTAGTGAACTGGACTACTACGGACAAGGGGTAGGGTTCGATCCCAACCGACGGCTCCGGGTTCACCCAGCCTTAAATGGGTACCGGATTTTTTCTGGGAAAGTAAAAGCAGCACGGGCGTAATACCGACCACATCACCCCAAAAATCATGTGCTGAAGGTCTGTAAAATATAGGGTCACTAACACCATATTTCCCTATACGCCACTTGGCGTGACGGGGGGTACTTTACTTTACTTTTACAAAATGAAATGGTTTGAACATGTATTTTGGTCATCTGGCATGGCAAAGACCATTCTGCAAGGAACTGTGAATGATGCAAGAAGGAGAGTTAGGCTAGGCAGGAATGGAAATTTAGCATCAAAGAATGGACAAGCCTCAACTTGACAGAGTCCCAAAGAAAGACAAGATAGAGAGAAATGCCAGAAGTTGACAAAGTCAGTCAATGGTGCCTTAACAATGCCCAGGGTTATGGTATGAAGAAGGGGAAGAAAAACTGCCAAAGGTACTTTTATGTACTCAGCATAGCCTAAATTTTATCTTCATCTTATAGGGCTAGGCACTCAGTATCTCTTTCGCAAGAACCATTGGTCACTATGAAAAAACTTTATTCCAATTAAAAGTTGAATCATGTATTATATGATTAGGTGAGGTTTTGTTTTTGTCAAACAGCTTCTCTCATGGTTGATTCTACCAATGTTTGACAAACGAGCTAAGTTTCAAATTTATCAAAGTTGTGTGCTTTGTAAACTTCTATCCATGAGAGAAGTTGTTCAACAAAGTAGCATCCAGCATAAGACACAAATATTTTTACCAAACTACTGATATATCATGATTGCTTCCTACGAATCGTCTGTCAAGACGCCAAAGACCATATATATATACATAAGTATATGTAAGATTTTAGAGTTGTGTTAATGCTTATTTTTTTTCTTAGGCTAAAGAGATGATAGATAATGTCCGAAAGGCATTTATTGCTAATTTGCCAAATTTGGATTGGATGGATCCAGAGACAAGAAAGGCTGCTATTGAAAAGGTATAATTTTGCTCTTTTTCTTGGTTCTTTATTGTAATTCTTGTTAAGCTTTTTTACATGAAGAATTATTTTACATTTGTATTCATGAAGAAGATGAAAAATTGTACAGTTCATCTTTTTGTTCAGATAAAATTATCCATCTTTGAAATAAGAGCAACATGCTATGCTTTTCTTTTTTTTTTCACATTGGACATATGTGGGACTTCAAGTTATGCATTTTGAAAGTTCCGAGTCCCAGGCTTCAAACCTGCTGTTCTGTCTAGATGTATTTCAGTAACCTTTGGTCAGTAAATCTTTTTTAAGACAACAAATTATTTGTTTCAAAGTTTGTGTTTCTAGATGATTTTACTGTTCCTACCTAACAAGCATAATCTTTCCTGGGTGTAACAATCTTTCCTGGGTGTAACAATCTTTCCTGGGTGTAACAATCTTTCCTGGGTGTAACAATCTTTCCTGGGTATAACAATCTTTCCTGGGTATAACAATCTTTCCTGGGTATAACAATCTTTCCTGGGTGTAACAATCTTTCCTGTGTGTAACAATCTTTCCTGGGTGTAACAATCTTTCCTGGGTGTAACAATCTTTCCTGGGTATAACAATCTTTCCTGGGTGTAACAATCTTTCCTGGGTATAACAATCTTTCCTGTGTGTAACAATCTTTCCTGGGTATAACAATCTTTCCTGTGTGTAACAATCTTTCCTGGGTATAACAATCTTTCCTGTGTGTAACAATCTTTCCTGGGTGTAATAATTTTTCCTGGGTGTAACAATCTTTCCTGGGTGTAATAATCTTTCCTGGGTATAACAATCTTTCCTGTGTGTAACAATCTTTCCTGGGTGTAACAATCTGTCCTGGGTGTAATAATCTTTCCTGGGTATAACAATCTGTCCTGGGTGTAATAATCTTTCCTGGGTATAACAATCTTTCCTGGGTGTAACAATCTTTCCTGTGTGTAACAATCTTTCCTGTGTGTAACAATCTTTCCTGGGTATAACAATCTTTCCTGGGTATAATAATCTTTCCTGGGTATAACAATCTTTCCTGTGTGTAACAATCTTTTCTGGGTGTAACAATCTTTCCTGGGTGTAACAATCTTTCCTGGGTATAACAATCTTTCCTGGGTGTAACAATCTTTCCTGTGTGTAACAATCTTTCCTGGGTGTAACAATCTTTCCTGGGTATAACAATCTTTCCTGGGTATAACAATCTTTCCTGGGTGTAACAATCTTTCCTGGGTGTAACAATCTTTCCTGGGTATAACAATCTTTCCTAGGTGTAACAATCTTTCCTGGGTGTAACAATCTTTCCTGGGTATAACAATCTTTCCTGGGTGTAATAATCTTTCCTGGGTGTAACAATCTTTCCTGGGTGTAATAATCTTTCCTGGGTGTAACAATCTTTCCTGGGTGTAACAATCTTTCCTGGGTATAACAATCTTTCCTGGGTGTAACAATCTTTCCTGTGTGTAATAATCTTTCCTGGGTGTAACAATCTTTCCTGGGTGTAACAATCTTTCCTGGGTATAACAATCTTTCCTGGGTGTAACAATCTTTCCTGGGTGTAACAATCTTTCCTGGGTATAACAATCTTTCCTGGGTGTAACAATCTTTCCTGGGTATAACAATCTTTCCTGGGTGGAACAATCTTTCCTGGGTATAACAATCTTTCCTGGGTGTAATAATCTTTCCTGGGTATAACAATCTTTCCTGGGTGTAACAATCTTTCCTGGGTGTAATAATCTTTCCTGGGTATAACGATCTTTCCTGGGTATAACAATCTTTCCTGGGTGTAACAATCTTTCCTGGGTGTAACAATCTTTCCTGAGTGTAACAATCTTTCCTGGGTATAACAATCTTTCCTGGGTGTAACAATCTTTCCTGGGTGTAATAATCTTTCCTGGGTATAACAATCTTTCCTGGGTGTAACAATCTTTCCTGGGTGTAACAATCTTTCCGGGTGTAACAATCCAACAAGCTATTTTTTTTTAAAATTCGTGATAGTATTTATTTCATATCTGGGGTTACAGTGGGATAATTGGGTTGGAGAATAAAGGCCATATGCCCAGAGAAATTCTTTCAGGTGTTTGTGTCAGAGTTCTTGTTTCACTCCTACAGATAAAAACTTGTGCTGCACAGCATGAAGTAAAGCAAACAGGATTTTCTTAATATTTGAGTTTAACACCTCAAAATATCTAGAGCTGAAGGGCTAATGCAAGAATTTGTGATAAATATCTTCAAACATTAAGTGTTGGGAGACAGTAATCTCCCAAAATATACTATATACAACTATGTAGACACAATACAGTGAATTTTAGAGATTTATTGATGTGATTTGAGAACACTTCCTGGCCTTTTTGACTGTTTTTTTTTTTATGACAGTAAAAAGAAGTATCAAATCTCGCACAAATCTTGCACAGAACAGTGACAAATGGCGAGATTTGATAAAATATCTTTAAAAGAAAACTGCTAGAACAAAAATTCAGATAGGAGAAGGAGTATCTTGGTCTACGCCCTATGGGATGGCTACGGCTCGAAAGGTCAATAGATAGATAGAAAAAGAAGTAAAGGTTCCCTCCACGCCTTGCTAGGCGTTGGGGGAATATGGTGTTAGTGACCATATTTTTCAATGACCATGGCACATTTTTGGTGATGTGGTCAGTATCACGCCAGGCCACCTTTACTTCCCAGAAAAATCTATGGTACCTATTTTTAGAGACTGGGTGAACCTCAGAGCCTTGTCAGTACAAAAAAAATCCACAACTGCTGGGGATCGAACCCGAACCCTTCTGGTCAGGAAGTGAGCACACAAACCATTCAGCCACTGAGGCTCTTTTTTATTGATGAAGAAATATTTAAGAACTCAGAATTTGACTTTGATATATCATATTTTTTCAGCTAAATTCATAGGACCATCATATTTCAGCTAATTTAGTTTAGTTGACAGATCATCTTCCTTGCACAATGGGCAACTTCAGAGTGCTCAAATCCTTACCTCAGCATGTTTACTTGTATGAAGCATTCCTACAACACACTGGTGAAAGCACTAAAGATGGTTTCAACTCAGAACCTCTCATCTTAAGACCAGCGCCTTGCCTCGAGACCAACCATTTCCACAGACAAGAAATGAACTGAGAAAAAAGCTAGGAATAACACCCACTGTAGAATATATAAAGAAACTACAAATAAAATGGTTTGGCCTGTGACAAGGCAGAAAGATCACAACACAACGAAGCTTCAATAAACATTGTGAGAACACTAGACCCAAGGGCCAAGCACGAAAAAGATGGATTGACAGAATGTTAGAAATACATGGAAACATAACAGCAGCAGAGGCAAACCTTAGAGCAAAATACTGCACATTATATCTCCCCTCGATGCTGAAAGGCAAATGAGGAAGAAAAGAAGAAGTAGAATTAAGTGTATGCTGTAATGTGAGTATGAATGTTATGTTAGTATCATCATCATGGCACCCTGCTGGGATTCATCCATAGATGCTTTGATGCTCTCTTCAAAGTACGGAGACTCCATCAAAGAGATCACTGACCCTTGTGCATGAACTCCATAGCTCGGCCTGTGATACATCAAAAATCAGTGTATTGACATGAATGCACACTAGTTTGTACATTCTGTTACATCCAAGATGAGAACTTGGTGCAATCAAAAATCAAAATGTCCATTCATTTATAAAATAAAAACTATAGAATTAAAAATAGCACTCCCATAGAGACAATTTATATCCATATTATTACTGTCCAATCTTACAAAATCATTTCATATTACTCACCTAATTCATATGAATATTCAGTAATGTTTCAGCTTAACTGATATTTTTATTTAATTGTTTTCTTCAAGGCAAATGCTGTCAGTGACATGATTGGCTTTCCAGACTTCATTATGAATGACACTGTCCTGGACAAAAGATATGAAAGTGTAAGATGTTGTCTGAAGAATTTGAATGTTAAATAAAAGAGCTGGTTTTTGTGATGATTTCTGAAGAACACTTGTGTATTTTGGGAAGAACTTCATTGTTTTGAAGAATGTGATTGTCTTAAGAAAATTGTTTGGTTGTTTCTTAAGAATTTAATTAATTTTTCAAAGAATTTGATTGGTTTTTTTTAAGTACTTGGTTGCTTTCTGGCATTATTGTTATCTCTATCTTTGACATTAAGTTACCAAGACTGTGTATTGTCTAGTGGTTCATCTATGTATGTAGTAATCTGCTTGTTTTATTCTGTTTAATGAGTTTCAACTGCTCCACTTATTAAGTTACTGGATATGAAGATAGTGAACTGGACTACAGAGGACAAGAGGTAGGGTTTAATCCCAACCGATGGTTTCCGGTTCACCCAGCCTTTAATGGGTACCAGATTTTTTTCTGGGAAAGTAAAGCAGCAAAGGCGTAATACCGATCACATTACCCCAAAAATCATGTGCTGAAGATCTGTAAAATTTATGGTCACTAACCATATTCCCTGTATGCCACTTGGCGTGACGGGGGTACTTTACTTTTTTTCTTTTATGTGAAGATAAGTTTTGGCCAGATTTTATTTACTTCATTTCTTTATGCTGAGAGTGTACTCTGTGCTGTAGTTGGGTTAATTGTTTCTAGAATTTTGTATTTCATTTTGTTTTTATGCTGAAAGAGCATCTTGCATCCAACAATTGCATATTATTTAACATAAACTAGGACTAAGTTGACTGGGCAGAGTAAAGTACTAATTATTTCTGTGTTTTAGTCATTCTTATACCAAGTTCAAAATGTGATTTTTTTTGGCTAGCTTACATATGCAGTCCATGTGGGTAACAAACATAGGGGAGATAGTATGCAGTCCTGTCTTACCTGAAATAATTTCAAATATGGATGTCATTTTTCTGAAGTCTTTGCCTTTGAAAATGAGTACCAGAGATTTTCTCTGGGAATGAGTAAATAGGGCTGCCAAACATGATAATGAGCACAACATCCGTAAATTATGGTAGTGGTCATTGAAAATAATTGGCTCTGAATTTTTCTGAATAGTATCCCTTGAGGCCACAAGGTGTAACATGTACCATTTACATACTGTTTCTTTTTTTTTTTTTGTTATGCTTGTTTGCTTTCCTTGCTTTTTGCCTTTTGATACACCATATTTTATTTTCATTTTACCAGCTACACATCAATGAGTCAGACTACTTTGGTAACAACCTGGCATCCATTAAGTATAACTTCAGAAAAACATATGAGAAGTTGAGGAAGAAACCACAGAATGAGTAAGAGTGACTACTTCCACAGCAATTGTTGCTTTTACAATTACTACCACTACCCCCACGCACCACCACCACTACTACTACCACAACCACTACTACTACCACAACCACTACTACTACTACTACCACCACTATTACTACCACCACTACTACTACCACCACTATTACTACCACCACCACTACTACTATTACCATCACTACTACTACTACCACCACTACTACTACCAACAACCACTATTACTACCACCACCACTACTGCTATTACCACCCCTACTACTACTACCACCACTACTACTACTACTACTACCACCACTATTACTACCACCACTACTACTACCACCACTACTACTACCACTACTACTACCACCACTATTACTACCACCACCACCACCACTACTTCTATTACCACCACTACTACTACTACTATAACTACCACCACTACTACTACCACAACCACTACTACCACTATTACTACCACTACCACCACTACTACCACTACCACCACATTTGACCACTACTACTACAACTACCACTACTACTACACCACCACTACTCCTACAGCCACCACTACTACTATTACTACTATTACTACTATTATAACAATCACCACTACTATCACAACTACTACTACTATCACTACTACTATTACCACCAACACCACTATTAATAATTACTACTACTATCTCTATTTTTATAATATCTTTGCTATCGTAACTACTACCTTTGCCAAACATAGTTTGCCTCATCTCTCTATAAGTTACCTGCTTAATACCATTTTATGTTCATTTTATATGTTTTTTGTTTTTACAGCTCTACTCATAACCCTGCACAATGTCTCATATATATTTGATATTTGTGCCTATCTCCTAACTATTACTATGACTAATTATAATTCTTTTTTTCTTCTTTACCCTCACCAGCTTGTAACTGAAGCCCTTTTAGCCTATGGGCTTTTTTTAGGGACTGAATTTTGAGTGAAATCTTTTTTTTTCTCAGTACACACCAACAGTGTGAGTGAGGAATGACCTTTGCCTTACAGGCAGATATTATATTCTCTGTCTTCAGAGTTACTCATATTTTTATTGTCTAGAGTGTGCCATTTTGGATGGATTATCGTAATCATTTTGCCCATACAGTGACTGTGTTGCCTACTCTTTTAGATTTTTTAACAGCCTTGGGTTAGCATGAGCAGCATGCACACAGGACCTCCTGTTTCTTTTACCATTATCCAAGAGGGCTGGATCTCACACACCAGTGACCTGGGGAAGTTGAAGCCACTGGTTCAAAAGAATCATTTTCACTGCTTGTGATGGGGGATTTTAACCCAGAACCTTGTCTCAAGGCTGATGTCTTACCTCCAGACCACCCAGCCCCCAAAATAATCAATACAATTTTATTTATTTTAATATATATATTAGAAGATTTGAACAATTTGAACGTATTTAAATTTATGTCATTACATAAAAAGATAAATAATACATAAAAATAAAAGTGATTCATTTTTTAAAAAAATTTTCCTTTGATGAAAGATAAGAATTTAAATTAAATTACTTTAGAGGTTTCTTCATCTAAATAGTGCAACATGGAGATGCCAGGAGTTTGGTGTATTCTCTAGAGCTGTGCATGAATGATTTGCCAGCTAAGCTACTTTCTTGTTGGATAACAAAATAACAGTATTCATTAGCACATCTATATACAGTGGAAAGGCACTGTGTAGAAACACGCAGTGAAAGAATTAAACATAAAATTGTATTCCTTGACAAAAGAGAAAGTCAAAACAAAATTATAAGCATTTCCATCCACAGACCTTCTTCAGTACAACAAGTAACAAACATGGTTACATAGATTTCTCCTTAGCTTAAGTCAGAGCCAGGGAGACATCACCACACCATCTATTGGTCAGGAAAGATTTAAGCAGGAAAGATTTAAGCAGGAAAGAATTAAGCATGAAAGAATTAAGCAGGAAAGAATTAAGCATGACGGTTGAAAACCTGATGTATAGCTGCCTGCTATTTTTTGTTCTTTGTGGATTTTTCCATTCAATTGTTCAGCCATAAGTGAGTTTATATCATTTATTTTTATCTCTTGCATAAGTTTAAAAAAATGCTTCCTGAACTCAATGATGCTTTTATACAGGAATTTGTATACAAGTTGCTACCATAGCCCCCACAATGAGGGGAGAAAAGAGTAGAGCCACTGTTACCTGCCATGTATGTCATAAGAGGCGAATAAGGAGGTTTGGAATCGTCACCTACTGCACCTACTATGGAGGTTTGAAATCATCACCTACTGCACCTACTATGGAGGTTTGAAATCATCACCTACTGCACCTACTATGGATGTTTATAATCGTAACCTACTATGGATTTTTGGGATTGTAACCTACTATGGATTTTTGGAATTGTAACCTACTATGGATTTTTGGAATCGTAACCTACTATGGATGTTTGGAATTGTAACCTACTATGGATTTTTGGAATCGTAACCTACTATGGATTTTTGGAATTGTAACCTACTATGGATGTTTGGAATCGTAACCTACTATGGATGTTTAGAATCGTAACCTACTATGGATGTTTGGAGTCGTAACCTACTAAGGAGGTTTTGAGTCGTAACCTACTGCACCTACTATGGATGTTTGGAATCGTAATCTACTATGGATGTTTGGAATCGTCACCTACTGCACCTACTATGGATGTTTGGAGTCGTCACCTACTATGGAGGTTTGGAATCGTCACCTACTGCACCTACTATGGATGTTTGGAATCGTAACCTACTATGGATGTTTGGAATCATCACCTACTATGCAGTTGAATAAGATGTGCACCATGGGGTGACCTTGTCAACAGAATTTACCTATATGTATGTGTGTGTGTGTGTGTGTGTGTGTGTGTGCGTGCGTGCGTGAGTGCGTGCGTGTTTTAGGAAATGCTCTGACAAGTGAGCGGATGTGGGGTATTCCTGACTGCAATGAAACTGGTTCTATGTATAGAATAGACAAAAATATTATACAGTCGAACCTGTCTAAGGCGACCATTCACGGGACTTTCAAAAACTGGTCCCATAGGACAGGTGGTCCTGCCTCACAGGTTTCACATAATAAATAGAGCGATAAAAAAAATTGTATCCTAAGCACTATGAAAACTAACCTGCAAATCAGCGTAATCCATGAGTAGAACATAGTGCACATGTTGGTCTACAATAGCCACTGGTTGGACACTTTTCATAAAACACGATAGTTAAACACACAAAAATAAAACACACATACACAGATTCCACTTATACTGTACATGTATCACTTTTGACTTGAAAAAAAATCCAATATGGTAGTCTGTTGTTTGACAGATGAAATAAACGATAAGTTCAATTTTTCTCTCAAGTCCATGATAACGTCTAGTATGTCACTCTAAGCGGGCAATGACTAATTCTTTAGTTAATTCCTGTAATTTATACGGGCCACGCAATGGTCTACTCTGGTCTAGACGGAACCGCGAAGTGATGTCACTTCACGAATCATAGATCTGTGTCTGCCGTGTTTCTCACACCAGTATTGACTGATAAACGTAACACGTCCCACTGTAATCTGGGACTCACTAAATACAGGAAAACTTCGACACCTGTAGACACCTGTGTCGATCGTTTATGGTTCCCAGCGAGACGGAGAAGGACTGGCTGGTCAGTGTATCGTTATCTCGGATTACCCGCGTGTCGTAAACGGGATAAATAACATTGGCGGCGGTTAATTAGCCTGGTCTCTGGTCGCGTCATACGGTGAGCGCCGTAATCAGTGTTAACATATAGTAAAAAACTCGGGGAAATTGTAGACCCGGTCCTATAACCAGGGAAACGCTTTAAACAGGTGGTCCTAAGACCAGGTTCGACTGTACAAGAATTTCATTTGCAAATTTACAAAGATCTATCACTGCTTTGTTTACAGGTGGGTAATGTCTCCCCCAACAGTTAATGCCTACTACACAGCAAGCAAAAACACCATAGTTTTTCCAGCTGGCATATTACAGGCTCCATTCTTTGACAAAAAGTTCCCACAGTAGGTACTCTTTAAAACTTGGTACTCTTTGAAACTTGGAATTGTCTTTGCTACTGATTGGAATGTTTCGGGTTCAATTCCAAGATGTGACCAACACATTTTATTTTTGCCACCATAACTTCAGGGTTTCACCCAGCCTCTGAAGATGGGTACCAGAAATTTTTTTATGGGAGATAACCAGCCTAAGAAGATTGAAAAGGCTAGAAAATTGAAGCCTTTGAAATGTGGATTTATAGAAGAATAGGTAGAATTGGATGGAAGGAAAAGAAAACAAATGGTGAAGTTTTAAAACAACTGAAAATAAAAAGAGAACTACTAAATACAATTAAGACAAGACAAATGAAATATTTGGGCCATGTTAAAAGACACAACTGCCTACTAAAAGTAATAATGTAAGGGAAAATACAAGGTAAAAGAGGCAGAGGCAGACCAAGACTAACATAGACGAGTAACATCAAAAGATGGACAAGTCAATCTATGACAGCCTGCACCATCAAAGCAAGAAACAGAGTAGAATGGCGATCCATGGTAGCCATAGCCAACCTTCGTTGCGGAGAAGGCACTCGATGATGATGATGAACCAGCCTAATATAATACTGATCACATGACCCATAAAGGATGCCATTGGTGTTTTAAAAATGTGAGCATCAACACCATATTCCTCAAGCACTTTATGGTGTGGAGAAAACCTTTACTTACTCTTTACAACTAAAGCAGGTTTAATTCATGGTTTTTTTTAAAGATAAAGATGCTAAGAATAGCTGTTGACCAAGAAATGTGAAGATATCTTGTTGTTACCCCTTCAAACAAGGGTTGTCTGTCACTTTGTTGATCCATGACCAATAGCAAGAAAAACACCAAATGTTCAAACACAAATGACCCTGTTCAGGCACCGCCAACTATAGATTTACAAAGGCCCGGGTGCAGAAAATAAAATCAAAAAGCTCTCCAACTAGTGTGACGTTTTCAGCTATAGGAGCTATAGACAGCTGACGTCACTCTACCCTCAACCGCCCCTGTTCACAAAGCTGAAAATGTCACACTAGTTATTGGTTTCTGGGAGTTCCCTCTCAGCCTGCAGGCCTACGTAAATCTATAGTTGGCTGTGGTTTAGGTATTGACATGAACAGGCAGACCTGATAATAGGTAGAATAGCAACAACAAAAAATACCAACAGTCATAAAAGAGGCATTTAACCATGACTCTTGTGTTATCTCTTATCACCTAATACTATAATCGTGCCTCCTTTTGTTCTATATTTTTAAAATAAAACTTTGACATTTACCTTCATCTGACCAGCTGAAATGCATCAATAATTTACAATTTTGCTTTTACAGATCTTTGAACTATGGGGCCATGGGGGTGGTCATGGGCCACGAGCTGACACATGGATTTGATGACCAAGGTCAGATGCTTATGTTATAATGCATATATACAATAAACAATAACAAATCTATGTCAATAAAAATGAGAATGAGAGTTCATCGGTGCTATACAGAACCAATTCTGACCTATGGAAGCGAATCATGGACAGTAGACAAACAAATAAAAAGACGATTAGAGGCCACAGAGATGGGATTTCTCAGAAGAATGTTGAAAGTTCCCTGGACAGCTAAAAAGACCAACGAGGAAGTTCTCAAAGAGGCCAACACAAAAAGGGAGCTCTTAAAAAAACATCAGAAAGAAGCAATCAACATTTTTCGGGCACATCATGAGAAGAGGAAAGTTGGAATACTTGGTTACAACTGGCAAAATAAAAGGAAAGAGAGATCGCGGATGACAAAGAGAGAAAATACTGGATAGCTTGGTGTCATGGCATGGAAAACAGCCAACAACAGAACTGATACGATGCACTGTAGATAGAAGATTGTGGAGGGACATGATCGCCTACGCCAACCAGCATGGTACATGATGATGATACAATAAAACAGCAGGTGGTAGAGTTAAGTTACTTAATAAATAAAATGGTGGGTCTAGATAAAAGGTTGAATAAATATAGTCTTATTTAACATATCAATCAATGGAAAGATAAGTGACATCTTATAAATGTTATGTTATAGAGTATCACAAGAAAAGAAACAGCTATAAAATATATATCTCTGGTAAAATATTGGCACTTGAGACTGACAGGAGGCCACTACAAAAATACAACAAGCATGGACTGATATGTGATTTGTAATAAATGTAATATTATCTAATATTCTTTGACCTTTTCAGCTCCCTGTGGAGCATAGGTCTTCAACAAATACTTTCCAAGCAGTTCTGTTTCTTGCCATTCTTTTAAAATCACTCCATGTCTTCTCCATCATCTTCATCTTTGCTTCCATCTGTCTTATCCAAGAATATCTTGGTCTTCCTCTTTGTCTTTTTCCTTGCAGGTTCCAAAAAAGGGTCTCTAGTGTAATACTCTCAGTTGGCTTCTGTATTGTTGTCCTATCCAGCACCATCGTCTTCGCTGTATCTCTTTATCCACTGGTATTTGACTGGTATATTTCCATAATTCTATGTTAGTGATTTTGTCCTGGCATTTCCATCCTTTTATCCTGCATAAAAGTAAAGTAAAGTACCCCCCGTCACGCCAAGTGGCGGCGTATAGGGAAATATGGAGTTAGTGACCCTATATTTTACAGACCTTCAGCACATGATTTTTGGGGTAATGTGGTCGGTATTACGCCCGTGCTGCTTTACTTTCCCAGAAAAAATCCGGTACCCATTTAAGGCTGGGTGAACCCGGAGCCGTCGGTTGGGATCGAACCCTACCTCTTGTCCGTAGTAGTCCAGTTCACTAACCACTGAGCTATCGCGGCTCCCACTAATTTTTAGGGAATTAGTAAAACCCAGGTGTCCTCGCCAGGGTACGAACCCCGGCTGTTGCCGTGGTAAGCCAACCGCCTATCGATTGCGCTAACCGGACACCCTTTTATCCTGCATAAGTATCCATTAATGAAATGAAGGCCTGTATCTTCATGATTGTCATTTTTTTCCTTCATGTTTCACAGCCATATAATAGGACCGCCTTAACATTGGGGTTGAAAATGTTAATTTTTGTACTTAACCTAATTTCTTTGGACTTCCATTTGTTTCCCAGTGCAACAAATGCTTCTCTTGCTTTTGATATCCTTATTTTTCTATCATTCTCTATTCCTGCTTCTTTGTTTCCGTAATGACTTAGCAACTTCCAAAGCATTCCTCTGTCTAAACTATCAAATACTTTTTCATAATCTATGAATCTGATTTAAAGTTGGGACTGTAGTTCTAAACTTTTCTGAACTATTATATGTAAGGTAGTTATTTGATCAGCACATGATCTGTTTTTCCTAAAACCTGCTTGTTCATCTCTCAAATGTTTCTCTATGGCCTCTTTTAGTCTCCACAGAATGATTCTGCTTAATATTTTTTCCTGGCACTAATAGTAGCATAATATAAATATAATATATCAAATCATGTGAAGGAACAGTATTTGATTCTTTCATAAATTATACATGTAATATTATACAGTCAAACAAATACTGGAGATTTGTCTGGCCTTTCATAAATATAATGTGATGTGATGTGATTATCTATAAAATCCTGAAAAGAAAATCTGAACAATTCACAAGTATATCCCTGTACATGACATTAAATAAGAATGTGAACATGAAACAAAGGACAACCTGGCAATAATTATTGTAGACTTTTAGCTGTAGCTTAGAACACTGTGAGGTGGTTGACTACAGACTGAGGGACTCTCAAAGCCTTTGTTGTTACTCTTCAGAATGTAAAAATGTTTCTGTAACTGCATACACTATAAAACAAATGAGGAAAAGAAGGAGCTAAATGAAGAGTTGTTTGTTATTGATGCTTTAGTTGACTTGCTTATTTGTGTTTGTCCAGGAAGATAAAATGTGCTTGATTCATCTATTTTACATTCACCTTGATCTCTAGAAATTGTATTTTAAATTGAAACACTTTTGTGGTTAAAAATTCAATATTGCATCCCCTGAAACTCTTAGACTTGCCAGTCTTTGATATTTTTCTTATGAACATTACTAAATATCATTTGATAAATATTTACTTGAAAAAAAAATTATGTTTTATGTGCGGTGCCACAAATTGAAACCACTTCCATAGAATATCAATTTTAAGAACGAGGGGAATGTACTAGACTCAGGACAGCTTCATCAATGAATGCTGCACACTTTCCAAGACTATAACTAAAATGTCACTTTGAGTTGAAAACAAAGAGCCGTGAAAGCATGGGACAGTTTAAACAAAAGAATGACTAAATAGTAAATGTAAGTGAGGAAGCATAATTTTGAGAATCATGGTCTACCCATGGCCCGTGAGATTCATTTGGTTCCTCTTCTACAGTTTCAGTTAACAGAAAATAAACCAGTAATATCATTGTGTACATCAGTGTGTATTTGGTAGATCATCAGCATCAGGTACCATTTGTGCTGCTGTAGGTGGTCATGTATTTCCTCAACTCTCGATCTCGACAGTTGTTGATCATTTCTGTTGTTGACCTTCTGCCAAGCCATTCTCTTAAGCTGTCTAGTATCTTATCTCTTTACTTCCCTCTATGTCTTCGTCCCTCAATTTTCCTAGTTGTCACAATATATTCCAGTTGTTCTCTTCTCATTACATGGCCAAAAAATGATGATTGTTTCTTCCTAATATTGGATATTTGCTCTCTCTTTGCTTTGGTCTCTTTCAGAGCATTTTCATTGCTCTTCTTAGCTGTCCATGATATTCTCAACATTCTTCTGTAAAACCACATTTCTACAGCCTCCAGAGATTTTCTTGTCTGTTGTCCTATTGTCCATGATTCACATCCATATGTTAAGATTGGCTCAACATAACATTTAAGAACTCTTTTTCTTGTTTTATATTGTCAAAAATGGATTGCACAGTATCTTCCTAATTTTTTGGAAAGCTGCTTTTGCCTTAGCTATTCTGCTATTATATAGCTATTCTATTTGGTAGATAAGTCCATCTTTTCTGCAGGTTCTATAGTTTCTGTTGGATGGTAGTACAGAATAGTTTATATTCATGTAACAGTGTGTTCCTTGCTTCAGGAAATGTAACCAAGTTATAATATTTCCAACTATATATATATAAGTTTGTTCTGTTTGTCTTTTGGGTAACAAAAATTTAGGCCGCACTGATTGAGTTAGAGAGTAATTACAAATTCTTGTTAAACTACTGTTGGCTTTATTCCTTGATCAGGCAGAGAGTATGACAAGTTTGGCAATATGAAGCAATGGTGGAACTCTGAAGCTGTCAAGAAATTCAAAGAGAAGACCCAGTGTATGATTGACCAGTACAGTGACTTCCAGTTGAATGGAGAGCATGTAAGTAAATATGTGTCAAGTACTTCAAATGTCATGCTCTAGTACGGTGAAGTATAACTCTTTCCATCCGGCTCGTCTAATTATAGCTGAAAATTGCATACCCGTTAACTCTGGCTCGTCTAATACTAGCTGGATGAGATTTGGTCTCATATATATGGCCGCTGCCTGGGCAAAATTGTCAGCAGAAACTTACCCACACTATGGATCTCAGGCTGTGCTTGGAGTTTATGTTCTTGGGTCTGGATTCTCATTGGATTTTCTCAAGGGGGATATCAGAGCACCTATGGATTCATCCGGTGTGCTGTGATTATGATCCTAACAACAAACAAACTGTGGTCCCACATCCTCCCTGTATCCCTATAAGAATAGGTAGAATTGGATGGAAAGAAAAGAAAACAAACGATGAAGTTTTAAAACAAACTAAAAATGAAAAGAGAACTACTAAACACATTAGAACAAGGCAAATGAATTTTTGGGGGCATGTTAAAAGACACAACGGCCTAATAAAAGTAATATTGGAAGGAAAAATACAAAGTAAAAGAGGCAGACCAAGACTAACATGGACGAGTAACATCAAAAGATAGACAAGTCAACCTATGACAACCTGCACCATCAAAGCAAGAGACAGAGTGGAATGGCACTCCATGGTAGCCAACCTTCGATGCAGAGACAGCACTCAGTGATGATGATGATGATCCTCCCTGTGACTGCACTCTTTCCCTAAATGTAAGTTGAAGAGGTGTTGCATCGACACCGTAGGTGACATCATATTGAGGTCACAGGTGGCTGTTGACAACCTTGAGGATCAAAGACGTCCATGTTGCTCTTTAGGCATGAAGGAGTTGCTGGGTGACTCTTTATGTTCCCAAAGGGGACTATTTCAAAGGTGATGATGGCCAAATTTAAATAAGGTAAGCCTGTAATTTTTTCTAAGCATTGTCCAGGAATTGTCTGAGAGCCCCTCATGTTTGAAACAGTTCATTTCATTATTGTTCCATATTTTCATAATTATATTTTAAACATTTTTTAAATGATTCTATTTAAATAATTTATTTTTATTAATTTGTAAAAATTTTTTAACAGTTTGTTATTTGTATCCATTATTCTTATAGTACTTGTATTTTTATTGGTTAAAACAATTATTTATTATTATTTTTTACATTTTTTATTATGTTTTAAACAATCTTTAAAATTTGTTGCTACTTATTGTTTATTTTATTTTGCTAATTATTATTATATTTTAAGCAGTTTATTTTTCATTATTGTTAATATCATTTTTATTTTTGTGACAATATTTGTTGTTTACAGTTTCTTTCTTATTCCTTGTACTCTCATCAGGAACGAGGAAAACAGACCCTTGGTGAAAACATAGCAGACAATGGAGGCCTGAAGTCTGCATATAATGTAAGTAACAAACTTCTTACCAAGTGTAGTAGCATGTAATATGTGGTAAAGAGATGAAATTGAAAAGTAATTTTAAAGTAGGATAATTGTTAGGTGTAAGTAACATGCCAACAAGATCTACAATATCTATTAGATGGAACTGTGATAGAAAGTGAACAAAACAAAAATAGAAAGTGACTCTCAATATAATAAGAAAGACAGGCACTATGATAATATCAAAGAAAACAAACGCACAAGAATGTAGAGTAAAACTAAATGGAACAACTCTGAAACAAGTGCATTAATTCAAATATCTGGAATCAACTATAACATCAGATGAGAGTTGTGGAGAGAAACCTAAGTCAACTGAAAAAAAGTAAAACTGAGTAAAATATAAAACATGGCATCTAATAATGATGATGAAATAACATATTGGTAAGTTTTCAACAAACAACATGGACTATAAGTTTCACTTGTGCTTGTAATAGAAAATCAAAATAACATCAGACAAATATCAACATGCAGTGTCCCACTCACTAATAAACCAGGCATATCCTCAATAATTTCACTTCAAATTTTGTTGCAATATCCTCATTAGAAGAATAGGTAGAATTGAATGGAAGGAAAAGAAAACAAACAATGAAGTCTTAGAACAATTAAAAATGAAAAGAGAACTACTAAACACAATTCAAACAGGACAAATGTGATTTTTGGGCCATGTTAAAAGACACAACAGCCTACTAAAAGTAATCCTGGAAGGGAAAATACAAAGTAAAAGAGGTACAGGCAGACCAAGACTGACATGACGTGTAACATCAAAAGATGGACAAACCAGCCTATGACAACCTGCACCATCAAAGCAAGAGACAGAGTAGAATGATGATCCATGCTAGCCAACCTTTGTTGTGGAGATGGCACTTGATGATGATCCTCATTAATGGTAAAATATTAAAGAAATGTTGAGACCAGCAGCAAGTGGAACACCTGGTAAATATATTTCTCTTAAATCAACAAATATTGTTTCCCATACATAAGCACAATTATTTGTTATAGAATTTATTATTTTAAGCAGGGATTGTTGTATATAAGTAACACCCAGGAGACTAAGACTGTTTTATAAAATTAGGTTAGAGTTTTCAGACCAAAACAAATATGTCTTCTGTATCTCTCATCAAACTATACCATGTTTTTTCCCCCAGGCCTACAAGAAATGGGTGGCAGAGAATGGAGAGGAGCAGCTTCTGCCAGCACTAGGACTGACACATGAACAATTATTCTTCCTCTCATTTGCTCAGGTAGTTTCCTGTCTTCCTTATCATGATGATTAAAATCACTTTTAAGAAATGTTATCAATATTTTTATTTAGCCAAATTTCTTGTTCTTTTCTTGTAATGAAAACATTCTCAAAGAGGCTGAAAGCAAAAAGAGAGCTAATTTCCAATATTAGGAAGAAACAATCATCATTTTTTGGTCGTGTAATGAGAGGGGAACAGCTGGAACATATTGTGACAACTGGAAAAATTGAAGGATGAAGAGGTAGAGGGAAGCAGAGAGATAAGATACCAGACAGCTTTAGAGAATGGCTTGGCAGAAGGTCAACAACAGAAATGGTAAATAACTGTCAAGATCGAAAGTTGTGTGGAGACATGATCACCAATGCCAGCAGGCACGGTACTTGATGATGATGTTCTTATATACAGTACCAGGACTTTTTTTTAGGAAGTACATATTTTAGTAAACTTTTTTGACGGCAACAGTCCCAAGTCAAACATTTCATAGGCAGTTGAAAACTAATGTTGTGACCCAGCAGCTACTGTAATTATAATAATATAATTACAAATTTGTATTGGTGCCAAATTTATAATAAAGATAAATTACTTGTTCCCATTGACTGACACTCTCTAGATGACAACCACAACTTTTCAAACAACACTTATCTTCCTTATATTGATAATATGGATAAAGCTACATTGTTTTTTTATATTTATCAAGCCTACAGAAGGGTTGTACTGCCTCATTTCTCATGATCAAAAACACAGATCCTCATGTGTTGGGTTATTTGAGGGCAGGAAATAAACAGTGGTCGCTTTTATCATTTCTTTTGTAGCAGCTGAAAAGCTCAACTTTAAAAAGGCATAACTTTGGAGAACAGTGTAGACAGTCGATCAGCCCTGTATAGAATCATCATCATTGCAGTCTGGTAGTGTCAATTTTCACTCTGATCTCTTGCTTGGTTACATATATTAATCTTGTTACAGTTCATGAACTTTGTAGCACAGATGAGATGAGAGTCAATTTTTAGGGTGCCTTTTCAATATTTATATTTCAAAAATAAAATTTATGAAGTAATATAGAAAAGGAAAGAGATAATATGAGTAAAATATTGTCGAACATGTGATGACACCTTGAGATTGTTAGAAGTATAGTGTTAACAGGTTGGCTTGACAATAAATGGAGCATGAGTTCAAATACAGCTTGATAACTCTCCAGGCAACCCAGCTGATAAAGGAAAATGATAACTGTATCACTGAGTTTTGGATTAGTAGTGAAAATGAGGAACACTGACCACCTCACATCCAGTTGCAGTAGCCTGGTATGGTGAAATGTTATATTTTATTCCCCCTATAACACAAAATATGTCATGGGGTGTTGTTTTATTTATTTATTTTTTTTAGTAGATTATGCCTTGTTAACACATCCCCATATCGTACTGTGACACGGCCATTAAAAAAAAATTGTTTCTTTCAAATAACGAGAAAATAAATTAAAATTTATCTAGACACAGTTTATTCAGACAACCTGCTCAGAAAGTTTAAAAAATGTTCAATAAAAGGGTTGCAAGATTTTAATTAAAATAATTGCAGAAACATCAATAAATATTAGAAGCCACAAAAACATGCTGAAGGCTTCAATGTGTCTGTAACTAAAGCCAGTTTTTGCAGCTCATGGTACAGAATGTGTCAAAGACTTTGTGACTGGAAAAAAGTTGAAAAGAAGAGGATGGGATAGCACCAATTATTGTAATGAGTCAAAAACTGAGCCATTAGACCTATGGCACAACTGATGTGGGCCACAAGGCTTTCTTGACTACTTGATTCCAGCAGTACAAGATGGAGCTCTTGTCCATCCCCATGAGGTGCATTGTTAGGTCTTCTATATCAGCAGAAACCACCACTGCTGAGACAATAGCATTACTTTAGATTGCAAAGAGTACCGAGAGATGTACTAAAATATAATACTAAGCCAAAGAGATGAAATATTTGAGTTTGATTCTAATTAAAGTTTCTGTTCTATTTATAGAATCAGATTAATTGCAGTTAGGACATCCACATATCCACTCCACCGCCTGCCCCAGCCTTTCTCAAAGCATATGCAGACTGATTGTTCCTGTAATGTGTTCATTATAGATACATCTGCTTCTCCCATTAAGCACTCCAGATTAACCAGATCTCTTTTCCATCTTTAGACTCCTCAGTCTCTCAATGTATACATCATTGTCCCATCTTTAGACCCCTCAGTCTCTCAATATATACATCACTGTCCCACCTTTAGACTTGTCAGTCTCTCAATATATACATCACTGTCCCACCTTTAGACTTGTCAGTCTCTCAATATATACATCACTGTCCCATCTTTAGACCCCTCAGTCTTTCAATATATACATCACTGTCCCATCTTTAGACTCCTCAGTCTCTCAATATATACATCATTGTCCCACCTTTAGACTCCTCAGTCTCTCAATACATACATCATTGTCCCACCTTTAGACTCCTCAGTCTCTCAATATATACATCATTGTCCCACCTTTAGACTCCTCAGTCTCTCAATATATACATCATTGTCCAACCTTTAGACTCCTCAGTCTCTCAATATATACATCATTGTCCCACCTTTAGACTCCTCAGTCTCTCAATATATACATCATTGTCCCACCTTTAGACTCCTCAGTCTCTCAATATATACATCATTGTCCCACCTTTAGACTCCTCAGTCTCTCAATATATACATCATTTTTTCAACCATTCTCCTCCTCATCTGTTAAGGAAAGAAGAACACACTTGGTGATTGTCTCTTTATCCAGAGTAAAACCCACACTCAATGCCAGATCTACCAGCAAGCTTGTTGGCTATTTCATTTCCTTGTACACCAGCGTGCCCTGGACAGCACACCCAGGTTAACATGCTGCTCTTTTTAGAGTCATCCAATCACGATTATTTTTCTCCGGCTTGGTATAGAACCGTTGATCAGAGGTTTAACAAGCCGCTATCGTAAAAACGATGTTGTTAATGAAACGTAGACCTGATACAGAATGTGTAAATTAGCAGTAGATAGTAGTGATAATTTTTTCGGCCCTAAAACAACAACAAAAATAGGATTCTGGAATGTGCGAACAATGGCCGCTCCGACGAAACATGCACAGGTCGCGAGCGAGATGGACAGATACGATCTAGATATTTTAGGATTAAGCGAAATGCGCTGGCCTGGAACAGGTAGGAGATCTATTGATAATAAAATAGTAGTTTTTTCTGGAAGGGAAGATGGAAAACACCGTGAAGGAGTAGGCATAATGATGACAGACAAAGCTGCAAGAAGTTTATTAGAATGGGAACCGGTAAATAGCCGTCTGATACGAACACGATACAAAACAAAACATGGAAGACTTTCAATTATTCAATGTTATGCGCCTACTAACGAAGCTGATGATGAAGTTAAGGATGATTTTTATAACCAACTGCAACAACTTATAAACAAAATACCAAAACACGATCTTTTAATTGTAATGGGAGACTTCAACGCCAAAGTAGGACAAGATAACGCAGGAGTGGAACATGTGATGGGGAGAGAAGGCTGTAATACAACAAGTCAGAATGGAGAAAGATTAATAGAATTATGTTTAATAGAAAATTTAGTTATAGGTGGGACATTATTTCCACATAAAAATATCCACAAAACAACATGGATATCTCCTGATGATAGAACATCAAATCAAATTGACCACCTATGTATTAAACAACAATTCAGATCATCATTAATAGATGTAAGAGCATACAGAGGTGCTGATGTTAATATTGACCACAACCTGTGCATTGGGAAAATAAGATTAAAATTTAGAAACCAACAGAAGAGGTCAATTACACATAAAATTGATAGTCATAAACTGAAAGATGAAGCAATAAAGGAAAAGTTTAACATAGAGCTAAGTAATTGTTATTCAGCACTTGGTGAAATAGACTTAGATATCAATGAAATGTGGGACTCACAGAGCAAAATACTAATGAGAGCAGCAGAAGCAAGTGCTGGACTGAAGAAAATGGAAAAACGAGCTTGGATCTCAGACACCACATGGAAATACATCAAAGAAAGAAGAGAAGCGAAGAGAGCCATGACTAATGTAAAGACAGATCTTGGAAAGGTTCTGGCAAAAGCAACATACAAAGAATTAGACAACAAAGTGAAAAGTTCGGCAAGAAGAGATACAAGAGCTTATATAGACAACTTGGCAGAGAAAGCAGAGACAGCTGCAATTACAGGAGACAGCAGAACTCTTTATACTGTACAAAAGATGCTGACAAACACCTATACATCCAGTGGAACACCAATTCTAGACAAATCTGGATTAATGCTAACAACAAGCGCAGACATAAAAGCCCGTTGGGCGGAACACTTCAAAGAAATTCTTAACCGTCCACTACCTCACAGTTTAATAGATTTTGAAGCTGAAACACCAGCAGCAGAATTAGATGTAAATTTAGATGACTTCACCTTGAGTGAAATAGAAACCACCTTAAAGCTAATGACCAATAACAAGGCTGCTGGAGAGGATAAGTTAACAGCTGAGATCCTCAAGGCAATTGATAGCCATAATTTAATACATCTCCAAAAAATGTTCAACATCATTTGGAAAACAGAGAAGACGCCTCATAAATGGAAAAAAGGAATCATTGTTAAGATCCCAAAAAAGGGCAATCTTAGAGATTGTAACAATTGGAGAGGCGTGACACTTTTGTCAGTTGCCTCAAAATTATTCTGTAAAATCATCCTAAATAGAATAAAGGATTCAATAGATACAGTAATGCGTGAAGAACAGGCTGGGTTTAGAAAAGGGAGAAGCTGTCTTGACCACATTTTCACTCTACGACTTATATTGGAGGAACACATTGAAAAGCAAAAACCTTTTGTACTTAACTTCATCGACTTCAAAAAAGCATTTGATAGTATTCATAGAGATTCTTTGTGGAAAATTCTGAAGCAATATGGCTTACCATCAAAAATCATAAATATTATCAAAGACATGTATGATGGTTACACATGTGCAGTTCGAACAGAGGAAGGACTGAGCGAATGTTTCCCAATAGAAACTGGGGTTAAACAAGGATGTATTTTATCGCCCTTGTTATTTGGAATTGTTATGGACTTCATAATGAAGAAATGCTGCACTGGTAATAAAGGCATCGAATGGATACAAGGAGACCATTTGGAGGACCTGGACTTTGCTGATGACATAGTTCTCATCAGCAATCAGATAAAAACGATGCAGGAAAACACAAATGAACTATCATCAATAGCCAGCAAAATTGGGCTTGAGGTCAATCATGAAAAGACTAAAGTCATGAAAAGTTTAATTCCAACAAGTGACAAAATATACATGGAAAACAAACCAGTAGAAGAGATCGATCACTTCATCTATCTTGGAAGTCACATTGATCGAGAAGGGGATACGAGCAAAGAAATTAGAATCAGACTGGCTAAAGCAGCAATGTCTTTCAGAAGCCTTGAAAAGTTGTGGAAATCAAAACTCATTAGCACAAACACAAAACTTAGGCTATTCAAATCAAATGTACTATCAACCCTTACGTATGCGTGTGAAAGCTGGAAAACAACAAGAGATATAGAAACAAAGTTGAACGCATTCGAAAATAAATGTCTAAGGAAAATACTTGGTATAGAATGGAACGAATTCAAAACAAACGAGGAAATTAGAGAAATCGCCAATCAACCACTAATATCTTCAGTAATAAAGAAAAGACGATGGTCATACGTTGGACATGTGATGAGAAGAGATAATAATCGAATAGCAAAGCAAGCCCTCATATGGGAAACAACAGGTAAAAGAAAAAGAGGAAGACCCAGGGAGACACTGAGAAGAACATTGATGAGAGAGGCAAGAGCAGCAGGAATCGGCTCCCTCAATGAGATAGAACTGCTTGCACAGAACAGAGACAGATGGCGAGATTTGATAAAATATCTTTAAAAGAAAACTGCTAGAACAAAAATTCATATAGGAGAAGGTGTATCTTGGTCTACGCCCTATGGGCCGGTTACGGCTCGAAAGGTCAATAGATAGATAGAATCACGATTGATACATTGAAATAAATTGAAATAATTTTTTTTTTTTTATGTCACTAGGCCTTGTGATATGTACTTAACACAAAACAATCATACAAATAGTACCAAAAAGAATGTAGTTTCTGGTTTTGTTGTATTTAGGTTTGGTGCTGGAATAGCAAGCCAGAGACAGACCATATGCAGGTTCTAACAGACCCACACTCCCCAGCTAAGTTCAGGTATGTGTATTATACCTTTTGTGTGATTGAAAATTGACATCATTGCTTCTATTATAAAATAGTCTTTAGTTGGGACTGGTGTCACAACAGTCAAGGCATTAACATATCTGCTGTATCACTCGTTCCATAAACTATCAAAGTGTTCATCTACTGATTCTTTCTCTCTTGTATTCTTTTCTGCTGAGGATGCTTTTCCTGACTTTGGTATGTGGGTTATCTTCAGCTTCTTTGTCGCCATCCTGTGAGGGGTGTTCTTTTAAAGCCCTCATGTATGTCCTTTTTAAAGTTCTCTTGCACAATATAAAGGCTCTACAATAATAGAACAAACCGTATATACAGTTGAATGTACTAATAACAAGATCAGTTATAACAAGAATCCTGATATAAAGTTAATTTTAGAACTCCCCTAATATTTTCTTATTTATCATATATTTTTAAAATTCTAACCAGCCTGAAAATAAATTATAAGAAAATCAACATTTCGTGAAATTTGACTAGCCAAAAAAAAAAAAATGTGAAAGGTGTGTGCTTTTCTCAAATCACAAATGTTGACTGTACTTTGCATATATGGTTCCAGCAAACTAAGAGCAAGAATACCCCGACTTCAGGACCCATCCTTATTGAAAAGGGAAAAGACCTATCTGAGAGTCTAAGTCATACCAACTTAAATCTAAGAAAGGGCTGGCTGAGAGTCTAGGTCATATCAACTTCAACCTAAGTAAGGGCTGGCTGAGAGTCTAGGTCATACCAACTTCAACCTAAGTAAGGGCTGGCTGAGAGTCTAAGTCATACCAACTTCAACCTAAGTAAGGGCTGGCTCAGAGTCTAAGTCATACCAACTTCAACCTAAGTAAGGGCTGGCTGAGAGTCTAGGTCATACCAACTTCAACCTAAGTAAGGACTGGCTGAGAGTCTAAGTCATACTAACTTCAACCTAAGTAAGGGCTGGCTGATAGTCTAGGTCATACCAACTTCAACCTAGGTAAGGGCTGACTGAATCAATTCAAAGGCTGGGGCAGTATCATAAGAAACAACTAACAAGTAGAAGAAAAAGTTTAACGAACAATTTAAGTCAGTCCGTGACATAGTCACCAAGTAGGCTGCTCCAGAAGTGTAAAGTAGAATATAGTTGTGCAGTTAGCAACAACGAACAATTTAAGTCAATGAGTGACATACTCCCCAAGTGGGCGTCACCAGAGGTGTAAAGTAGAATATAGTTGTGCAGTTAGCAATAATGAATAATTTAAGTCAATGCGCGATATACTCCCCAAGTGGGCGTCACCAGAGGTGTAAAGTAGAATATAGTTGTGCAGTTAGCAACAACGAACAATTTAAGTCAATGAGTGACATACTCCCCAAGTGGGCGTCACCAGAGGTGTAAAGTAGAATATAGTTGTGCAGTTAGCAACAACGAACAATATAAGTCAGTGAGTGACACAGTCACCAAGTCAGGCTTCACCAGAAGGGGCAGTTAGACTACAGTGTGCAGTTAGCACAACAAACAATTTAGGTTAGTCGGTGCAGTGGTTCACCAAGTCAAGTTTCATCAGATGTGTGAAGTCGATATCGTTGTCCAGAGTAGCTGCACGACAAGTCGAGTGACAGCACGTGCGATAGGTTATAAAGACAGACTCACTTAGGAGTGTGATTCCAGAGTGGGGATGCAGGTAGCGACACAGAGTTGCAATTGTCTTGTCAGTCAGCAGAGTGGCTGAGACAGAGTATGACACTCCAGAACCTCACAGTACAGGGGAGGTAATGCGAGATTGATATCGCAAATTCTAGATCAGCAATAAGGCTGTGACGGGTTACTCGTGGAAGAAACCATATACAACGATTACTCAGGGGAGGTAGGTTAATTCACAGTGTTGTGGACAGAGCGCTGTAAGATACTAGTCATCATCATGTGCCATACCGTTTGATGTAGGTGATCATGTCCCTCCACAATCTTCTATCTACAGTGCATCGTATCAGTTCTGTTGTTGACTGTTTTCCATGCCATGACACCAAGCTATCCAGTATTTTCTCTCTTTGTCGTCCGCGATCTCTCTTTCCTTTTATTTTGCCAGTTGTAACCAAGTATTCCAACTTTCCTCTTCTCATGATGTGCCCGAAAAATGTTGATTGCTTCTCTCTGATGTTTTTTAGGAGCTCCCTTTTAGATACTAGTACAGTGCATTAATTACACAGGGGAGTGCTTTGTGGTGAGCATACCAGGTGTGTGAAGTTACAACTGTACCAATCGTCATTGTGTTTTGAGGTGATGGGTGAGGTTGACCATTGAGCATTAAACCTCAGGTGTGATTTTTACCTGATGTTTGTGAGTGCTTTCTAGAGAGGTAACTGTCTTTATCTATGCCTAATGAGGAACGACACCTGCTGGAGACTCGCACACAGGCTTGCAGAGACACAGCGGTAGCCCTATGACACAGCGCGGAGTACCAAGTTATGCGAGCACCCGGCCAGGAGTGCCACGTCACAAGTCGAGGTCAAGCAGCAATCCAGCCCTGAGCCGAGCTGGTAGGGGATCAAGGCGAGCTGTCCGGGGCAAGACGCCACCAGGCAATTTACATGCATGCAGAACAACAACAGGCGTTGAGGTCAAACGCTGATCAGCCCAACAAGTATGTCAAGTGTTCAGTGCTTCTTGAGGTCGCTGAGTTTAACGAGTGGAAGGCGTAGATGATTCAAGAGCGCCTCTGCTAAATAGTGGGACGACCCTACTATAAATGCATTAGGAGAGCTGGGAGTTCAAGTCATAACAAAACTACTCAATGTCATATATAACACTGGACACATACCCGAAGATCTACTAAAATCTATCTTTGTAGCCATACCGAAGAAGTCAGGTGCCACTGATTGTGAAGACCATCGCACTATTAGTCTCATGAGCCATATGATGAAAATATTACTAAGAATCATCATGAGACGTGTAGGAAACAAAATAAAACCAGAAATAAGTGAGGAACAATGTGGATTTGTGGAAGGAAAGGGCACCAATAATGCAATATACATCTTAAGAACATTGATAGAAAGATCTATAGAGGTAAAGAAAGATCTATATATGTGCTTTATAGAATATAGAAGAAATGATAGACATAATAGTAAAAGAAAGCAACAAGAAAGGTCTCAGTCTGAATAGTAAGAAAACAGAAGTAATGGTCATATCGAAGAAACAATCATCACCAGCATGCAGCATACAAATGTCTGTCTGCAATCAAGACTCAGTCAGAGTAGGATCCCAGACTCTCACATAAAGTCAGCTGTCAGGCTAAGTGTGTTGATCGCCCCCACAGACAGAACATCACAGTTAGAGTCTGCCATATCCACTCCGACTGAACACCCGTTAAAACGTTGCACTGTGTTCTGCGCCAGTGGCCCAGTGCATCCGATTTCAGCCAGCATTTTATTCAGGTTTGCTTTCCTTAGCCTTTGATTGTCCCCAATCTTCCTGCAAGGCAGCAGATGATCTTTTCTGTAGGGGGATTCTGCCCTTAGACGGTCAGCCTTCCCAGGTTTACGAGCACCGTCTGCCCGAGTCACTAGAGGTGACTAACACAGCCATGTGACTTATAATGTGAGGAAACTGCAACAAGGAATGCTTTTCATGCATAGCTTTCAATTATTCCTGCCGCCTATCCCCATATACCGGTAAGTCACATCCTCTTGAAAATGATGATTGTCGTAGCACTAGATGATGTTAGGCCATCGTTGATGACTCCAATTCCGAACATAGAGACACACAGTCAGTCGTCAAATTATCCTCGTCGCACATCAAACAGCAGACCATAAGATTTGCGCACGGCCGGTTTAGGGAACCATTACAATGACGTAGCACACAACAATGTCGCCGGATACTAATAATCTCGATACCTTTAGATTTCTGTCTGATTACTCAAGTGTAAGCAGCCTACGACGAACAAAACACGAAGCAAATTCCCCAAAGAGACAAACTGCGGCTGACGAAGTAGTTTACATTAATGTGTACATGGAAATAACTTGCGTCAAAGAATATCATCAACGGTCATGAACAGCACCAATGTGTCACGTAATGAACAGCACCAATGTGTCACGTAATGCGCAGATCAAGTCTTGATGGTGGAAGGTCTCACTCACAATACTTGAGTCATCAAAAACGGACTGTTGTCGGCCTACAACCTCGCTTTAGCGACACAGATGTATCAAACATATCATCATTTTTACTTTAACGCAAAAAAGTGCAAAGAAGATCCGAAATTAATCAGACCCTGGGTGCATTTTCTGCAGCGATCGAGAGGACGTGTACTAGATCCGCTATCTTGTAGATTGAAGTCTCCAGCATACAAATAAACAGGACAAATTTGAAATAAGTGCAATGCATCAAATACTTGGGCACAATAATAACATCGGATGGAAGATGCCCCACGGAAATAAAAAAGTAGAATAGCTCAGGCCAAAATAGCATTTCAGAAAATGAAAAATATCTGATGCATTAAATCTATGTCAATAGAAGTGAGAAAGAGAGTTCATCGGTGCTACATAGAACCAATTCTGACCCACGGAAGTGAATCATGGACAGTAGACAAACAAATGAAAAGACGATTAGAGACCACAGAGATGGAATTTCTCAGAAGAATGTTGAAAGTTCCCTGGACAGCTAAAAAGACCAATGAGGAAGTTCTCGAAGAGGCCAACACAAAAAGGCAACTCCTAAAAAACATCAGAAAGAAACAATCAACATTTTTCGGGCACATCATGAGAAGAGACAAGTTGAAATATTTGGTTACAATTGGCAAAATACAAGGAAAGAGAGACTGCGGATGACAAAAAGAGAAAATACTGGATAGCTTGGTGTCATGGCATGGAAAGCGGTCAATAACAGAACTGATACGATGCACTGTAGATAGAAGATTGTGGAAGGACATGATCGCCTACACCAACCAGCATGGTACATGATGATGATGATAATCTTTAATGATACTGAACATCTTAAATTTTCTTTTTTTCACAACAGAGTTGAGGGCCCATTATCTAATTCAGTTGAGTTCTCCACTGTCTATAAATGTAGCAGCACGTCCAAGATGAATCCAAAAACTAAGTGTGAGATTTGGTGACCTTCCTGTGATATTTTACCAGTTGTATGGTTGCCCTCAGATGACCTAGCCACTGATGTCTGGACCAGAGAACTAAGCTGCATTGTGTGAATAGTGGTGTGAAAAAATGTGTGCTGGAGATTGCTTGTGACAAGTAAAATTAATACTGGAGCAGGAGTGAATGATAGTGTGATGCACACAAGGGAGTATGTAATTTACAATGTCATTTATCTTGTATGTTTATTTATGTAAAAGTGTAGGTTTATGTAAATTGTCTATCCCACATATGCCTGTTCTGCCTAACTCTTGAAGTTTAGATTAATCCATTGTTTTTTCTTTCTCTGAGTAATTTTTATCATTCAAGTTATGGAGCATGCCAGAAGTGTGTAACAAACAACTGTTACAGTCAACATTTTCTTATCTTACTTGTGTGTTCAACTTAACTGAAGCTGACTGTATATGTGCAGTATATATATATATATATATATGGCCCTTTTTGTCTTGTCAGACGGTCTAGTGGAGTCTATTGTGTATTTTTATTTTTTGTATTGGTATCTAGTTAATTGAGTCATTGAATAACTGAAGCAGTTTTTTTTGTTTTTGGTGACTAATGTTTAAGTCCGTATATACATTTATTTATGTTGGCATCTCATGTTTGATATATCTACTTAAACAGACCATATTTGTTGTGATTTGCCCTAATTTGTCCTAATTAACCACTGAAATAACATAAACACACATCACATGGCAACCATAACGTTACAGAGTGAAAGCACAAAGTTGCCAAGTTATTACAACTTCTGCATGTCATTTCTTGTAAATATGTGGTTGTCTGAAAATACCTTGCTATTACTGTATATATAATATTACATATTTGGACTGCACAATTTTGTATAATTTTTCTTCAGGTTGTTTGATTGAATCTAAAGTTGCTTGAGAATCGAGCAATGTACTTTTGAATAAGGCTCACTAGCCACTTTTGAAGTACATTATTATTGATTGATGTATGTCATCATAAAAAAATAATGATAAGCAACATATTTAATACAAAAACCAGTAGTTGTATGGTGTGCTATAGTATCAAGAATATATATATATATATATATATATATATATATGAGGTTTTTCGTATTTTGTTTTAATACACAGAGCTTGCAATTGTCTATGATGAAATACATATAATATTTTCTTTTACAGATTAATGTGAATTTAGTATGTATGTTATACTTTCTGTATTTTAGCAAGCCTGTAAACAAACTAAATCTAAGTATGTTATTCATTTGTTTCATGTGTTTTACTTTTAGTGATAAATATTGTTGTTTGGTTTTCTGGCTGGGCAAACACCTACCAGAGGATGTGAATTTGGTGCTGTTCATGTGTGTTTATGTCACAAGAGCTTGTAAAACATTTTATTCTTCCTTGTTGATGCTAGTCTAACAATGGTGTTCCTTTAGTATTTTTTATAGATTTTTATATTTCAAAATTTGCTTGTTGTTATATTTCAGCAAAATACTAAACATTTTATGAAATAAGTGAACCTTTAGAAAGGTAAGACTTGCATAGCGTAGAATTTAATAGAATAGAATAGAATAGAATAGGATAGAATAGAATAGAATAGGATAGAATAGAATAGAATAGAATAGAATAGAATAGAATAGAATAGAATAGGATAGAATAGGTTAGGATAGAATAGAATAGAATAGAATAGAATAGAATAGGATAGGATAGGATAAGATAGGATAGAATAGAATAGAATAGAATAGAATAGAATAGAATAGAATAGAATAGAATAGAATAGAATAGGATAGAATAGAATAGAATAGAATAGAATAGAATAGAATAGGTATTAAACAGTGTCTTTTCTCTAGAACAATTGTTAACAAACTCACAGCGATTGTTAACTTCAAGAAAACCATTTTGGCAGGTTTATTTTTAAAGTGTTTTTTAATAGAATCATATTTGTTGGGGAGGAGATCTGTGTGCTTATGGACTGTTGTTGCATGTGCCATGAGGATAATCTAATGACTAACATTTGTTCATATTTATTCATCTCTTTGGCTGAAAATTGTATTCAGGATCATTTTAGGGCAAAAAAAAAACAAATCTGTATTGAGAGATAGTTAATTATTTTCTTCTTGATAAAATATCTTCCCTTCATACTAATTTAGGGAGCCGCGATAGCTCAGTGGTTAGTGAACTGGACTACCACGAACAAGGGGCAGGGTTCGATCCCAACCGACGGCTTCCGGGTTCACCCAGCCTAAAATGGGTACCGGATTTTTTCTGGGAAAGTAAAGCAGCACGGGCGTAATACTGACCACATTACCCCAAAAATCATGTGCTGAAGGTCTGTGAAATATAGGGTCACTAACACCATATTTCCCTATACGCCACTTGGCGTGACAGGGGTACTTTACTTACTTTTACTCATACTAATTTAATTAAAATAGCTAATTCAAAATTGTATTTATTATTAAATTGTGTTATTATTATTAAATTATATTTTGGAGTGTGAAACTTGTGTGAAATGAGTGTATAAACTGTATTGGCATAGTGATGAAAAGCTCCTTACAGTTGTGTAATTTGTATAGGTTTCACATGGCATGTTTTAGCTTAGGACAATAACAACTAAAAATGTATTTAATGTGCTTTTTGTAGAAGCTAGTACTAGAAGTTTTTCTGAATAATCTGGCTGTGATGTGTGGTCGTAGGTAGCCATGTCTGTTTGTTAGGCAGGTTTTTTTTATTTCTCTAGCTTTGAAGTTTAAATTTGATATCTCACAATGACAGCCTTAGAGCAACCATTCTGAAACAGAATGTGTTAAGGCTCCTTTTACAAGAAAAATTCTCTCTCTCTGCAATCAGGGCTCAATCAGAGTAGGATTCCAGACTCTCACATGAAGTCAGCTGTCAGGTTAAGTATGTTGATCGCCCCCACAGACAGAACATCACAGTTAGAGTCTGCCAGATCCACTCCGATTGAACACCCGTTAAAACGTTGCACTGTGTTCTGCGCCAGTGGCCCAGTGCATCCGATTTCAGCCAGCACTTTATTCAGGTTTGCTTTCCTTAGCTTTTGAAAAATTAATGCATAGGAAAGAATAGTTTTCAAAGCATAATACTGACTACTTGATGGGTTCATAGGAGACAGGGTAGAGCAGTAGTTCGTGAACTAGCACCTCCTGTGGTCAAGTGTTCAGGTTAGATCCCAGTCAATGTTAGATCCCAGTCAATGACTTAAGATTCACCTGACCTTAAATGAGTACTAGTTATTTCTGGGAAAGAAAGACAGCACTGATGTAATACTGACCACATTATCCAAAAATGTATACTTGGTTAAAAAAAAAAAAACCGGACACTAACACAATATCCCTACATGCCATAAGGTGTTATAGGGCTCTTTTTCTTTCAGGGGTTGTCATCCTCTAAATATAAGGGCTCCCAAACTGGTAAAAAAAATGCTATTACCTGTTGGATCCAAATTGGAGGATTTGTTTTTCTCCCGCCTGGTATAGAACCGTTAATCAGAGGTTTACCAAGCCGTTATCGTAAAAAGGATTTTGTTAATGAAACATAAACTTGATATAGAATGTGTAAATTAGTAGTAGATAATAGTGATAGTATTTTCGACCCTAAAACAACAACAAAAATAGGATTCTGGAATGTACGAACAATGGCCGCTCTGACAAAACAAGTCGCGAGCGAGATGGAATATTTTCCCCTAGAAACTGGGGTTAAACAAGGATGTGTTTTATCGCCCTTGTTTTTTGGAGTTGTTATGGACTTCATAATAAAGAAATGCTGCACTGGTAATAAAGGCATCGAATGGATACAAGGAGACCATTTGGAGGACCTCAATTTTGCAGATAAAAATGATGCAGGAAAACACAAATGAACTATCATCAATGGCCAGCAAAATTGAGCTTGAGATCAATCATGAAAAGACTAAAGTCATGAAAAGCTTAATTCCAACAGATGACAAAATATACATGGAAAACAAACCAGTGGAAGAGATCGATCACACTTTATCTATCTTGGAAGTCACATTAATTGGGAAGGGGATACAAGTAAAGAAATTAGAATCAGAATAGCTAAACCAGTAATGTCTTTCAGAAGCCTTGAAAAGTTGTGGAAATCAAAACTCATCAGTGCAAACACAAAACATAGACTATTCAAATCAAATGTGCTATCAACCCTTACAAATGCATGTGAGAATTAGAAAACAAGAGACATAGAAACAAAGTTGAACGTATTTGTATATAAAAGTCTAAGGAAGATACTTGGTATAGCGTGGAACAAATTCAAAACAAATGAGGAAATTAGAGAAATCGCCAATCAACCACTAATATCTTCAGTAATCAAGAAAAGACGATGGTCATGTGTTGGTCATATGAGGAGAGATAATAACCAAATAACGAAGCAAGCCCTCATGTGGGAAACAACAGGTAAGAGGTTGTTGTTGTTGACGGATTACCACGAGTTGATACGAGCTTGTTTGCCCTTTGACTCATAAGATGTGGCGGGTCGTAATGGCTTTCTTGACATTCCCGGCTCTTACTGGAGGTTGGAGGTCGTCTGCCCCAGGCTACGCTGGGAAACTACTAGTCCAGCCCAGAGGTACTGCAATACTGGGTCCTCAATCAGTAACAGCCACCACTACAGGGAACACGTCGATCCTAGCTTCTGTTAGCCAGTCTGTTTTGACCACAGATAAGAGGAAAAGAGGTTGACCCAGAGAGATACTGAGAAAAACATTGTTCAGAGAGACAAGAGCAGCAGGAATCGACTCCCACAATGAGATAGAGTTGCTTGCACAACAGAACAGAGATAAATGGCAAGATTTGATAAAAGATCTTTACAAGGATTGAAAACTACTTGAATAAAAATGTAGATAAGAGAAAGAGTATCTGGATCTATGCCCTATGGGCCGGCTACGGCTCGAAAGGTCAAAAGATAGATAGAAACTGGTCAATATTAACTCCTAGGTATTTTTAAACATGAGTTGAGATATAGAGATTTCATAAAGTTATGTTGGGCAGCAGTATAGCTGATGATAAGAAATGTTAAATGAATGATGAAGTATATATTATTGCAGATATGTGGTGTCAAAAAATCAAAAATAATACCCACATTGAAGGCCAAATGTTTTCTTCAAAGAAAGCAAAGGTATAAACAGAAGCATTCTATTTTTCATGATGTGACCATGAACTAACAAAGCAGTTAGTGACTTACTCATGCAGGGCAAGAAGGTTCTCTAAATTTGACACTATCTATGGCCATACTTCACTGGGTTCTCTGGGTCTGGCCCACACTGTTTATTTTTATTCCAGTATTCTCAGCCGTGTTCTCAGCCAGGCTGTCTTCAGTCTACTTCTCCATGAAGTCACTATATGATAGCTTCTGTCATTATTTATGAATCTCTTATGATCCAGCTCCAATATCCGCCTGTTATCACCTTGTGCAGAAGTGAGGATGGCCAAATCTATAACTTGTCAGACTCCAAACTCGCAGAACTCCAGTTCGAATCCTTGTAGGGTCAAAAGTTTTTTTATCTATCTATTGACCTTTCGAGCCGTAACCGGCCCATAGGGCGTAGACCAAGATACACCTTCTCCCATATGAATTTTTGTTCTAGCAGTTTTCTTTTAAAGATATTTTATCAAATCTCGCCATCTGTCTCTGTTCTGTGCAAGCAGTTCTATCTCATTGAGGGAGCCGATTCCTGCTGCTCTTGCCTCTCTCATCAATGTTCTTCTCAGTGTCTCCCTGGGTCTTCCTCTTTTTCTTTTACCTGTTGTTTCCCATATGAGGGCTTGCTTTGCTATTCGATTATTATCTCTTCTCATCACATGTCCAACGTATGACCATTGTCTTTTCTTTATTACTGAAGATATTAGTGGTTGATTGGCGATTTCTCTAATTTCCTCGTTTGTTTTGAATTCGTTCCATTCTATACCAAGTATTTTCCTTAGACATTTATTTTCGAATGCGTTCAACTTTGTTTCTATATCTCTTGTTGTTTTCCAGCTTTCACACGCATACGTAAGGGTTGATAGTACATTTGATTTGAATAGCCTAAGTTTTGTGTTTGTGCTAATGAGTTTTGATTTCCACAACTTTTCAAGGCTTCTGAAAGACATTGCTGCTTTAGCCAGTCTGATTCTAATTTCTTTGCTCGTATCCCCTTCTCGATCAATGTGACTTCCAAGATAGATAAAGTGATCGATCTCTTCTACTGGTTTGTTTTCCATGTATATTTTGTCACTTGTTGGAATTAAACTTTTCATGACTTTAGTCTTTTCATGATTGACCTCAAGCCCAATTTTGCTGGCTATTGATGATAGTTCATTTGTGTTTTCCTGCATCGTTTTTATCTGACTGCTGATGAGAACTATGTCATCAGCAAAGTCGAGGTCCTCCAAATGGTCTCCTTGTATCCATTCGATGCCTTTATTACCAGTGCAGCATTTCTTCATTATGAAGTCCATAACAATTCCAAATAACAAGGGCGATAAAATACATCCTTGTTTAACCCCAGTTTCTATTGGGAAACATTCGCTCAGTCCTTCCTCTGTTCGAACTGCACATGTGTAACCATCATACATGTCTTTGATAATATTTATGATTTTTGATGGTAAGCCATATTGCTTCAGAATTTTCCACAAAGAATCTTTTTCACAAAGAATTTTTTTTTATATCAGGGGTGAAAAAAATCTCAGACCTGAGTACCTCATGGTAACTGCACTGGACAAGCTGCCTTTAATTTCTGGTCCTATAAGTTCCCTGGCAGACCCCAGTAATAGGAAAATGCAGTAAAAAAAATTTTTTTAATCATCTTTTTTTTATTAAAAAAATCGTTTTCTACAGGTTCCTCTTGGTATCTATTTTGTTTCATCAAATATTCAGAGAATTTTTGTCATCAGGGGTCAGGTTGTATAAAATGATGACAGTCTTGATATTTTTTTATGTTCTTCTCCTGTGTCCAGTTTCATATAGAACTCATTGAACATATCAGCTCCCTCTGAATATTTATTGAGTTATTTGCGGATCATCATTGCACTCCGAACATGTCCATAGGTGCTCAGATCCCCTCCTCAGCAAGTCCTGCAGTGTCCAGCGACTGGCGACTTCAGTTGTGTGTTGGTTGATAAATCTTCTTATATGCCCTCTAAGTTTCTCAATTCTGGCTGTGCCCATCTTAACTCCCATCTCTGTCATCTGAAGGAGTGACATGGACGCATGGTTGTCAAAGTCCTGTGCCCTTTCCACATCTCAGAGGCCATTGATGACGTCCGCTGTCTGAATATTTAGTTTTCAATTTAAGCTGAACTGAAAATTGTAAGGCACTTTGGTCTGTGGATAGTCCAGTGAGCAGAAGTTGAATAGAAAAATATTTTGTTCAGTTGAAAATTGTTCATGTGCATACCAACATCGCACCAATACATGTTCATGGACAATTGTTTGTCAACTCAATACTGTTTCTTGTACAATCTGTTTAGTCTCTCTGGTCTGACTGTTTTTCTATTTTTATCTTCATTGCTACAAAGATGTTTTAAATCTTACTGTTTGTACGTTTTAATTTTCACTATCATCACCAAATAAGTAAAATTGTTACTTTGACATATACATAACACATACATAACACATACATAATAGCAGCAGCAGCAGACAGCAGAGCAAAAGACCGCAAATGATATCTCCTCTGGACGCTGAAAGGCAAATGAGGAGGAAAAGAAAAAAAAGAAGAACAATATACAACATTCATTTCATTTTCCCTTTGACCATGTGTTTCTGTCATTTGTGAATATAATTTCAACCCAAACCCTGTTACACTAGATTATATCCAGAACCAATAGACATTGTTTTATGATGTTGTCTTAGCAGATATTGTTTTATTATAATGTCTTAGCAGATATTGTTTTATTATAATGTCTTAGCAGATATTGTTTTATTATAATGTCTTAGCAGATATTGTTTTATTATAATGTCTTAGCAGATATTGTTTTGTTATAATGTCTTAGTTTTCAAGCTTTAAACTTTCCCTTTCTGAGGGGGGAAAAAAACCACCTTTTGATATTGATGTTTGTTTTATTTTGTTTATATAAAAATTTTTTATTGAAATCCATATAATTCTGTCTGTGTTCAATCTTGTATATTTAATGTGAATTTAAGTCCTCATTTTTACAATTTATGCTATTTTCATTTTTAAGATTGACACAGCGCTAAGTTTTTAATTCATTGATACAGTTCTTAGTTTTTAATTCATTGATACAGCGCTAAGTTTTTAATTCATTGATACAGCTCTTAGTTTTTAATTCATTGATGCAGCTCTTAGTTTTTAATTCATTGATACAGCTCTTAGTTTTTAATTCATTGATACAGCTTTTAGTTTTTAATTCATTGATACAGCTCTTAGTTTTTAATTCATTGATACAGCTTTTAGTTTTTAATTCATTGATACAGCTCTTAGTTTTTAATTCATTGATACAGCTCTTAGTTTTTAATTCATTGATACAGCTCTTAGTTTTTAATTCATTGATACAGCTCTTAGTTTTTAATTCATTGATACAGCTCTTAGTTTTTAACTCATTGACACAGCGCTAAGTTTTTAATTCATTGATACAGCTCTTAGTTTTTAATTCATTGATACAGCTTTTAGTTTTTAATTCATTGATACAGCTTTTAGTTTTTAATTCATTGATACAGCTTTTAGTTTTTAATTCATTGATACAGCCCTTAGTTTTTAATTCATTGATACAGCGCTAAGTTTTTAATTCATTGATACAGCTCTTAGTTTTTAATTCATTGATACAGCTTTTAGTTTTTAATTCATTGATACAGCTCTTAGTTTTTAATTCATTGATACAGCTCTTAGTTTTTAATCCTAAGATAAAGCAGTTATTTGTTAGTTAGTATATTAAGCATTTACACAGTTGTCATTGAAACCATTAACATAAAGTAATTCTATGAAGCTGGTCAAACATTCCTTACCAAGAGGTTTTAGTATACTTTGTCACGGGCATATTTTGCCAATTTTGTTTTTAATTTGAAGTAACGGCAAGTGAATAAATAAAAATTGATCTAAAACACTGAGTTTGTTTGAACAATTTGCCTGGGAAGTCAGAAAGAGGTTAAATAAAAGAATTGCAAGGTTTTAGTGGAAGTACCTGTGAAAATATACGTAAATTAAAAACTGCAACATGGGGATAACAACACATATTGTTATAAGATATAATCTTTGTTTTACTGTTCTTGTAGCATTTAAATATAATTATTGTTTTACTGTTCTTGTAGCATTTAAATATAATTATTGTTTTACTGTTCTTGTAGCATGTATTTTTAGGACAGTGATTGTCAAGTTGAACTAAACTTAACTTTTGTCAGTGATAAATCTAAAGCAAGTCAACTAGCTTCTTTTTTTTTTTTTTTTTGATCATTGCTTAAATTGTAAAGGATCCTACCACTGATCTGTTGGGCAAGATTAAAGTTTGTTATTTTTTTGTCTGCATCAGTTGGCTTAATTTTCTACTTGAGACAAAACATCTATCATAGATCAGCCCTTCAGAACTACTTCTGAAATAAAGAGCTGTATATTTGATAATTGCATTTGACCTTTTATCCCATGCACACGTGCAGCAAGGCAGATTATGGGAAGGTTCAGTTTTCTAATCTGAGTTAAGTGTGTCACTTTTATAGTTGTTAGAATTTGCCACTGTAGGCACACAGCTACTTGCTTATAATATTTTAGTTGTGTTGCTAATTTGTTTAGTTCAGAATTATGATTTGAATTTGATCAATGTTTATTTGAGAGTCACTAAATAAACTGAAGGAACAACAACTCAAACAACACAACTAGAGATGTGGAAAGAGCTACTCATGCTTTTTCTTGTCAACAACTCATGGAACAACCAGTAGGACAAAAATAAATGGTTGATCCAAGATGAGTTGAAGAAGTTGGATCTTAAATTTTAGTGATTTTTGTTTTGCCTTCAATTTTTATTATGGTAAGGAAAATTTTATTTCTGCACCAGAAATAAATTAACTGGACAATGTTTCCTCCATGAGATGTAATCTGTTAAAACGCCACTATCTATTGTCCTTTCGAGCCGAAGGCAGTACATAGGGCAGACATTCTAGACTCTTGTGTTAGACAATCTTTCAACTGTCAGATCTTGGACAGGACCTGTGTCTCGCCACATGGTTCTGTTCTGGGCGAGTTGTTCAATTTCAGCAACTAGACTCTTGTGTTAGACAATCTTTCAACTGTCAGATCTTGGACAGGACCTGTATTGTGTCTCGCCACATGGTTCTGTTCTGGGTGAGTTGTTCAATTTCAGCAAGTAGACTCTTGTGTTAGACAATCTTTCAACTGTCAGATCTTGGACAGGACCTGTGTCTCACCACATGGTTCTGTTCTGGGTGAGTTGTTCAATCTCAGCAAGTCAGCTGATGCCTGCTGTTGTTGCCTCTTGCCTAAATGCTCTTTTTAGTGTTTCTCTAGGTCAGCCTTTTTTTTTTCTTTTTCCCTCTGGTTCCCATTTGAGGGCAGACAAATAATAATAAATGAATATTAATATAGAGGGAAACTTCAGAGGCGATAATTCAGCAAATCATAGGAGGAAGAGGTATGTTTTACAGCACTCAGAAAAAATGACAAAGAAACAACAGAAAAAAATCAAAGAACAATATATGGTCCGAAGCAGGTTTGGTTCGATCCTGCTTCGGACCATATATTGTTCTTTGTTTTTTTTCTGTTGTTGTTTATTTGTCATTTTTCTGAGTGCTGTAAAACATTCCTCTTCTTTCTATGATTTCCATTTGAGGACCTGCTTTGGGATTCTTTTGTCTTTTCTCATCACATGGCAAAAATATGACCACCTTCTTCTCTTGATTTTGGTTGATATTTTGGGATGCTTTGTCTTCTTCTTCTTCTTTCCTTCGTCATCTGCTTTTCAGCGTCGAGGGGAGATATAATTTGCGGTCTTTTGCTCTTCTGTTCGCCTCTGCTGCTGTTATGTTTCCTATGCTTCTAATATTCCAGTGACTCATCTCTTTCGTGGTCAACCCTTGGGTCCGGTGTTCTCACAACGTTTGTTGAAGGCTCGTCACGTGGCCAAACCATTTTATCTGTTGTTTCCTTATATATTCTATGGCGGGGGCTATTCCTAGCTTTTTTCTCAGTTCTTCATTTCTGATCTTATCTCTCAGACTGTTTCCTGTCATTCGTCTAACACATTTCATCTCTGTAGAGGTTATTTTTCTTATTGTTCTTGCATCTAGGGTCCAGGTCTGGCATTGGTGGCACAACGTTGGGATGAAGATTGTATTGTATAGTGCTCATTTTGCCTCCAGAGTTATTTCCTTGTTGGACAATAGTGGTGATAACTGTCCGATGATTTGACAAGCTTTGTTGCATCTTGATTCTATCTCTGCTGTTTGAGAATTATTGTTTGTCATTAGACTTCCTGGGTTTTTTTTAATTCCTCTACTTGTTTTAGTTGTCTGCCTTCTATAGTTATGTTGATGTTCTGTTTATTTTTGGCGACATTCATGACTTCTGTTTTGTTGATGTTGATTTTCATGTTGTATTTTGTGCCTGAGATGTTGAGTTTGTTTAAGTGTTCTTGTAGGTCTTCTATTATTTCATGTATTAGTGCCTGGTCGTCTGCAAATAAAAGCTCGTTGATCTCCTCTGTCTGTGATGGGTTGGCTAGCTTGCATATATGGTCCATGTATGTAATAAACAGTAGGGGGGATAGTACGCACCCCTGTCTTACACCTGATCTAACTTCGAAGTGGTCTGTATAGCCTGCTGCTGTTCTGACCCTGCAGCTGCTGTTGATGTAGAGACTTTTAATAAGGTTGGTTAGATGTCGGCTTACTCCATATGTTGTTAGTATCTCCCACAGTTGTTCTCTGTTTACTCTGTCGAATGCTTTTTCCTGGCCAATGAAGGCTATGTATAAGTTTTGATTGTGTTCTGTTGTTTTTTCTGCAAGCTGTTTTAATGTGAATAGTGCGTCAGTACATCCTCTGATGCTTTGTGACTTATCTTATTTCTGCACTAGTCTTGAACTCATTCCATGGTTTAAGAAGTATTTTCTTCCGGCATTTGTTTAAGCATCACTAGCACAAAAATATAATTAAACTGAACCATTCAAATATTCTGGTTCTCACATAAAGTAGATGTATAACCAAAAGACCAATGAGGAAGTTCTCAAAGAGGCCAACACAAAAAGGGAGCTCTTAAAAAACATCAGAAAGAAGCAATCAACATTTTTCAGGCACATCATGAGAAGAGGAAAGTTGAAATACTTGGTTCCAACTGGCAAAATAAAAGGAAAGAGATCGCGGACGACAAAGAGAAATAATACTGGATAGCTTGATGTCATGGCATGGAAAACAGTCAACAACAGAACTGATACGATGCACTGTAGATAGAAAATTGTGGAGGGACATGATCGCCTACGCCAACCGGTATGGCACATGATGATGAGATGTATAACTGTTTCCATAACAAATAATATTTTTGAGAACGCAGAGATATAACAGATTTATAAAATATTTTTGTAAATTTCCTGGTATATCTCTAATTAAAATACCATTATTAGGCAGAAGCCAGATGAAATGCAGAATTTTTGTGAAATTGTCTATTCAGTGATGTATAGATAATATGGAGTTATTGACGTTATTTTTTTTTTAAATGAAAATTGACACATGCATGCACACATTAATGCATGAGGAGGTCAGAACAAAGTATAAACAAAAGTGACTGGTTGTACATCTTGTCAAAAAAGAATGACAACTAATGAATTGTTGATTGTGCAATTTTAAAACAATAGAAATGATAAAATGTTACAAAGGGTAACATGAATTTAAACATTTACTGCCATAGACGACTGTAACAGTAATAATAATTGATATAATTATTTTACATATCAAGTGTTTGTTTTCTAGAGATTTTAACTGTGCAATTCAAACTTTTGAGGATAAGTTCTGTTTTTATATTCACAATTAATGTTATATTTAAAAGCTGTCATTCTTTATTATCATTTTGGATTTATGGAATTTGGAACTGTTATTTTTAATTGTATTTGAAGTATGTATTTTGATTCTATGTGTTCAGCTTTTTTGCGCTCAATTGCAGATTTTTAAAAAAAATACTTTAAATAACTAGTTAGAGTATTTCACAACGGAGCTTAGCTGTATGCAGAAAAGAAGGGCGTATACTAGAACTGTTTTCATTATTGTTTCTTATGGATGTCTATTATTATTGTTATAGGAGAGATGAACTGTTTTAATTTAAAGCTGCAGCATTTGGAAGTGATGACATGAATGCACTCTTTTACTGTCATCCATTTCAAGACTCAGCAAGTCAGGTACCCAATTTTACTATCGGCTCAACAGCTGAAGAAGTTTCTTTGAAGAAAGGATTCTTATAACTTAGGGTTGTGAAGTCAGCATGCAACTACTGTAACGTTCATTTTTAAAACAATATATGTAATGTTAATATTGTAATTGTTACTTTTTTTGTTCTTTTTTTGAATAGCAAAAATAGTCCCTGTATTTAATTTGTAGTTGCATTAACAGGTGTTGTTGACTTACGATTTGTTCATGGAAGCTTTATTAAATTTGGTTAATATATAGTATTTCTTATATACTTCTGTTTGTTCGTTCATTTTCTTTCATTTTGTCCGCATTAAAAATATTGGCGAAGGCAGTAGTAAGGTTAGGGTTTTGTTCTGCACTGGCAGACTTTTATCAAGGGACAGAGATAGATTGTTGATAAGTGTTCTAATGTGATGAGGCCAGTGCTACATACGCAGATTCAATTTTGTATCTGGTATACCAGTGTCACAATTTGTTGTGTCCCTTAAGTAAAACCACTTTCTAAGTCCCCTCTTATTGACATATATATATATATCTCACTTGATACTTGGTTATCCTATATTGATGTTATATTCGCATTGCATTTCTCCCTTTAATAAATTATATTATCTTGATCTTATGTCGTTGTACTAGTAGCAGTACTCCTTTAGTTTGGGGCTGGTCATTATCAGCTCTAGAGTACTTAACTCCGGCATTCATTTCAATATCACAAAGAGGACTTTATATTTAAATTGTGGAAATCATGGAGCCAACTCAAAAGGAATGTCAACTAAGGTGCATAGTTTAGAGCAGCTAAAATGTCTCATAGCTTTACTGCCCTATCCAGCTTATTGACAATCTCAGCATATCATAGTACCACCATCTGATAATAACATATGATATCAAAATACAAACTGAAACAACACCCCCAGTCAGTAAAATGGTCAATTCATGTCCCTCACAACACTGAATAATGTCACATCTGTTACTCACTCATCTTCGAGGCTCACTTGAACCTATCCAATAATTAAGTTTCTAAGTCTACTGGCTCCTGGTAAAATCTAAACATGGCTCATATCTGTATATAACAGCACCATTCCCATTTCTCTATCCACATTTTTTCTTTTACTCATCATCAAGTACCAAGCCTGCTGGCGTAGGTGATCATGTCTCTCCACAACTTTCGATCACAACATTTATTTATCATTTCTGTTGTTGACCTTCTGCCAAGCCATTCTCTTAAGCTGTCTGGTATCTTTTTTTTTTTTGCTTCCCTCTATCTCTTTGTCCCTCAATTTTCCCAGTTGTTACAATATATTCCAGTTGTTCTCTTCTCAAGGCATGGCCAAAAAATGATGATTGTTTCTTCCTAATATTGGAAATTAGCTCTCTTTTTTACTTTGGCCTCTTTCAGAACGTTTTCACTACTCTCTTCATTTATATACTTTTCATTTCTTTTACTAGCTTTCATTAAAAAATGCACCAATGTCATATAATAAATTATACCTGTTACATACTACCCAGTATATAGTTGGTAGCAGGTATAATTCATTGTATGATATTGGTGATATATTAGGGTAGTTGGTCGCAGGTATAATTTATTATATGAGATTGGTGATATATTAGGGTAGTTGGTCGCAGGTATAATTTATTGTATGATATTGGTGATATACTGAGATAGTTAGCCGCAATAGCTCAGTGGTTAGTGAACTGGACTACAAAGGACAAAAGGTAGGGTTCAATCCCAACCGACAGCTTCCGGTTGACCCAGCCTTTAATGGGTACTGGATTTTTTTCTGGGAAAGTAAAGTGGCACGGGCGTAATACCGACCATATTACCCCAAAAATCATGTGCCGAAGGTCTGTAAAATTTATGGTCATTAACACCATATTCCCTATACGTCACTTAGCGTAATGGGGGTACTTTACTTTTTTTTTTTTACTGGGGTAGTTGGTAGCAGGTATAATTTATTGTATGATATTGGTGATATACTGGGGTAGTTGGTAGCAGGTATAATTTTATGTATGATATTTGTGATATATTAGGTAGTTGTCCTAGTGTCACAGCATGAGTGTAAGATACTTTCAGTTATTACATCTAGTGAAATGGCCAGACAAGACTTGATCATCTTGAGTCTTGCCTTGGTTGATGACCATATGGTTTAATGAACTTACACAACCTACAGATCAAGAGTTTCTCAACTACAGCTCATTGGAATCTGCTGATTCTGCAAGAGATTGCTACGGCTCCATGAGAAATTGTGAAATAAAAGGTTAACATTATTTTAATAATAAATTAACTCTTTCCGTATGTTTTGATGCAAAATGCGTCATGCCGATTTCGGTCATGTACATTTAGCCGCACAGTGTGTCATACTCATTTTGATTAGTGTAAACTGTCATAAAACCATAGTCTTTTTATATGCCTTGTATCATCTTGGTATTAGTGAAATATAATTCCTTGTTTAATTATCTAAAAATTCATATCTAATATGTTAGGTGTTAGATAAATATAAACGTATAGATCAATATCTAAAAACATGAACAATTTTGTCTCTGAAATCTCTACAGCTAACTTGATAAAAAACCTTCCGTACTGAAAGAGTTAAAGGCTATATTATTTTAATATTTTTTGTTATTACATTTTACTATAACATCATGTTCATCACTTGTCTAGACTAGTTTCCACTTATTGTTGGATGCATTTTGTTACTGACATTGTTGTTGTGTAGGGAATAGATTCATTTTCAACAGTCTTTATATATGAAGCTGTAAGCATTCAGGTTTGGTGCTTGCACCTTTTACTCAATTTGGTTGTGAGCTTGTTTCACTGTGAAGGTGATTTATCTGCAATGGTTACTCTTCTCAAATGACAGCCATCTCAGATGACAGCCATCTCAGATGACAGCCATCTTTAGAGGAGACCAGGACACATCACTACTAGCATGATGTGTTCAGCTTTGCATGGTAGAACAGTTGTGAGTAGGATTATGTTACCTTAGGTGAACCTTGGCCAGTGATGTCATGCTAGTGGGGTTGTGGCCTGGCCTTCTATAAAGTTGGCTGTGTTCTCAAAATAGGTGAGATCATGTGCTTTGTTTTTAACTCCCTTTTTAAAGAAAAAAAAAGTGAAGGTCTTATGTGAGTGACATGCACATTAAAGAAGACTTTGCTTTTGACAGTTAAAAAGGAGTACCCTGTTGTTGCCAAATTCAAATTAAAATTTACAAATTCAAACATTCATGAAGAGCTAGTGGCCAAATCTATAACTTGTCAGACCCCAAACTAGGAGATTGCAGGTTTGAATCCCAGTAGAGTCAAAAGTTGTTTTTCAATTCATGGTTTCTTTTAGTCTTTGCTGGCCCCTGGTCTCTGGGTAGTGAGACTCACAGTCAAGCTCTCTTGGAAGAAGGTGTAAAACAGCAGGTCCCATTCAAACTGTGTGAATGTTAAGGAGCCTTTAGCAGTTAAAAGCAGAAAAGAGAAGGCCAAACGGTAACTATCTGGGCAAAAATTGTTAGAATTCTACCTAAATAAATCCAAGGTATTGTTAGAATTCTAACTAAATAAATCCAAGGTATTGTTAGAATTCTACCCAAATAATTCCAAGGTATTGTTAGAATTCTACCTAAATAAATCCAAGGTATTGTTAGAATTCTACCTAAATAAATCCAAGGTATTGTTAGAATTCTAACTAAATAAATCCAAGGTATTGTTAGAATTCTACCTAAATAAATCCAAGGTATTGTTAGAATTCTAACTAAATAAATCCAAGGTATTGTTAGAATTCTACCCAAATAATTCCAAGGTATTGTTAGAATTCTACCTAAATAAATCCAAGGTATTGTTAGAATTCTACCTAAATAAATCCAAGGTATTGTTAGAATTACAAGAGGTAGGGTTCGATCCCAACCGACGGCTTCCGGTTCATCCAGCCTTTAATGGGTACCGGATTTTTTTTCTGGGAAAGTAAAGCGGCACGGGCGTAATACCGATCACATTACCCCAAAAATCATGTGCCAAAGGTCTGTAAAATATATGGTCACTAACACCATATTCCCTATACGCCACTTGGCGTGACGGGGGTCCTTTACTTTTTTAATTTTTTTATTGTTAGAATTCTACCCAAATAAATCCAAGGTATTTTTTAGAATTCTACCTAAATAAATCCAAGATATTGTTAGAATTCTACCTAAATAAATCCAAGGTATTGTTAGAATTCTACCTAAATAAATCCAAGTATTGTTAGAATTCTACCCAAATAAATCCAAGGTATTGTTAGAATTCTACCCAAATAAATTCAAGGTATTGTTAGAATTCTATCTAAATAAATCCAAGATATTGTTAGAATTCTAGCTAAATAATTCCAAGGTTGTGGAATAAAGTTCTTGCATATGGGCCAGGGTTCTCCTTGAGGGTTCTCAGTATTTTGAGGAGGGGCCCCCTTATAGATGTGTCTGCAGTGCAGTGTTGGTGATCCTAAAATAACTTAATATGTTTGTGTTTGAAACTAAGGATGCTGTGCTCTGACCATTCACACTCTGTTTTGAGGCTGTCACTTCTGTTGTAGTTGTTGATTATTGCAGTTTTGCATGTTGTCATTGATGTACCTTCAAGTCTTTGACACAGTGTTGGCACTTGTTGTTGCTCTGTCAACACCATTTTGCTTGTAAATATATTCATTTTTCTTTCTTGACCAGCTGGGCAATGTTTGAAAACTTTATACCTTTGTATCATCTTCCTGTAGTTTTATGCATAATACATTATACAGACTAGATATCCTTTGCTGTTATTTTCAAAGCTGCTTGTTTTCAGCTCAAAGTACCATTTTAACTCTAATCATACAAATTGTACAGTATTTTTGAGTGAAGGTGATCACAGTCTGCTTCATTCCTCTCACTTTTAAATATGATATTTTATTTTAACCTGTAGGATGTGAAAGTTTTTCTTTTGGGGGTGACATAACAATTCTGACCCAACATCTCGTGTTGACTAGATGTGAAGCCTTGATCATCCATCCTATAAAATCCTAGAAGTAAGAAAGAGATAAGCACAAATGTAAAATATATTAAATATCATGCGGTGCTGCGAGTAGAGCTTTAAAGAACATATAAAATTAGTATAAAATAGTATTAAGCTGCTAAACCAGTAGAGAGATGAGACAAACTACAATGTTGCCGCAAAAACTTTCATCAGGTACACTAGTAGAGAGACAAGAAAAACCTGGACGTTTCTGCAAATCTTTCATCAGGTACACTAGTAGAGAGACAAAAAACCTGGACATTTCTGCAAAAATTTTCATCAGGTACACTAGTAGAGAGACAAGATAAACCTGGACATTTCTGCACAAATTTTCATCAGGTACACTAGTAGAGAGACAAGAAAAACCTGGACATTTCTGCAAAAAATTTCATCAGGTACACTAGTAGAGAGACAATATAAACCTGGACATTTCTGCTAAAGCTTTCATCAAGTACACTAGTAGAGAAACAAGAAACACCTGGACGTTTCTGCTAAAGCCTTCATCAGGTACACTAATAGAGAGACAAGAAAAACCTGGATGTTTCTGCTAAAGCTTTCATCAGGTACACTAATAGAGAGACAAGAAAAACCTGGATGTTTCTGCTAAAGCTTTCATCAGGTACACTAGTAGAGAGACAAGATAAACCTGGATGTTTCTGCTAAAGCTTTCATCAGGTACACTAATAGAGAGACAAGATAAACCTGGATGTTTCTGCTAAAGCCTTCATCAGGTACACTAATAGAGAGACAAGAAAAACCTGGATGTTTCTGCTAAAGCTTTCTTCAGGTACACTAATAGAGAGACAAGAAAAACCTGGATGTTTCTGCTAAAGCCTTCATCAGGTACACTAATAGAGAGACAAGAAAAACCTAGATGTTTCTGCTAAAGCTTTCATCAGGTACACTAATAAAGAGACAAGATAAACCTGGATGTTTCTGCTAAAGCTTTCATCAGGTACACTAGTAGAGAGACAAGATAAACCTGGATGTTTCTGCTAAAGCTTTCATCAGGTACACTAGTAGAGAGACAAGATAAACCTGGATGTTTCTGCAAAATCTTTCATCAGGTACACTAGTAGAGAGACAAGAAAAACCTAGATGTTTCTGCTAAAGCTTTCATTAGGTACACTAATAGAGAGACAAGAAAAACCTGGATGTTTCTGCTAAAGCTTTCATCAGGTACACTAATAGAGAGACAAGAAAAACCTGGATGTTTCTGCTAAAGCTTTCATCAGGTACACTAATAGAGAGACAAGAAACACCTGGACATTACTACTAAAGCCTTCATCAGGTACACTAGTAGAGAGACAAGAAACACCTGGACATTACTACTAAAGCTTTCATCAGGTACACTAGTAGAGAGACAAGATAAACCTGGATGTTTCTGCTAAAGCTTTCATCAGGTACACTAGTAGAGAGACAAGATAAACCTGGATGTTTCTGCTAAAGCTTTCATCAGGTACACTAGTTGAGAGACAAGAAAACCTGGACGTTTCTGCAAAATCTTTCATCAGGTACACTATAGGAAATATAGAAATGGTGGCCTAGTTGGGAAAACCACCTGACTGGGCTACTGACATTCAGACAACCTGTGTTTGATTCCCGCTAGAAGCAGTGTGAGTTGTAAGTGTGGTTGGAAAAAAATACTGTTATAGTCGACTTAGCCACTGGCAGAAATGGGTACCAGGGTAGTACTTTGGCAAGGTGAGGAATGCTGCCTTCTTGAGTTTCGTTGCTTGAAGCGACACTATCCAGAAGTCTCCAAACACTTCTGGATAGGCAGCCGAGCACATATGGGTGAAAACCTGTGTGCTAAGATGTCGATTCAAGTCTTATATTTTATCTTTACCTTTAAATATTGAAATAGGATAACTGCCATAAAGACAGTGTTTTAAATATGTTAGTATGCTCAGTTTGTGACACCAAAGAGAAATGTGATTTTTTTTTAAACTTAATTTTTATGTTAATGCCATTTTAGTGGATTATTTATTATGAGAAAAGTAACAAACAACATAAGAAGAGATAGAATACCAAATGAAACCATAAGAAAAATAGTAGGAACAAAACCCTGCCAAGAATATATAGAACAACAACAATTTAAATGGTTTGGCCACCTGGTCAGAATGAATCCTTACCAATCACCATCAAGGGTGTTTTTCTCGAGAATGCATGGGAAAAAGACCAAGAGGAAGACCCAGAAGAAGATGTATAGATGCAGTGACAGAGACATGTAACAACAAAGGAAAATCACTAATTCAGACAATTCGAGCCGCACAAGAATGACAAATGATATAAACCACGACACCTTTTAGGTATCAGTGAAAGAGAAAAGAAGAGGAAGATTTATTATGAGAAGAGAAATGTTAGCAATTAATTTAACTTATGCTTTCAAGTGTGAAATATATTTTTAGTCACAAATGTTTATAAATCTTGAAGGTATAAATTCATCAAATCAGCTTGAATATATAGTATAAGGGTCATGTACAGGATATATTACTGACACAAATGAAACACTTGAAGTATCAACGATGAACAGATGTTTTACGAGAAATGAAATATTATTGTTACAGATAAGTTATCAAGCTTTTATTCTGATTACCCCTTTGTTAACTAATTAACCTCCACAACATTCTGCCACTATTGTTGTGTTTCCATATCTTGTGTTATCTAATTTTTTGTTTCATATCTTTATGCTAACTTCCAAATTTTACTCTGTCATTTTGTCAGTTGTTTTCATCAGTTTAATTCATTGAATTCTGAATGTTTTTTAATTGAATAGATGATACTTCAACTGAAAACCTGGACGTTCAATCATGAATTATGGCACTTCATAAACAAAGTGTTTTAGTCAGGAAAAAATAACACTTCCATCCAGAACCTGAATATTTAATTCAGAAATAATGAATAACCGGAATGTTTTAATTACAGATAATGACACCTCAGTCTATAACCTTAATGTTTTAATTACAAATAATGACACCTCAATCTATAACCTTAATGTTTTAATTACAGATAATGACACCTCAATCTATAACCTTAATGTTTTAATTACAAATAATGACACCTCAATCTATAACCTTAATGTTTTAATTACAAATAATGACACCTCAATCTATAACCTTAATGTTTTAATTACAAATAATGACACCTCAATCTATAACCTTAATGTTTTGATTACAAATAATGACACCTCAATCTATAACCTTAATGTTTTAATTACAGATAATGACACCTCAATCTATAGTTTTAATTACAAATAATGACACCTCAATCTGTAACCTTAATGTTTTAATTACAAATAATGACACCTCAATCTATAACCTTAATGTTTTAATTACAGATAATAAAACCACAGTCTATAACCTTAATGTTTTAGCCCTGAATAATGACACTTCTTTCCAGAACATAAATATGTTTTAGTTATTGCTCCTTTCAAAGGTTTGAGAAAACAGTTTGATAATGTGTTCAGCCATAATTCTACAGAAACAGCAGACACATACACTTTGCTTGTTACTGAAAAATGATTATACTTCCCTGCTGCTGGCAGCGGTACAGAAGCAGATTCAAGTAATCGACAACAATGTTTAATACAGTCATCTCATGACAAGTTCAGAAAATAATCATTGATTTTTTTGGTTAATGTTTGTAATGGGCTTCTCTCTCTCTTGTACATTTATTTAATGTAGCCCTGCTCTGAATAACCCTGTTCTGTGTAGCTACATTTGTTTTGTGTAGCCCTGCTTTGAATAACCCTGTTCTGTGTAGCTACATTTGTTTTGTGTAGCCCTGCTTTGAATAACCCTGTTCTGTGTAGCTACATTTTGCGAAGCAATGTTTGTAAATCTATTTTTATGACCCTCATGATTTTCAGTGTTTTTTTTTTGTTTGTTTGTTGGTAACAGTACATTTTGGTGGAATCAATTGATTATTGATCCATTCTTTTTGTCTGATTTTTACAAATGTGGTGCCCATGACTGTTTCCATATGACATGACTGACTTTGATATAATATTGATAGTTTATCAATTTTAATTGATAAATTGATCAATTAAGTAATTGTTTAGTAGTGACAACATAGAAGGTTGCCAAACAAAGAGGAAGTAAATGGTAACTGACAAATGAAGAATTAAATGTCTAAAAGTGTCAAATAGATGGAAGATGTGTCAGAAAATATTCAAGAAGGGAGCACTTAAAAGTGTCAAATAGATGGAGGATGTGTCAGAAATATTAAGAAGGGAACACCTAAAAGTGTCAACTAGATGAAAGATGTGTCAGAATTATTACAAGAAGGGAACACCTAAAAGTGTCAACTAGATGAAGGATGTGTCAGAATTATTACAAGAAGGGAACACCTAAAAGTGTCAACTAGATGAAGGATGTGTCAGAATTATTACAAGAAGGGAACACCTAAAAGTGTCAACTAGATGAAAGATGTGTCAGAATTATTACAAGAAGGGAACACCTAAAAGTGTCAACTAGATGAAAGATGTGTCAGAATTATTACAAGAAGGGAACACCTAAAAGTGTCAACTAGATGAAGGATGTGTCAGAATTATTACAAGAAGGGAACACCTAAAAGTGTCAACTAGATGAAAGATGTGTCAGAATTATTAAAAGAAGGGAACACCTAAAAGTGTCAAATAGATGGAGGATGTGTCAGAAATGAAGAAGAGTTCTATAATTGATACGGTTAACAAAAGATGTAAAGTGCTAAAAGGAAATTCAGAAGAAATAAAATAATAAAGTTGTTCAACACAATAGTGAGGATGTCACTGTATTTTATGATGCATGAAAGGAACGCATTTGAAAATAAATGTCGAAGGAAAATACTTGATATAGCGTGGAACAAATTCAAAACAAATGAGGAAATTAGAGAAATCCACCAATCAACCACTAATATCTTCAGTAATCAAGAAAAGACCAATGATATATGTTATAATAACTGAATAACAAAGCAAGCCCTCATGTGGGAAACAACAGGTAGGAAGAAAAGAGCTGGCTCAGAGAAACACTGAGAAGAACATTGATCGGAGAGGTAAAGGCAGCAGGAATTGGCTCCCAAATGAGATTGAGATGCTTACACAGAGACAAATGGCGAGATTTGATAAATGTTCTTCGCGACTGCTAGAGAAATAATTTTAAGAGTTTCTCGGTCTATGCCTTATGGACTGGCCACGGCTTGAAAGGTCACTATAATAGATAGATATCAAGGTAAGAACAGACTATCCACTGATGTCAGTGTACATCAATCTTTGACAAAAAATTGATAGATATGGTTTACTGGAATGTAGGATCATCCGTATTGATTGTTCAGTCACATCATCAAATGTTGCTTTTGATGTGCAGAACTTTTGTCATTTATAATTTTTGTACCTTTGATAAACTAGCCCTGGTAAACTGTATAGACAAGTTGCTTTGTTGAATGTATATGTATGTACACTGTCTTCTCATTAAAGAAATGGAAAGACATTAGAATTTGTTTCATTGTATTTGAGTATGAGCAAAGACTGGGGAATAATCCCCAAGCAAAATTCCGTGCGAGTGAAGCATGTGGCGGATGACCCCGCTAAGTGGAGGATCTGATAAATTATCTTCATTGATTAACGGACAACTCCAGATTGCTGAAATCCACTCCCCAGTATGAAGCATGGCCGCCACACACCAGCAAAAGCACTAAAGATGGACTTCAGCTCTGATGCACCATCTCCGCAGCATTGGCGAAGACCCTGACTCCAACCTCCTTAATCACTTTTTATAACCATCTTGGCAGATGACAGCTATTCTTTTCTTTTCTCTCCTGACCATGTTTAGGGCAATGGTAGCCACGTGGGCGAGGAGAAGAAGAAGAAGATTATGCCAGGAGAATTTAGTTTAGTTCTATCGAAGTCCATAAGTGCTCAGATCACTTCCAGAGAATATTCCTCAACGTGTAGTGACAAACAACACCAGTCTTGTGTTGTTTGACAAGTCTTCTTTTGATTCCAGTGCAGCACTCTTACCTGGCATATTACACCTTAACAATCGTGAAGTTTGTTCATGGCTTAGGGTCATTTTTAAAGTCATTTCTATTCATCCAGCGTCCCTGAGGTCCATTGTCCTTCGCCCCTCAACATAACCCAAACTGGCATGTCTGTCAGCACGTTCATTACCTCTTACACCCGCATGCCCTGGCACGAAAATAAGGCAGACACAATTTAGAATTGACCTCCCCAGCGGCTATAACCACTGCCGTTGAGCACAGCCATTCGCGATCTTTCTGAGCATATTCATTGAATAAAGAAAAACAAAAGTATAAGGAAATAGTGTTCCCTAAACACAAAGGTAGTACAAGGTGAATATACCTAACAAGGCAAATGTTTCTTAAACAGGAACACATGGACAAATGCAAATCAAAGTTTTACACAGAAAGTAAAGCAGGCAATGGTATAATAACTATACTAATATTGATGATATTATATAATATTGTCATGATTATTCATGACAAATGAAAAGACGATTAGAGGCCACAGAGATGGGATTTCTCAGAAGAATGTTGAAAGTTCCCTGGACAGCTAAAAAGACCAATGAGGAAGTTCTCAAAGAGGCCAACACAAAAAGGGAGCTCTTAAAAAACATCAGAAAGAAGCAATCAACATTTTTCGAGCACATCATGAGAAGAGGAAAGTTGGAATACTTGGTTACAACTGGCAAAATAAAAGGAAAGAGATATCGCGGACGACAAAGAGAGAAAATACTGGATAGCTTGGTATCATGGCATGGAAAACAGTCAACAATAGAACTGATGCGATGCACTGTAGATAGAAAATTGTGGAGGGACATGATCGCCTACGCCAACCGGTATGGCACATGATGATGATATAATATTAATATTATAATATTATAATATTGAAGATGCAGTCAACTATACAGACGGATCTGTAATGCGACACCAAAGGTGTTCATGGGCATTTACAGCACGCTCGACAGGCAGAATAGTCAAAGAAGACAGTGGTGCATAAGTCATGACCACGAGTAGCATGGCGATGGAGGTGATGGCAGTGACCAGGGCATTCATCTGGTTAGAGTCACAAGACTACACTCGCGCCTGTATATTGAGTGATTCGATGAGCATGATAAGAAAAGTGGAGGCAGGCTCTGTACGTATGCAGTGGGTAGAGTCATTGCAGAAGTCAAAAATACGTAAGGTCACCTTTGTCTACGTCCCAGGTCATGCGGGAGTACAGGGAAATAAAAGGGCGGACATGTTGGCTAGCTGCGCTATTGTTGAGGATGGTCAACCAATGAATCGGGCGGACATCATCAATGCCCTCTGGGAAGTGGGAAGGACACAGGACTTCAACAACTGTCCACGTCTCTTATGAGTCCGGACACTTACATGAGTCCATGTCACTTCTTCGGATGAAAGATATGGGAGTTAAGATGGACACAGCCTGAAGCGAGAAACTTAGTAGGCATGTAAGAAGACTAATTAACCAACACAGAACTGGAGTCGTCAGTCGCTGGACACTGCGGGACTTGCTGAGGAGGGGGTTTGAGCACCTATGGACATGTTCGGAGTGCAATGATGATGACCTGCAAATAACGTAATGACGAAATAATATTGTTGTTGGCAGAGATTAAAATATATATTTATTAAAATAACGAAATCTTCAGTAGCCTGGTGATAATTCACTGGTTTAACGATGATGTGACCGTGAGTCGGACGAAGCTTGACATGCCACAGTCGACCCGGCTGGAGTGGATACCTGGCTCGTTGAACTGGAGAAAATGTTCTAAAAGTCTCGAAGAACACAGGACTTCTTGCATCCAAATACTGGCATAGAACGGTGGAGTTTGATACTTCAATCTCCTACAACAAGAATATTTGACAGGACATTATGTTTTATAGTAACAATAAGTGTGATGCGGATGTTAAAGTTAATGAAGACAATAATAGGAATGGTGATACCAATTTTAAGAATAACGATAATGAAGATAATGAAAATTATGAATATGATAAGGATGATGATAACATTATGGTAACAATATTGATCACGATGATGATAGTGTGATAATAGTCATGCTACGAACGATAAGAATGATAATACATTTTTTTTACGATAACAATAGGTTTTATGAATGATGTTGATGATCACGATGATTTCATGCATCCTTGTATCAGTAAATATAGTAACAGTAAGTAAAGAGCCCCGACACGCCAAGTGGCGTATAGGTAATATAGCGTTAATGACCATAATTTTTATAGACCTTCGGCACACGTTTTTTGGGGTAATGTGGTCAGTATTACGCACTTGCCGCTTTCTATCTATCTATTGTCCTTTCGAGCCGAAGACGGCACATATGGCAAAAACATAATCTCAAAAACAGAAACCTTGCGTGCCAAAATGGCACATATTGCAGAGATCACTGCTTCTAAAATCTATGGTTCTGTTTCCATAACAATACTTTTTACAATGACAGCATGTCAAGCCATTGAGCAAACTCCTTAGTCGCCTCTTACGACATGTTTGGTCACAGTGTCACAATTTTTTACTCGTAATGAGGCCCCGGTAATACACAGGAAGCCGCTTAACTTTCCCAGAAAAAATCCGGTACCCACTTAAGGCTGGGTGAACCTGGCAGCCTTGCGGCCTCTTGTCCTTTGTAGTCTAGTTCACTAACCACTGAGCTGTCGCGTCTCCTAACTGTAAAGATACTCTTTCTTAATTCATGTCGATGAGATACAAAATCTGTCACTAAATTCCACACACAGAAACACGAGCAGACATATTTTTTTCTTGCACAACCCCAAATTATATCAATTATCTTAAAGAAGCTAAACATACACCAACACCAAACTTCATCATGAAGAAATAAGCCTGCTGGCCTAGGTGATGATGTCTCACAACAATCTTTCGACAATAAGTTTGTGTAGAGACAATAAGTTTGTGTAGAGACAATACGTTTGTGTAGAGACAATAAGTTTGTGTAGAGAAAATAAGTTTGTGTGAAGACAACACGTTTGTGTAGAGACAATAAGTTTGTGTAGAGACAATAAGTTTGTGTAGAGAAAATAAGTTTGTGTGAAGACAATAAGTTTGTGTGAAGACAATACGTTTGTATAGAGACAATAAGTTTGTGTGAAGACAATAAGTTTGTGTAGAGACAAAAAGCATGTGTAGAGACAATAAGTTTGTGCAGAGACAACAAGTTTGTGTAGAGACAATAAGTTTGTATAGAGACAACAAGTTTGTATAGAGACAACAAGTTTGTGTAGAGACAATAAGTTTGTGTAGAGACAATAAGTTTGTGTAGAGACAATAAGTTTGTGTCAAGACAATAAGTTTGTGTGAAGACAATAAGTTTGTGTGGATACAATAAGTTTGTGTAGAGACAATAAGTTTGTGTGGATACAATAAGTTTGTGTAGAGACAATAAGTTTGTGTGAAGACAATACGTTTGTATAGAGACAATAAGTTTGTATAGAGACAATAAGTTTGTGTGAAGACAATAAGTTTGTGTGGATACAATAAGTTTGTGTAAAGACAATAAGTTTGTGTGAAGACAATACGTTTGTGTGAAGACAATAAGTTTGTGTAGAGACAATACGTTTGTGTGAAGACGATAAGTTTGTGTCAAGACAATAAGTTTGTGTAGAGACAATAAGTTTGTGTGAAGACAATAATCTTGTGTAGAGACAATAAGTTTGTGTCAAGACAATAAGTTTGTGTAGAGACAATAAGTTTGCGTAGAGACAATAAGTTTGTGTAGAGACAATAAATTTGTGTAGTAAAAATAAGTTTGTGTGAAAACAATAAGTTTGTATAGAGACAATAAGTTTGTGTAGAGACAATAAGTTTGTGTAGAGACAATAAGTTTGCGTAGAGACAATAAGTTAGTGTAGAGACAATAAATTTGTGTAGTAAAAATAAGTTTGTGTGAAAACAATAAGTTTGTATAGAGACAATAAGTTTGTGTAGAGACAATAAGTTTGTGTAGAGACAATAAGTTTGCGAAGAGACAATAAGTTTGTGTAGAGACAATAAATTTGTGTAGTGAAAATAAGTTTGTGTGAAAACAATAAGTTTGTATAGAGACAATAAGTTTGTGTAGATACAATATGTTTGTATAGAGACAATAACTTTGTGCTATGTAGTTCGTGCGCGCGAGTCAGAATTCTCCGGATTTGTCAGATGGGTGTATAGGAGCACGTATAGTTGCGTCCGGTGTTCAGGGATAATGATCCTATCAACATAAAATACAATGAATGGAAAAAAAAATATAAGACCTACAAGAATAACTTGACAGCGAGGAATTGGTTTGTCACGAGGCAAGACGCCGGTTTCGAGACAGAAAGGTTTTAATTTCAAATCTTGGCTGCACCAGTTGGGATTTTGTTGTTGTTGTGATTTCTCTCTTCGGCAACCACCCCTGGTCCCAGCAGCGAAGCCCAGCTGGAAGCGTCAATTATTAAAATATTTTTTTAAAAATATGATTACTTCCGAAGACGGAGTTTTCTGCCTGTGCAGCGAGGGTCACCTGTGCACACGGCTGCCTGGGAAAAAAAAAATTGTTTACCAAGCAAAATTCAGTTCCTAGTTTCTAGGAATTTCGCCAGAGGTGAAAGCTGACGTACGCAATAAAAAAAAAAAAAAACGTTAACAGTATATGCACGCAATCATCATCATCATGTACCCTGCCGGTTGGCGTAGGCGATCATGTCCCTCCACAATCTTCTATCCACAGTGCATCGTATCAGTTCTGTTGTTGACTGTTTTCCATGCCATGACACCAAGCTATCCAGTATTTTCTCCCTTTGTCGTCCACGATCTCTCTTTCCTTTTATTTTGCCAGTTGTAACCAAGTATTCAAACTTTCCTCTTCTCATGATGTGCCCGAAAAATGTTGATTGCTTCTTTCTGATGTTTTTTTAAATATGCACGCAATACAACATGAAAATCAACAAAACAAGTCATGAACATAGCAAAAGTGAAACGGAACATCAACATAACGATAGACGGCTGACAACTAAAACAAGTAGGGGAATTTAAATATCCAGGAAGTCTTGTGACAAACGACAGTTTACAAGCAGCAGAGATAGCCGGGACCCCAAAGGGGAGTAAAGAATAGAGGCGCTGTTCCCTACCATGCATGTACGTCAGAGGTGACTATGGAGGGTTGGGCATGGCACTGGCTTTCCTGTACTGTAAAAAAATAAGCCGATAAAACTTCACAAACATGGGCAAGTCAAAATACTAAAATAAAAATGGTCAACTCCAATGTTAAGTCAGTCATATTATATGGCTGTGAAACATGGAGAACAACTAAAATGACAATCATGAAGATACAGACTTTCATTAATGGATGCTTACGCAGAATAAAAGGACGGAAATGGCAGGACAAAATCACAAACATAGAATTATGGAAATGTACCAGTCAAATACCAGTGGATAAAGAGATACAGCGAAGCGAAGACGATGGCGCTGGATAGGACACACACTGCGGAAGCCAACTGTATTACACAACAGGCTCTTTTTTGGAATTCCTAGATAAAAGACAAAGTGGAAGACCAAGGAATTATTGGAGAAGATAGACAGAAGCAGAGATGAAGATGATGGGGAAGACATGGAACGATCTTAAAACAATGACAAGAAACAGAACGGCTTGGAAAGTGTTTGTTAAAGACCTATATTCCACAGGGAGCTGAAAGGTAGAAGAAGAAGAAATAGACTCAAGATACAGGTAAAGCTTATCAAATCATCGGACAACTGTGGCCACTATTGTCCAACAGGGAAAAAAACTCTAGAGGCAAAAAGGACACTAATCTTTCACTTTCTCTTTTCAGGTCTTCTTCATGTATATGTTTATATGTAATTTATATTATCGGGCATCTTCATCCAAACGTTGTGCTATCAATGCCATTCCTAGACTCGAGAACAATAAGAAAAATAACCACTATCGAGAATAATTTAGGTCGACGAATGATAGGATGAGGGATAAGATCAGAAATGAATAACTGAGGAAAAAAGCAAAAATATCTAGGAATAATTCCCACCATAGAATATTTAACGAAACAACAAACAAAATGGTTTGACATGTTAGGACAGAAAGATCAAAACACAACACAACGAGCTTTCAATAAACGTTGCGAGAACACCAGGCCTTAGGGCTGACCACGAATAAGATGGATTGATTGAATATTAGTAACACTAGGAAACATAATAGCAGCGAAGGCCAACCGAAGAGCAAAAGACAGCAATTAATATCTTCCTTCGGCACTGAAAGGTAAATGGGGAATGACAAAAATAATAATAAGTAAAGGGAAGTAAGCAAGTAAAAGTGGGTAGATAACATCAAGAGTAGAGAGGTCATTGTTTCGACGACCTTCGGCACAAATGTAGATGGAAGACTTATGCTGCAGACTTTCCTTTCTTTATGATCGTCATCGGTTAAGTGAGAATAATGACGATAATAAGCAGGTGGGGAAAAGGTGAACTAAGATGTCCAGACATCATCATGTGCCATACCGGTTGGCGTTGGCGATCATGTCCCTACACAATCTTCTATCTACAGTGCATCGTATCAGTTCTGTTGTTGACTGTTTTCCATGCCATGATACCAAGCTATCCAATATTTTCTCTCTTTGTCATCCACGATCTCTCTTTCCTTTTATTTTGTCAGTTGTAACTAAGTATTCCAACTTTCCTCTTCTCCTGATGTGCCCGAAAAATGTTGATTGCTTCTTTCTGATGTTTTTTAAGAGCCCTCTTTTTGTGTTGGCCTCTTTGAGAACTTCCTCATTGGTCTTTTTAGCTGTCCAGGGAACTTTCAACATTCTTCTGAGAAATCACATCTCTGTGGCCTCTAATCGTCTTTTCATTTGTTTGTCTACTGTCCATGATTCGCTTCCATAGGTCAGAATTGGTTCTATATAGCATCGATGAACTCTCTTTCTCATTTTTATTGAAAAGACAACACTTAGAAAATAGACCGTTTGATCATGATTTATAATGCCATTGTTTGATGATGTTAATGATAGTTAGTGATGATGATTGATGATAATAAATGATGATGGTGATGAAGATAGTTGATGATGATGATGATAGTTAGTGATGATGATTGATGATAATAAATGATAATGGTGATGAAGATAGTTGATGATGATAGTTAGTGATGATGATTGATGATAATAAATGATGATGGTGATGAAGATAGTTGATGATGATGATGATAGTTAGTGATGATGATTGATGATAATAAATGATGATGGTGATGAAGATAGTTGATGATGATGGAAAATAATAGATTAGGATGATGATCAATGCTTATTGATGATCAATGATAATCGATAATGATTGACGATCGATGAGGATCGGTGCTCATAATCGATGATAATTGATAATATGCTCGATAATAATTGCTTACGATGATTAATGATGACTGATGATGTTGACTGATGACGGATGCTCTATCAAAATAGGTTGTGACCGACGGTAATTATTGATGATGATCAATAGTATTTGATGATGATAATTGGTGATCGGTTATAATTTATGATGATGATGTTGATAATATTTGACAATTTATGACTGATGATTATCGATGAATAATGATGATGATGATGATATATGATATCTGATGATGGTGATCGATAATGACTGATGATGACAACTGAGGATTATAAATGGATTATAAATCGATTATTGGCGATAATCGATGATAACTGATGATGATCGGTGACAAATTATAATAAGTTAATGATAACTTATCATATGATCTATAATTATTGATAATAGATATTAACTAATGATTATTCAATGATCATTGGTGATGGTCGAAGATAATTGATAATAATCGATGATTGATTGTTAAAAATTGATGAATATCAGTGACACTTTTTGATAATCGTTTATAATTGATGATCGATGATAATTGATGATGACCTGAGATAATGATGATGTTCGATGATAATATAATTGATGATGATAATAACATCGAAAATGATGACAACGATCGTTCTGTATTTTAGGACTCATCTCTGTTCACTAGGGACTTTCGACGTATCTCACACCATCAAATCCTTCTATAAATTTGCACCAAAATACCCTTCCTCAATGAAGCTAGTCTGGTGTATAATTGGACATCTCTACGAAATCAAAATCCTATTGATGGACTGAATTCTACCAAATTTCTATTTAAAAAATTGACGTTGATGAAATATTGATTATTCCAGTGTTTAAAAAAATATAAAAATGTGTTTTTGAAACAGACATCTCTAGAGTCGCATAGGCCAACACGCTGTAGGCACCACTAGCTAGCGCAGAAAATGAACAGGAAAGTTTCTAGTGTAAACATATTTTCATGAAATATGTTCATGTTTTTTACGTGCACGGAATCTCATGTTGCGCATAAGAAATCAGGTAATGATCGCTGTTTTTTTTTTTAGTTGGCATACATGTGCACGGTAATCCAATTACAAACAATATCGGCAACCCTTTTAAAACAAGCTTCGCATTTTAACATCAGTCTCTTCTCTTTCTTTTCTTCCTTCTTCCTCTTCTTATTCTTCTTCTACCACACGGGGGAGATGTGATCCTTTGTTGGTGCAACATTGCCAGATGTCGCAAAAGTTCCGTCATTATTTACAACTCTTGAAAGTCGAACATGCCCGTAGATATCTTCCAGTCTCCTTCTCTGGGAACTTCTCGCTCCTTTCACAGTTCCATGCAGTCTTTGTTAGTAGGTCAGGCGATCGAGTTTCACAGTTCCATGCAGTCTTTGTTAGTAGGTCAGGCGATCGAGTTTCACAGTTCCATGCAGTCTTTGTTAGTAGGTCAGGCGATCGAGTTTCACAGTTCCATGCAGTCTTTGTTAGTAGGTCAGGCGATCGAGTTTCACAGTTCCATGCAGTCTTTGTTAGTAGGTCAGGCGATCGAGGTACATGGCTAAATTATTACATTTAGCGTTTATTCACAATAGTCATAAAACCGTCACGTACTCCGATTGCATGTTGTATCCTTTTGCGAACTTTCTCGTTTATGATACGATCTAAGCAAGAGATGCCCAAAACCTTCAAATAATATTATATATCCATAGCTGGTGTTTTCTTCTGTAGCTTTGCTGTAAGGGTTCATGTTTTGCAAGCGCATAGAAAAGTTGATATAACAAGGGAGTGCACTAGCCTGATTTTAGAGCTATGAGAGTGATGCAAAATAAAGGCAAGTGGAACAATATTAAAACAGGTATATGAATTTAAATATCTGGGACTTTGTTAACCTCAGACGGAAGATGTACAAAAGAGGTGAGATGCAGAATGGTTCAGGTAAAAGCACCTTTCCAAAAAATGTGAAAGATACTATGCAATCCATTTTTGACAATAGAAACAAGAAAAAGAGTTCTTAAATGTTATGCAGAGCCAGTCTTAACATATGAATGTGAATCATGGACAATAGGACAAAGACAAGAAAATCACTGGAGTCTATAGAAATGTGGTTTTACAGAAGAATGTTGAGAGCAGCATAGACAGCTAAGAAGAGTAATGAAAATGTTCTGAAAGAGGAAAAAGCAAAAAGATAGCTAATTTCCAATATTAGGAAGAAATAATCATCATTTTTTTGGGCCATGTAATGAGAAGAGAACAACTGGAATATATTGTAACAACTCCGAAAAATTGAGGGACGGAGAGATAGAGGGAAGCAAAGAGAAAAAATACTAGACAGCTTGAGAGAATGGCTTGGCAGAAGGTCAACAACAGAAATGATAAATAACTGTCGAGATCGAAAGTTGTGGAGAGACATGATCACCTACGCCAACAGGCCTGGTACTTGATGATGATGATGTAATGCATGTTTAGTGTTAAACAATAGGGTCTCTTAATTGTTAATATCATGTATGCGTTAATAATGGATTTAATTAAAACATGTTTATATCAATCTTGCGATGAACGCGAAATATATAGCTCCTCCCCAATTCACCCACAAGGGAAGATATTCAATTTAAAATCAACAGCAGCAACAACGGCAACGACAACAACAACAGCCACAACAAGTTCTAGTATATTTGTCACCATATCTCGCCTATTCTTTCTAATAATAATAATAATAATAATAATAATAATAATAACAACAACTTTGTAACAAGAAGTTATGATCAGTGTTATTTTACTCGAATGTAAGATCCTGTTATTGTTTGACAAATTAGAACCACTCTCAACCAATACCAATTTTACCAAAAAAGGGAATGTGGTAGATTAATGCCTTCTCTTCATACAAACGGCGCCACATTTCCCGAGCCGGTATTAACGTCTCACGTATCTAACAGTTGCTGAACGTCGTTGCCGCATGATTTACTGCTTCCAGATGCTTTCTTTATCTGTACCCAATACATTCTATGATTTGGTTGTGGTCCATCTATCGATTGAGCTGTTCCAGACACGGTGCTATTCCTAAACTTTCTAGGTAATGGCGATCTCAGTTCCCAGGAGACCGCAACACGACATCAACCCGGGCGGTCTAACTCATATCTTTCTTTCTGGTTTAAGTTCCCTTATACATACGCCCACTAACGACATCATCAACATCACCATCGAGTGCCGTTCAGCGCGTGTGATCGTATCTCGACAAAATGTTTCTGTGTCTACTGTTACTTGTCATTTCTGTTGTTTATTTACAATCTTGACAATTTCTTACACTGTCACCTTTTCTCTCTGTTTTTCTCTCTCTTCATTCAGTTTTTTTTTTCAAAATGCTGTTTCCTTCTGATTATATGCACACCCCCCCCCCTCACACACACACACACACACACACGTAATGATTGTATCCTCCTGATGTGATGTTGATAACAATCTAAGAACATGCTCGTTCCGTTTTATTTCTTTTTTTTTTTTTGGGGGGGGAGCGAGGTGTTGGGGCGGAGCGAGCGAAGTTTGGGGGGGGGGAAGCGAGGTATTGGGGGGTGAAGGGGTGGTTGGAGGGGGGAGGAATGTTCCACGACATTCTCAACATTCTTTGATAAAATCACATTTATATCATCAACGTAATTTTTTTATCCGATTGTCCATGGTTTACTCCCATATAGAAAAATTTCTTGGACATAAAACCGCAAACATCTTTTTTTTTAAAACTCCATTGTCAAACAATGGGAGCCTCGGTTTCCTTATTGGGAAAACAACCCCACTAGCTACCACCGTTCAGACGAAAAGAAGTGCCAATTGTACTCGTGGTTAGAATAAAAATATTCCAGCAGTCGACCCAGCCGCTGGAAAAAATGGGTACAAGGGTTCATACTCTGGGAATGTGAGGAATGGCGCCTCGCTCGTGAGTTACGATGCTTGAGGCGGCACTAGACAGGAGTCTTCGAACACTTCTGGATAGGCGGCAGAGAACATTGGCTGTAAAAAAAACCCCGCGTGTTAAGGCAGGCCGATTGATGGTTCACGCCTTTACCTTTCATTGCCGAACAATGGGTTGCATGATGTCTATCAAGATAAATCACGTGTATGTCATTCCATATATTTTCCGTGTAAAGTATTTCAGTGTCGCATGTGAAAGTCATAATGTTTCTACCAGTTCACAGCCCTCTAGTTATGCTGCATGTCAGACATGCCATTTCAAGTTCAATGTTTTCTTAGAGGTGACATCATACACACCAAGTAAACAATAGGTCCTCAGTTTTGCTTCATGAGCTGACTGAATGTAAGCAAACTGATGAGTCTGATAGTCCCCTAAAGTTTGTTGTTAGTTACGATCATTATTATTGCACCCTGGACGAATCTATGGATGCGTCGATATCCTGCTCGAGAAAATCCGAGGATAATCCAAGCCTGCGTGCACGAACTCCATAGCACGGCTTGGGATCCATGATGTGGGTAGGTTTCCACTGACAATTTTGCCGGGTTAGCGGCCATAATATGACCTACTTTTTCGAAATTAAAAGGCCAACGTTTCTTTAACGTCTGCGAGTGTGTACACGGTGCCTTCTGCTTATCATTATCCTAAAGTGTTAGATATCGGATCTCACTACCAAAGATATTATGGGAGGGTAGCGCCATAAAGAAACAAGGGGTTAATTTGTCCTATTTTTTTTGTAAAGCCACAACCGCTTCTGGTGAGCTCTGAACCCGGGTCCTTCCTGTCCTGATGCGGACGCCCTACCTCTAGACTCCCCCTTTCCATGAAAGTTTACACATAAAGCTCGACCTTCCTGTTATTAATCTCTACTTATTTATCATGTTCTGAACGATTGCAGTCATAAGACTAATAGCTCTGTTGATGTTTAACATACAATTGTTGTAATAGCCGTATTGAGGCAACAATGGTTGGACACCTTTCAAATGTGAACGTTTATCAACTTTACCATAGGCAGACTGACATAGCAGCATATATATGTGATCAGACAGCCATACATAGCTGGGACAATATGTCCAGACATTTCTAGTTTAGCTAGAACAAAAATGCTTCAACACATTTTTTGATGATCTGTTGTGAATCTTCTGTGTAGCATTCATCGATTGGTCTACACTTTCTTGTCACTGGTACTTCTATATCTTCTATAACTAACATTCTCTCATGTCAGTTGGACTACCTATATCATCTATCATTAACATTCTCTCATGTCAGTTGGACTACCTATATCATCTATCACTAACATTCTCTCATGTCAGTTGGACTATCTATATTATCTATCACTAACATTCTCTCATGTCAGTTGTACTACCTATATCATCTATCACTAATATTCTCTCATGTCAGTTGTACTCCCTATATTATATATCACTAACATCCTCTCATGTCAGTTGCACTCCCTATATTATCTATCACTAACATCCTCTCATGTCAGTTGCACTCCCTATATTATCTATCACTAACATTCTCTCATGTCAGTTGTACTCCCTATATTATATATCACTAACATTCTCTCATGTCAGTTGCACTCCCTATATTATCTATCACTAACATCCTCTCATGTCAGTTGCACTCCCTATATTATCTATCACTAACATTCTCTCATGCCAGTTGTACTCCCTATATTATATATCACTAACATTCTCTCATGTCAGTTGCACTCCCTATATTATATATCACTAACATCCTCTCATGTCAGTTGTACTCCCTATATTATCTATCACTAACATTCTCTCATGGCAGTTGCACTCCCTATATTATATATCACTAACATCCTCTCATGTCAGTTGCACTCCCTATATTATATATCACTAACATCCTCTCATGTCAGTTGCACTTCCTATATTATCTATCACTAACATCCTCTCATGCCACTTAAAAGAAGTAAAGTACCCCCGTCACGCCAAGTGGCGTATAGGGAATATGGTGTTAGTGACCATAAATTTTACAGACCTTCGGCACATGATTTTTGGGGTAATGTGATCGGTATTACGCCCATGCTCATTTACTTTCCCAGAAAAACATCCGGTACCCATTAAAGGCTGGGTGAACCCGGAAGCCGTCGGTTATGATCGAGCCCTATCTCTTGTCCTTTGTAGTCCAGTTCACTAATCACTGAGCTATCGCTGCTCCCTCTTATGCCACTTGTACTCCCTATATTTTCTACAACTAATATCCTCTCATGCCACTTGTACTCCCATTATTTTCTATCACTAATATCCTCTCATGCCACTTGTACTCCCTATATTTTCTATCACTAATATCCTCTGATGCCACTTGCACTCCCTATATATTCTATCATTAATATCCTCTCATGCCACTTGTACTCCCTATATTTTCTACAACTAATATCCTCTCATGCCACTTGTACTCCCTATATTTTCTATCACTAATATCCTCTCATGCCACTTGTACTCCCTATATTTTCTATCACTAATATCCTCTCATGCCACTTGTACTCCCTATATTTTCTATCATTAATATCCTCTCATGCCACTTGTGCTCCCTATATTTTCTATCACTAACATCCTCTCATGTCAGTGGTTCTATCTATAGCTTCAGTCGCTGACGCCATTTCATGCCAGATGGTTAATGTGGGTATAGTGTTTGTCCGTTGCTTTCATCTACCCCAATTGAGCCGTAACAACTGACTTATTAGTGCATTATTATACTACTTAATACGCGAGGTCGAATTTGATCCCAATAGACAACTCTTAGGTCCACCCAGCCTTGGAAGGATATCGGATATTTCTAGGTAAGTGGAGCGGCTTGGCGTGATACCGTCCACATTATCTATCAAATGTACCGTCGATCGTTGACAAATATTAGTCATCATCATCATCAAGTACCAAGCCTGCTGGCGTAGGTGATCATATCTCTCCACAACTTTCGATATCTACAGTTATCTGTCATTTCTGTTGTTGACCTTTTGCCAAGCCATTCTCTTAAACTGTCTTGTATCTTTTCTTTTTGTCTCCCTAGATTTTTTCGTCCCTCAATTTTCCCAGTTGTTACAATATATTCCAGCTGTTCCCTTCTCCTCACATGACCAAAAATGATGATTGTTTCTTCCTAATATTTGAAATTATCTTTTTGCTTTGCCTCTTTCATGACGTTTTCATTACTCTCCTTAGCTGTGCATGGTATTCTCAACATTCTTCTGTAAAACCACATTTCTACAGTCTCCAGTGATTTTCTTGTCTGTTGTCTTTTTGTCCTTGATTCACATCCATATGTTAAGACTGGCTCTACATAACATTTAAAATTATATTTCCTTTTTCTATTGTCAAAAATGCATTTTTTTTTTTTTTTTTTTTTTTTTGGAAAGCTACTTTTACCTGAGCCATTCTGCATCTTACCTCTGTTGTACATCTACCATCTGAGGTAAACATTGTTCCTAGATATTTAAATTCATTTACCTGTTTTATTATTGTTCCACTCAAATATGAGTACTATATTTTATAACACCATATTCCCCATACCTTTTAATATCTTGGAAAAATTTAGTGATGATGCTGATGTTGATGCTGATGTTGATGATGATGTTGATGATGATGTTGATGCTGATGTTGATGATGATGTTGATAATGATGCTGATGTTGATGCTGATGTTGATGATGATGTTAATAATGATGATGATGATGATGATGTTGTTGATGCTGATGTTGATGTTGATGTTGATGTTGACGATGTTGATGATGATGTTGATGATGATATTGATGCCGATGTTGATGATGATGTTGATGCTGATGTTGATGATGATGTTGATGATGATGATGATGATGATGATGATGGTGATGCTGATGTTATTGATGATGTTTATGATGATGTTGATGATAATATTGATGATGATGTTGGCGATGCTGTTGATGCTGATGTTGATAATGATGTTTATGATGATGTTTATGATGATGTTTATTATGATGTTGATGATGGTGTTGATGATGATGATGATGATGATGTTGATGATGATGTTGATGATGATGTTTATGATGATGTTGATGACGATGCTGATGTTGATGAGGATGCTAATGTTGATGATGATAATGTTGATGATGATGATGTTGTTGTTGATGATGATGATGATGATGTTTATTATGATAATGCTGATGTTGATGATGATGATTCTGATGATGATGCTGATGTTGATGAATCCAAAGTGTTTATGATGCCTTGAGCTAAGAAAGCACTTTTGTCCCAAGTTATTTTGACAGCTAGTGGTGGTAATACAATTTTGAAAATTAGATATTTTATAGGGTGGCTCAAGCTTGGGGCGTTATCCCCTATTTGTTCATTTCTACTTCCTCAACTTCTCAAGGTTTTCAGCGACAAAATCCAAACTGTTACATCACTATGTCATTGGAAGTCTAGTTGTTGTTCCTCATTCTAACTCAACTGAGCAGCAGGAAAAACTCAAAATGGGACAGATATAGATCTAGAAAACGACATACTTAATCATTTTCATTTCAGCGTCGAGGTTTGATCAAGTTTATGGTTGTTTTCTTCTGTTGTTGACCCCTGCAGCTGTTATGTTTCCTAACGTTTCTACATAAATTCGTCATTTTCTTGGTCCGCCCTTAAGCTTAGTATTCTCTAAACGTTTATTAAAGACGCTCTGTGTTTTGGTCTTTCTGTCTTATCGCAATGGCAAACGATTTTATTTGTCATTTCTTTATGTATTCTATTCCGGGAATTATTCCCAGCTTTTTTCTCAGTTATTCGTTTTTGATATTATCTTTGAAGTTATTTTGTCACTCATCTAACACATTTCATGTAATTCGTGCTCATTTTTCTTGTTCTTGAGTCTAAAATGAAGGTCTCTCTTTGGTAGCACAACGTTGGGAAGACGATGAGTTAATGAAATAGCAGACATGCAGGAAACCTGCTACAGTTTTCTGTTTGTGAATTTTCCGTTTCCCATAAACATGCTCTTTTTCTTTGTCATTTTTGTGGGTCTTTTGCCTCATAAGTTTTCATCCGTAATAAACATTAATTCATTAATTATTATTGACTTCAGACATATTTCATAGCATGGAGTCAACCACGTACTTATCTCTCAATGCTTAAAGGCAGCAGAGGCAGAGAAGGAGTTGAGTTTAGAAGCACAATCTGTAGATCAATTTTATGTGATACATTCAAGTTATGGGAGCCGCGATAGCTCAGTGGTTAGTGAACTTGACTACACAGGACATGGGGTAGGGTTCGATCCCAACCGACGGCTTCCAGGTTCACCCAGCCTTAAATGGGTACCGGATTTTTTTCTGGGAAAGTAAAACAGCACGGGCGTAATACCGACCACATTACCCCAAAAATCATGTGCTGAATGTCTGTAAAATATAAGGTCACTAACACCATATTTCCTTATACGCCCGCCACTTGGCGTGACGGGGGTACTTTACTTTTTTTTTTTTTTACATTCAAGTTATTATAAGAAGTTAAGTTTCAATAACATTTAGAATGTGGTATAAAAGTGAATATTTAACACCATACATTTTATGGATGGTCATTAAACAACATAAGTAGTAATATAGACTAATAAAATAATAAAAAATAAAACCATTCTTCCGTCGCCGCGTTTTAGAAAATGTTGTTACTAATGCAGTTTTATGGTTGTTTTGATCTTGAAGTGGTCAGTGGTTTGGAAGGGAACTTTCAGATTGATCTTCGTCTGAATCCAGCTGCTGACGGAGCATTGACTTTAAAAAAGTACATGTATATCAATAAACATGATTTGGTAGTAGATTTATGTAGATGGGGAACATCAACGACGTTGCGGGTTTTTAAGCCTTCTGCTGGAGGAATGAACAAGACACGTATAGCTAAATATATTAATTAAAGAGTTAAATTACATAACGAATAGATGGTAAAATATATGAAAGCGGAAGTGACGCTTCCCTGCTCTGAAGTATGTTACGCGTGATGCGTGCAAAATTTAAAGTAATAATGGAATTCCGGTCAATGAGACAAAACAATATAGCCTATGAACTAAGTAAGAGGGATAGCCAACGATGGCAATATGAAGTGGGTTCTCAAAATATGAGGGGAATGGTAGCAGTAATAGAACATTTCTCTCTACCGTAGATTCGTGTTCATATATTTTATAATCTACTCGTTATGTAGTCCCACGGTTAAATTAGCATACATTTGTTTGTATATCTTGTCCATTGTTCTAACAGAAGGTTTATCAAGCCACAACGTCGTTTACATTTCGTGATGTTCACCACCTACACAAAACTATTACCATACATTTGTATTGCATATATTTTGTTAGTCATGTCGCTAGTTCACAATAGCTTTGCATTTTAAATATTTCTTTCCGCGATGGCTACAGCCTTACGTCGGAGTAAAGGAGCACCAAAGATGAAAATGCAATGATAGACAGTCGAGTTGTCAAGGGTCTACTGCTTAGAAGACTTAACCGTATAACAGTGATCACAGAGGCAGGAATCTGCATTTGGATACTGATTACTTTCAGTTCACTAATTTAGATGACTGCGTTAAAGTCAGTTGGATGTTCCACTTAATGGATTCACACCGATGCTACGGAGTCCATGTACCTGGACTGCGGCAATTTTTGTCAAATCAGGTGGTCGTATTCGACTGGAGATACATAATAATAAATTAATATTATTATGGAGGGAAACTTTCGAGGCGATAATCAGCGAATCATTTCAGAGGAAGAGTTATGTTTACAGCACTCGGAAAAAATGACATGTAATCAACAACAGAGAGAAAACCAATGAACAATATATGGTCCGAAGCAGGATCGAACCCGTACTCAGTGGCACAGCGCCTTGCCACGAAAAGCCAAACGTTAGGGAACACTGCCAACTCAACTAACTAAAAATTAGCTATCATTGGCTATGTCTTTCACGGAGGTGTTCTCATGACTATAGCATAGGGTCACGATCACAGCTCGGAAATAAACTGTGTATCTGTAATTTTCTGTATTATTTTGTGTATCTGTTTTTTTTCTGTTGTTGATTATTCGTCATTTTTTCCGAATGCGGTAAACATACCTCTTCCTCTGAAATTATTCGCTGATTATCGCCTCGGAAGTTTCCCTCTATAATAATATCCATTTATTATTATTTGTCTCCACTCCAAACCACTGGGAACTACTGTTCGTGCTGTTTCGTCCTATAAAAGTTTGCCTACAACGCAAGTATTCAGCCCTACCCTATCCGGGAGATACTTGTCTTAATAGGAAAAATACAGATACAACAATTTATTTCCGAGCTGTGATCGCAACCATATGCTATAGTCATGAGAACACCTGCGTGAAAGACACCGCCAATGATAGCTAATTTTTTAGTCAGCAGAGTTGGCAGTGTTCCCTAATGTTTAGCTCGTCGTGGCAAGGCGATAAGCAACTGAGTACGGGTTCGGTCCTACTTCGGACCATATCTTCTTCTACCTTTTAGCTCCCAGTGGAGCATAGGTCTTCAACAAACACTTTCCAAGTCGTTCTGTTTTTTGCAATTCTTTTAAGATCATTCCATGTCTTCCCCATCATCTTCATCTCTGCTTCAATCTGTCTTCTCCAAGAATTCCTTGGTCTTCCTCTTTGTCTTTTCCCCTGGGGATTCCAAAAAAGGGCCTGTTGTGTAATACTCTCAGTTGGTTTCCGTAGTGTGTGTCCTATCCATCGCCATCGTCTTCGCTGTATTTCTTTATCCACTGGTATTTGACCGGTACATTTCCATAATTCCACGTTTGTGACTTTGTCCTGCCATTTCCATCCCTTTATTCTGCGCAAGCATCCATTAATGAAAGTCTGTACCTTCGTGATTGTCAATTTTGTTATTCTCCATGTTTCACAGCCATATAATAGAACCGACTTAACATTGGAGTTGAAAATTTGTATTTTTGTATTTAGCCTAATTTCTTTGGATTTCCATATGTTTCCCAGTGCAATGAAAGCTCCTCTTGCTTTTGATATCCTTATTTTGGTATCGTTTTCTGTTCCTCCCTCTTTATCTATATTACTTCGGACCATATATTGTTCCTTTTTTTTCTGTTGTTGATTATTTGCCATTTTATCCGAGTGCTGTAAACATACCTGGTCATATTCGACCTTGCTCCGGCTTGAAGTCGAAATACGTTTTACGTTATGACACTGAAAGCTGTTCAATAACCGCCGTTGAATTGGTTTGGTGCCTGTTACTTTAACTCTATGGATCTTAAGAAAAGGGAAATAACTCCACCAAAAAATGTGACATGTCCTTTTCACTATACGAATTCTGCGCCGTCGCGACTGTGTTTGTGCGTCATGGCTGCGTTTTTTGGAGTGAATCTAGAGTTGTGGGTGCATCCATTGCTGCGAGTACTATGTCTAGGGGAGGGAAAGGGGTGGGGGGGGGGGGTGGACGGTAACATAGTTCGGAAAACTACCGGACAAGGTTACCGACGTTAGGACAACCCGTGTTCGATTCCCGCTGGAAGCAGTGTGAATTTAATTCATGGTTGGAAAATGAAATACCACCACGGTTGACCCAGCCGCTGGCAGATATGGCCATGGCCATGGCCGCATGGGTACTAGGGTTCTAGTTAGCTGAGTTGGCTGTGTTCCCTAGCGTTTGGCTTCTCGTGGCAAGGCGACGTGCCACTGAGTGCAGGTTTGATCCTACATCGGACCATATATTGTTCTTGGTTTTTTTTTTCTGTTGTTGATTATTTGTAATTTTTTCCGAGTGCTGTAAGCATACCTCCTCCTCCTCTAAAATAATTACCAGGGTAGTACTCTGGGAAGGTGAGGAATGCAACTTTGCATCATGAGTTTCGATTCTTGAAGAGACACAATTCAGAAGTCTCCGAACACTTCTGGATAGACGGGCGAGCACATATGGGTGAAAACTTGCGTGCTATGACGCCGATTCAAGTCTCGTAATTTACCTTTACTATGTCATCAGATGGTCCATTATATATCCCTAACCCTGGCGTAAGCTCGAAATGAAGGGCGCGATGATACTGATGTCGATGCTGTTCTTGAATCTACAGCCCCTGTGTGACTCCCCGATCGTCATGTTAGTCAAAGCGGAAGTTGCCTAAATTCAGAATAGCTACGAGGAGAACGGGGGCGGACTTATGTACCCGTTTATCGTAGATCTGAGCGATCAAAGACAGTTGTTCAATGTATGATGAGGATAATTCGAGGACTTTTTGACGAAAAAGAGTTCTTAAACGTTATGTAGAGCCAGTCTTAACATATGATGTGAATCATGGAGAATAGGACAACAGACGAGAAAATCATTGGAGTCTGTAGAAATGTGGTTTTACAGAAGAATGTTGAGAATACCATGGACAGCTAAGAAGAGTAATGAAAACGTTCTGAAAGAGGCCAAAGCAAAAAAAGAGCTAATTTCCAATATTAGGAAGAAATAATCATAATTTTTTGGCCATGTAATGAGAAGGGAACAGCTGGAATATTTTGTAACAACCGGGAAAATTGAGGGACGAAGAGATAGAGGGAAGCAAAGAGAAAAGATACCAGACAGCTTAAGAGAATGGCTTGGCAGAAGTGATAAATAACTGTCGAGATCGAAAATTGTGGAGAGACATGATCACCTAAGCCAGCAGGCTGGCACTTGACGATGATGATGATGATGATGATAATGATGATGATGATGAATTCGATGACTAACTAACTAACTAACCACGCAGAAAACACTGCTAGACAACGAAAAAACATTAAAACCTGCAGTTAAATTAGCAACAGCAACAGCTAGACAAGTTACATTTTGATGGTTTCACATATAATTTTGTGAGTCTCTTAAAGAAAACACTAATACTAGACAACCTGCCAAACCCCAGAATGATGAGACTACAAACAAATAGCACAAAAACGTGTCTTTTTACTGCCAACACAGCAAGCTAGTGTAATATGAAGAATCTCGCTCAGTCTGTAATGATTGCTGTCTAGACTTGCAGACAAGAAATTAATTTCCTCAGAATTATGCTTCGTGTTAGAGTGACTTGATTAGAAATTGTAATAATTTCCGGGGAAAAAATAGATTTCTTCATAGAAAGAATAAACAACTAATGTTGAATTCAACAAACTAATTTTGAATTATTTGGCAATTTGCTTACTATAAAACTTAGAATTCATTCTTCTATGGTTAAAGAAGTTTTAAATCAATTCAAAAGTCTATCTTTATCTATATATATATATATATATATATATATATATATATATATATATGTTATATTTAATCTCTCTCTCTCTCTCTCTCTCTCTCTCTCTCTCTCTCTCTCTCTCTCTCTCTCTCTCTGCGATCAGGACTCAATCAGAGTAGGACTCCAGACTCTCACACGAAGACAGCTGTCTGTTTAAGCATGTTAGATCCACACCGATCGAATACCTGTTAAAACGTTGCACTGTGTTCTGCGCCAGTGGCCCAGTGCATCCGATTTCAGCCAGCATTTTGTTCAGGTTTGCTTTCCTTAGCCTTTGATTGTCCCCTATCTTCCTGCAAGGCAGCAGATGATCTTTTCTGTAGGGGGATTCTGCCCTTAGATGGTCGGCCTTCCCAGGTTTACGAGCACCATCTGTCTGAGTCACTAGAGGTGACTAACACAGACATACGAGTTGTAATATGAGGAAACTGCAACTAGGAACACTTTTCATGCACAGCCTTCAACTGTTCCCGCCGCCTATCCCAATATACTGGTAAGTCACGTCCTCTTGAAAATGATGACCGTCGTAGCACTTGATGATGTTAGGCCATCGTTGATGACTCCAATTCCGAACATATAAACATACAGTCAGACGTCAAATTATCCCCGTCGCACATCAAACAGCAGACCGTAAGATTTGCGCACGGCCAGTTTAGGGAACCATTACGATGACGTAGCACACATCAATGTCGCCGAACAAATAATCTCGATCCCTTTATATTTTTGTCTGATTACTCAAGTGTAAGCAGTCTACGACGAACAAAACACGAAGCAAATTCCCCAAAGAGACACAACTGCGGCTGACGAAGTAGTTTACATTAATATTATTGAGTTATTTGCGGGTCATCATCATTGCACTCCGAACATGTCCATAGGTGCTCAGATCCCCTCCTCAGCAATTCCCTCAGTGTCCAGCGACTGACGACTCCAGTTCTATGTTGGTTGATAAGTCTTACATTGAAATAACTTGCGTCAAAGAATTCCAACAACGGTCATGAACAACACCAATGTGACGTAAAGCGCAGATAAAGTCTAGACGGTGGAAGGTCACACTCACAACACTTGATTCGTCAAAAACAGACTGTCGTCGGCCTACAACCTCGCTTCAGCGACACAGATGTATCAAGCATATCATCATTTTGACTTTAACGCAGAAAAGTACAAAGAAGGTCCGAAATTAATCAGACCCCGGTTGCATTTTCTGCAGCGATCGAGAGGACGTGGACTAGATCCGCCATCTTGGAGACGGAAGTCTCTTTTAATCTTAAGATAGTTTATGCTTCGAGTTAAGGTAAAGGGTTTCTTGTATATTTTAATGTCCAAGGGGGAGTGAATTATTGCGTCAGATCGTTGCGGGGCCACAACTTTTGGAAATAAAGTAATCAATGCAACCATAGACGTGTTTGTGTACTGATGGTTCCTGTTTACAAGGTGTCTTGTAAATCCCATTCCATGCCATTCATGGCCATTGTTAATGTTTCGTATACAATAGCAGACCTCCCATAAACCTATCTCATTGCCACGATCTCCCACAATCTATATATAAAGATAATTATGGAAAAGTAACTGTCAAATAAGAGAGTTCATCGGTGCTATATAGAAACAATTCTGACAAATGGAAGCGATGCATGGACAGTAATCAACAAATGAAAAGATGAATGGAGGCCACGGAGATGGGATTTCACAAAAGAATGTTGAACAAAACAATCAACATTTTTCGGGCACATCATGAGAAGAGGAAAAGTTGGAATACTTGGTTACAACTGGCAAAATACAAAGAAAGAGAGAGATCGCGGACGACAAAAATAGAAAAATAATATATAGCATGGTGTAATGGCATGGAAAAAGTCAACAACAGAATTTTTATGATGCACAGTGGATAGAAGATTGTGGAAGGACATGATCGCCTACGACAACCGGTTTGGCACATGATGGTGCTGAACAGTTAAATGTCAGTAGACACAGTGATAAGACAATGGCGTTGGATAGTACATACACTGTGGAAGCCAAATGGAAGAAGTACAAGACAAGCCCTATTTTTTATCATAGGAGAGAAGGCAAAAAGGAATATCAAAATATACTCGGAGAAGACAGGTGGGATTAGAGATGTGGAGAAATGGGAAGCTATTAAGTGATCTAAAGAACGGTAAGAAACAAAACGGTTTGGAAAGTGTTTGTTGAAGACCTATGCTCCACAGGGAGCTCAAAGAAATAAGAAAAAGAATATAATTATATTCAGACTTAACATCAATCTATCTACCTACCTACCTACCTACCTATCTATCTATCTATCTATCTATCTATCTATCTATCTATCTATCTATCTATCTATCTATCTATCTATCTATCTATCTATCTATCTATCTATCTATCTATCTATCTATCTATCTATCTATCTATCTATCTATCTATCTATCTATCTATCTATCTATCTATCTATCTATCTATCTATCTATCTATCTATCTATCTATCTATCTATCTATCTATCTATCTATCTATCTATCTATCTATCTATCTATCTATCTATCTATCTATCTATCTATCTATCTATCTATCTATCTATCTATCTATCTATCTATCTATCTATCTATCTATCTATCTATCTATCTATCTATCTATCTATCTATCTATCTATCTATCTATCTATCTATCTATTGACCTTTCAAGCTGTAGCTGGCCCATAAGGCATAGACCCAGATACTCTTTCTCTTATCTAAACTTTTATTTTAGCAGTTTTCAATCCTTCTGAAGATATTTTATCAAATCTCGCTATCTGTCTCTGTTCTGTGCAAGCAATGCTACCTCATTGAGGGAGCCGATTCCTGCTGCTCTTGCCTCTCTGATCAATGTTCTTCTCAGTGTCTATCTGGGTCGACCTCTCTTCCTCTTACCTGTTGTTTCCCACATGAGGGCTTGTTGAGTGTCTCTAAACGTAGACTTACCTTAATGAAGCAAATTAAATTAAATTAAATGTGTTTCAAGGCACCAAACGTAACATTGGCGAGGAGCAAATCAAGAGACGAGATTTACACACACACAAAAATAAAGTTGAGTTTAATTATCCAACATGATCCAATCGTTAACTCGTCACAATGGTGTTTTTTTTTTCTTTTTAACGAAACAGACGAGATTATGTATGCAGTTAGAAAGAGTTAGTTCTATGAGTTAGTTCTATGAGTTAGTTCTATGAGTTAGTTCTATGAGTTAGTTCTATGAGTTAGTTCTATGACTTAGTTCTATGACTTAGTTCTATGATGGCGTATTAACTTTTATGTGGCATCTTAATAGTTTCCGTGCACATTAGCTTGTAACAGGAGATTCCCTTATTTGTTTTTTGGCCATCTCTTTTTCTGTCTAATACTCTTAGTAATTCATAGTTCTCGTTACATCTTTCTCTCTTTCTTTCAGTATGTCGCTTTTTTTTTTATTTCTCTCTGCGCTTATCTTTTTCTCCCCCATTAACTACATCCTTCATGAGCTCTCATCTTGCCTCTCTCCTTCAGTTTCTCTCTATTTATCTGTTCCTCTTTATATATGTATTTTTATATTTGTCTTTCCATCTCTATCATTCGTTCTATCTTTCTCACATTCTATTTCTCTATTTTGTTACTCTTTCTTTCTCTCTTTTTCTAAAACTCTTTATATCTCTCTCAATCTTCTCGTTCTGTCAGTCTTTCTCACCATTTCTATCTTTCCTCTATCGCTTATCCTCTCTCTCTATTTATTTCTCTTCCTTAGTTGTTATTTCTGCTTTCAACTTCTAGTATTTGATGCCACCAACAATCGTCGCTTACTTCCCTAAGAAGATAGGAATGGGAAATATACAAGAGATGATACTGGCCAGACCACAGCAGACAGAGGAGAATAGGGTGGGCGAATAGAGAAGATTTGATTGGTAATATGAAACAGAAAAGAAAGGGATGGGCATTATAAAGTAAGGTTAGGATTGGCAACAGAAAAGAAAGGGATGGACATTAGAAAGTAAGGTTAGGATTGGCAACAGTAAACAGAAAAGAAAGGGATGGACATTAGAAAGTAAGGTTAGGATTGGCAACATAAAACAGAAAATGAAGGGATGGACATTAGAAAGTAAGGTTAGGATTGGCAACAGAAAAGAAAGGGATGGACATTAGAAAGTAAGGTTAGGATTGGCAACAGTAAACAGAAAAGAAAGGGATGGACAATTAGAAAGTAAGGTTAAGAATGGCAACAGAAAACAGAAAAGAAAGGGATGGACAAGAGATTTAAGAGATTTGTTAAGAGATTTTTAGCAAAGCGGAACGATTGGTTGGTTTTTGTTGAACTGACGACAGGCACCGATGAGGTTTGAGCTGATCTACAAGTTTCCCAGACTTGAGATATAGAGGTGGCTCAAGTGGTGACTCAAGTGGTGACTCAAGTGATGACTCAAGTGATGACTCAGTAATGATTCCAGTAATGACTCAAGTGATGATTCAAGTGATGATTCCAGTGATGACTCAAGTGATGATGCTAGTGATGACTCAAGTGATGACTCGAGTGATAATTGGAGTAATGACTCAAATGATGATTGAAGTAATGACTCACGTGATAACTCAAGTGATGACTCATGAAGGCAGAACAGAGACTGAGCTCGACTGGCCAGGACCATATCAAGAAATTAAAGCAAGACACACTAAAGAAACTAGTGCATCACCAAACAAGCTAGCTTTAAAAGTGCAAACCATAAAATTGACGAGAAAACAAGTGACTCATGTCCTGGAATTTTCTAGAAAACACTTCTTCTTTCACTTCCTCCTCTTCTTCTTCTTCTTCCTCTACTTCCTCTTCTTCTTCTTCTCTCTCTTCTTCTTATCTGCCTGCCGGTCCGTCTCGCTCCTTTCACAGCTGCTTGCAGAACACTCGTTGTTATGTCAGATGATCGAGATTCGCTGGCAAAACTATTTCAGATAACGATTTCATTTTGCATTTTTAAGCAAAAGTCTAAAGATCATCACGTACTCCAATTGCTTGTTGTATACTTTTGTGAACTTCTTCATTCTTAATTATAATTATCTAATTAAGAGATGCCATACAAACCTAATTATTCTATAAAGAGATGAGAGTGTAGCAATAGAAAGTAAAGAGGTGAGAGTGTGTCAATAGAAAATAAAGAGGTGAGAGTGTGGCAATAGAAAATAAAGAGGTGAGAGTGTGGCAATAGAAAATAAAGAGGTGAAAGTGTGGCAATAGAAAATAAAGGGATGAGAGTGTGGCAATAGAAAATAAAGAGGTGAAGGTGTGGCAATAGAAAATAAAGGGATGAGAGTGTGGCAATAGAAAATAAAGAGGTGAGAGTGTGGCAATAGAAAATAAAGAAGTGAGAGTGTGGCAATAGAAAATAAAGGGATGAGAGAGTGGCAATAGAAAATAAAGATGTGAGAGTGTAGCAATAGAAAATAAAGGGATGAGAGTGTGGCAATAGAAAATAAAGAGGCGAGAGTGTGGCAATAGAAAATAAAGAGGTGAGATTGTGACAATAGAAACTAAAGAGGTGAAAGTTTGACAATAGAGAATAAAGGGGTGAAAGTGTGACAATAGAGAATAATAAGGTGAAAGTGTGACAATAGAGAATAAAGAGGTAAGAATGTGACAATAGAGAATAAAGAGGTAAGAGTGTGACAATAGAGAATAAAGAGGTGAAAGTGTGACAATAGAGAATAAAGAGGTAAGAGTGTGACAATAGAGAATAAAGAGGTGAAAGTGTGACAATAGAGAATAAAGAGGTGAAAGTGTGACAAGAGAGAATAAAGAGGTAAGAGTGTGACAAAAGAGAATAAAGAGGTGAAAGTGTGACAATAGAAAAAAAAGAGGTGAAAGTGTGACAATAGAGAATAAAGAAGTAAGAGTGTGACAATAGAAAATAAAGAGGTGAGAGTGTGACAATAGAGAATAAAGAGGTGAGAGTGTGACAATAGAAAAGAAAGAGGTGAGAGTGTGGCAATAGAAAATAAAGAGGTGAAAGTGTGACAATAGAGAATAAAGAGGTGAAAGTGTGACAATAGAGAATAAAGATGTGAAAGTGTGACAATAGAGAATAAAGAGGTGAAAGTGTGACAATAGAGAATAAAGAGGTGAAAGTGTGACAATAGAGAATAAAGAGGTGAAATTGTAACATTAGAAAATAAAGAGGTGAAAGTTTGACGATAGAGAATAAAGAGGTGAAAGTGTGACAATAGAGAATAAAGAGGTGAAAGTGTGACAATAGAGAATAAAGAGGTAAGAGTGTGACAATAGAGAATAAAGAGGTAAGAGTGTGTCAATAGAGAATAAAGAGGTGAAAGTGTGACAATAGAGAATAAAGAGGTAAGAGTGTAACAATAGAGAATAAAGAGGTGAAAGTGTGACAATAGAGAATAAAGAGGTGAAAGTGTGACAATAGAGAATAAAGAATTAGAGTGTGACAATAGAGAATAAAGAGTTGAAAATGTGATAATAGAAAATAAAGAGGTGAAAGTGTGACAATAGATAATAAAGAAGTAAGAGTGTGACAATAGAGAATAAAGAGGTGAAAGTGTGACAATAGAGAATAAAGAGGTGAAAGTGTAACATTAGAAAATAAAGAGGTGAAAGTGTGACAATAGAGAATAAAGAGGTGAAAGTGTGACAATAGAGAATAAAGAGGTGAAAGTGTGACAAAAGAAAATAAAGAGGTGAAAGTGTGACAATAGAGAATAAAGAGGTGAAAGTGTGACTATAGAGAATAAACAGATAAGAGTGTGGCAATAGAGAATAAACAGGTAAGAGTATGGCAATAGAGAATAAAGAGGTAAGAGTGTGGCAATTGAAAATAAAGAGGTATTTGTGTGGCAATAGAGAATAAACAGGTAAGAGTGTGGCAATAGAAAATAAAGAGGTAAGAGTGTGGCAATAGAGAATAAATAGGTAAGAGTGTGGCAATAGAAAATAAAGAGGTAAGAGTGTGGCAATCGAGAATAAACAGGTAAAAGTGTGGCAATAGAGAATAAACAGGTAAGAGTGTGGCAATAGAGAATAAACAAGGAAGAGTGTGGCAATAGAAAATAAAGAGGTACGTGTGTGGCAATAGAAAATAAAGAGGTGAAAGTGTGACAATAGAGAATAAAGAGGTAAGAATGTGGCAATAGAGAATAAAGAGGTAAGAGTGTGACAATAGAGAATAAAGAGGTGAAAGTGTGACAATAGAGAATAAAGAGGTAAGAGTGTGACAATAGAGAATAAAGAGGTGAAAGTGTGACAATAGAGAATAAAGAGGTGAAAGTGTGACAATAGAGAATAAAGAGGTGAAAGTGTAACATTTGAAAATAAAGAGGTGAAAGTTTGACGATAGAGAATAAAGAGGTGAAAGTGTGACAATAGAGAATAAAGAGGTGAAAGTGTGACAATAGAGAATAAAGAGGTAAGAGTGTGACAATAGAGAATAAAGAGGTAAGAGTGTGTCAATAGAGAATAAAGAGGTGAAAGTGTGACAATAGAGAATAAAGAGGTAAGAGTGTGACAATAGAGAATAAAGAGGTGAAAGTGTGACAATAGAGAATAAAGAGGTGAAAGTGTGACAAAAAAGAATAAAGAGGTAAGAGTGTGACAATAGAGAATAAAGAGGTAAGAGTGTGTCAATAGAGAATAAAGAGGTGAAAGTGTGACAATAGAGACTAAAGAGGTACGAGTGTGACAATAGAGAATAAAGAGGTGAAAGTGTGACAATAGAGAATAAAGAATTAGAGTGTGACAATAGAGAATAAAGAGGTGCAAGTGTGACAATAGAAAATAAAGAGGTGAAGGTGTGACAATAGAGAATAAAGAAGTAAGAGTGTGACAATAGAGAATAAAGAGGTGAAAGTGTGACAATAGAGAATAAAGAGGTGAAAGTGTAACAAAAAAAATAAAGAGGTGAAAGTGTGACAATAGAGAATAAAGAAGTGAAAGTGTGACAATAGAGAATAAAGAGGTGAAAGTGTGAAAAAGAAAATAAAGAGGTGAAAGTGTGACAATAGAGAATAAAGAGGTGAAAGTGTGACTATAGAGAATAAAAAGGTAAGAGTGTGGTAAAAGAGAATAAACAGGTAAGAGTATGGCAATAGAGAATAAAGAGGTAAGAGTTTGGCAATTGAAAATAAAGAGGTATTTGTGTAGCAATAGAGAATAAACAGGTAAGAGTGTGGCAATAGAAAATAAAGAGGTAAGAGTGTGGCAATAGAGAATAAACAGGTAAGAGTGTGGCAATAGAAAATAAAGTGGTAAGAGTGTGGCAATCGAGAATAAACAGGTAAAAGTGTGGCAATAGAGAATAAACAGGTAAGAGTGTGGCAATAGAGAATAAACAAGGAAGAGTGTGGCAATAGAAAATAAAGAGGTACGTGTGTGGCAATAGAAAATAAAGAGGTGAAAGTGTGACAATAGATAATAAACAGGTAAGAGTGTAGCAATAGAGAATAAACAAGTAAGAGTGAGGCAATAGAGAATAAACATTTAAGATTGTGGCTATAGAGAATAAAGAGGTAAGAGTGTGACAATAGAGAATAAAGAGGTGAAAGTGTGACAATAGAGAATAAAGAGGTAAGAGTGTGACAATAGAGAATAAAGAGGTGAAAGTGTGACAATAGAGAATAAAGAGGTGAAAGTGTGACAATAGAGAATAAAGAGGTGAAAGTGTAACATTTGAAAATAAAGAGGTGAAAGTTTGACGATAGAGAATAAAGAGGTGAAAGTGTGACAATAGAGAATAAAGAGGTGAAAGTGTGACAATAGAGAATAAAGAGGTAAGAGTGTGACAATAGAGAATAAAGAGGTAAGAGTGTGTCAATAGAGAATAAAGAGGTGAAAGTGTGACAATAGAGAATAAAGAGGTAAGAGTGTGACAATAGAGAATAAAGAGGTGAAAGTGTGACAATAGAGAATAAAGAGGTGAAAGTGTGGCAAAAAAGAATAAAGAGGTAAGAGTGTGACAATAGAGAATAAAGAGGTAAGAGTGTGTCAATAGAGAATAAAGAGGTGAAAGTGTGACAATAGAGACTAAAGAGGTACGAGTGTGACAATAGAGAATAAAGAGGTGAAAGTGTGACAATAGAGAATAAAGAATTAGAGTGTGACAATAGAGAATAAAGAGGTGCAAGTGTGACAATAGAAAATAAAGAGGTGAAGGTGTGACAATAGAGAATAAAGAAGTAAGAGTGTGACAATAGAGAATAAAGAGGTGAAAGTGTGACAATAGAGAATAAAGAGGTGAAAGTGTGACAAAAGAAAATAAAGAGGTGAAAGTGTGACAATAGAGAATAAAGAGGTGAAAGTGTGACTATAGAGAATAAACAGGTAAGAGTGTGGCAATAGAGAATAAGCAGGTAAGAGTATGGCAATAGAGAATAAAGAGGTAAGAGTGTGGCAATTGAAAATAAAGAGGTATTTGTGTGGCAATAGAGAATAAACAGGTAAGAGTGTGGCAATAGAAAATAAAGTGGTAAGAGTGTGGCAATAGAGAATAAACAGGTAAGAGTGTGGCAATAGAAAATAAAGAGGTAAGAGTGTGGCAATCGAGAATAAACAGGTAAAAGTGTGGCAATAGAGAATAAACAGGTAAGAGTGTGGCAATAGAGAATAAAGAGGTACGTGTGTGGCAATAGAAAATAAAGAGGTGAAAGTGTGACAATAGAAAATAAAGAGGTGAATGTGTGACAATAGAGAATAAACAAGTAAGAGTGTAACAATAGAGAATAAAGAGGTGAAAGTGTGACAATAGATAATAAACAGGTAAGAGTGTAGCAATAGAGAATAAACAAGTAAGAGTGAGGCAATAGAGAATAAACATTTAAGATTGTGGCTATAGAGAATAAAGAGGTGAAAGTGTGACAATAGAAAATAAACAGGTAAGAGTGTGGCAATAGAGAATACACACGTAAGAGTGTGGCAATAGAAATTAAAGAGGTGAGAGTGTGGCAATAGAGAATAAACAGGTAAGAGTGTGGCAATAGAGAATAAACAGGTAAGAGTTTGGCATTAGAAAATAAAGAGGTGAAAGTGTGACAATAGAAAAAAAATAGGTGAAAGTGTGACAATAGAGAATAAACAGGTAAGAGTGTGGCAATAGAGAATAAAGAGGTGAGAGTGTGGCAATAGAAATTAAAGAGGTGAGAGTGTGGCAATAGAGAATAAACAGGTAAGAGTGTGGCAATAGAGAATAAACAGGTAAGAGTGTGGCAATAGAAAATAAAGAGGTGAAAGTGTGACAATAGAAAATAAAGAGGTGAAAGTGTGACAATAGAGAATAAACAGGTAAGAGTGTGGCAATAGAGAATACACACGTAAGAGTGTGGCAATAGAAATTAAAGAGGTGAGAGTGTGACAATAGAGAATAAACAGGTAAGAGTGTGGCAATAGAGAATAAACATTTAAGATTGTGGCTATAGAGAATAAAGAGGTGAAAGTGTGACAATAGAAAATAAACAGGTAAGAGTGTGGCAATAGAGAATACACACGTAAGAGTGTGGCAATAGAAATTAAAGAGGTGAGAGTGTGACAATAGAGAATAAACAGGTAAGAGTGTGGCAATAGAGAATAAAGAGGTGAGAGTGTGGAAATAGAAATTAAAGAGGTGAGAGTGTGGCAATAGAGAATAAACAGGTAAGAGTGTGGCAATAGAGAATAAACAGGTAAGAGTGTGGCAATAGAAAATAAAGAGGTGAAAGTGTGACAATAGAGAATAAACAAGTAAGAGTGTGGCAATAGAGAATAAACAAGTAAGAGTGTGGCAATAGAGAATAAACAAGTAAGAGTGTGGCAATAGAGAATAAACAAGTAAGAGTGTGGCAATAGAGAATAAACATTTTAGTTTGTGGCTATAGAGAATAAAGAGGTGAAAGTGTAACAATAGAAAATAAACAGGTAAGAGTGTGGCAATAGAGAATAAACAGGTAAGAGTGTGGCAATAGAGAATAAAGAAGTGAGAGTGTGGCAATAGAAATTAAAGAGGTGAGAATGTGGCAATAGAGAATAAACAGGTAAGAGTGTGGCAATAGAGAATAAACAGGTAAGAGTGTGGCAATAGAGAGTAAACATGTAAGAGTGTGGCAATAGAGAATAAACAGGTAAGAGTGTGGCAATAGAGAATAAACAGGTAAGAGTGTGGCAATAGAGAATAAACAGGTAAGAGTGTGGCAAGAGAGAATAAATAAGAAAGAGTGTGACAATAGAGAATAAACATGTAAGAGTTTGGCAATAGAGAATAAAGAGGTAAGAGTGTGGCAATCGAGAATAAACAGGTAAAAGTGTGGCAATAGAGAATAAACAGGTAAGAGTGTGGCAATAGAGAATAAACAAGGAAGAGTGTGGCAATAGAAAATAAAGAGGTACGTGTGTGGCAATAGAAAATAAAGAGGTGAAAGTGTGACAATAGAGAATAAAGAGGTAAGAATGTGGCAATAGAGAATAAAGAGGTAAGAGTGTGACAATAGAGAATAAAGAGGTGAAAGTGTGACAATAGAGAATAAAGATGTGAAAGTGTGACAAGAGAGAATAAAGAGGTAAGAGTGTGACAATAGGGAATAAAGAGGTGAAAGTGTGACAATAGAAAATAAAGAGGTGAAAGTGTGACAATAGAGAATAAAGAAGTAAGAGTGTGACAATAGAAAATAAAGAGGTGAGAGTGTGACAATAGAGAATAAAGAGGTGAGAGTGTGACAATAGAAAATAAAGATGTGAGAGTGTGGCAATAGAAAATAAAGAAGTGAAAGTGTGACAATAGAGAATAAAGAGGTGAAAGTGTGACAATAGAGAATAAAGAGGTGAAAGTGTGACAATAGAGAATAAAGAGGTGAAAGTGTGACAATAGAGAATAAAGACGTGAAAGTGTGACAATAGAGAATAAAGAGGTGAAAGTGTAACATTTGAAAATAAAGAGGTGAAAGTTTGACGATAGAGAATAAAGATGTGAAAGTGTGACAATAGAGAATCAAGAGGTGAAAGTGTGACAATAGAGAATAAAGAGGTAAGAGTGTGACAATAGAGAATAAAGAGGTAAGAGTGTGTCAATAGAGAATAAAGAGGTGAAAGTGTGACAATAGAGAATAAAGAGGTAAGAGTGTGACAATAGAGAATAAAGAGGTGAAAGTGTGACAATAGAGAATAAAGAGGTGAAAGTGTGACAATAGAGAATAAAGAATTAGAGTGTGACAATAGAGAATAAAGAGGTGAAAGTGTGACAATAGAAAATAAAGAGGTGAAGGTGTGACAATAGAGAATAAAGAAGTAAGAGTGTGACAATAGATAATAAAGAGGTGAAAGTGTGACAAAAGAAAATAAAGAGGTGAAAGTGTGACAATAGAGAATCAAGAGGTGAAAGTGTGACAATAGAGAATAAAGAGGTAAGAGTGTGACAATAGAGAATAAAGAGGTAAGAGTGTGGCAATTGAAAATAAAGAGGTATTTGTGTGGCAATAGAGAATAAACAGGTAAGAGTGTGGCAATAGAAAATAAAGTGGTAAGAGTGTGGCAATAGAGAATAAACAGGTAAGAGTGTGGCAATAGAAAATAAAGAGGTAAGAGTGTGGCAATCGAGAATAAACAGGTAAAAGTGTGGCAATAGAGAATAAACAGGTAAGAGTGTGGCAATAGAGAATAAAGAGGTACGTGTGTGGCAATAGAAAATAAAGAGGTGAAAGTGTGACAATAGAAAATAAAGAGGTGAATGTGTGACAATAGAGAATAAACAAGTAAGAGTGTAACAATAGAGAATAAAGATGTGAAAGTGTGACAATAGATAATAAACAGGTAAGAGTGTAGCAATAGAGAATAAACAAGTAAGAGTGAGGCAATATAGAATAAACATTTAAGATTGTGGCTATAGAGAATAAAGAGGTGAAAGTGTGACAATAGAAAATAAACAGGTAAGAGTGTGGCAATAGAGAATACACACGTAAGAGTGTGGCAATAGAAATTAAAGAGGTGAGAGTGTGGCAATAGAGAATAAACAGGTAAGAGTGTGGCAATAGAGAATAAACAGGTAAGAGTTTGGCAATAGAAAATAAAGAGGTGAAAGTGTGACAATAGAAAAAAAATAGGTGAAAGTGTGACAATAGAGAATAAACAGGTAAGAGTGTGGCAATAGAGAATAAAGAGGTGAGAGTGTGGCAATAGAAATTAAAGAGGTGAGAGTGTGGCAATAGAGAATAAACAGGTAAGAGTGTGGCAATAGAGAATAATCAGGTAAGAGTGTGGCAATAGAAAATAAAGAGGTGAAAGTGTGACAATAGAAAATAAAGAGGTGAAAGTGTGACAATAGAGAATAAACAAGTAAGAGTGTGGCAATAGAGAATAAACAAGTAAGAGTGTGGCAATAGAGAATAAACAAGTAAGAGTGTGGCAATAGAGAATAAACAAGTAAGAGTGTGGCAATAGAGAATAAACATTTTAGATTGTGGCTATAGAGAATAAAGAGGTGAAAGTGTAACAATAGAAAATAAACAGGTAAGAGTGTGGCAATAGAGAATAAACAAGTAAGAGTGTGGCAATAGAGAATAAAGAGGTGAGAGTGTGTCAATAGAAAATAAAGAGGTGAGAGTGTGGCAATAGAAAATAAAGAGGTGAGAGTGTGGCAATAGAAAATAAAGAGGTGAAAGTGTGGCAATAGAAAATAAAGGGATGAGAGTGTGGCAATAGAAAATAAAGAGGTGAAGGTGTGGCAATAGAAAATAAAGGGATGAGAGTGTGGCAATAGAAAATAAAGAGGTGAGAGTGTGGCAATAGAAAATAAAGAAGTGAGAGTGTGGCAATAGAAAATAAAGGGATGAGAGAGTGGCAATAGAAAATAAAGAGGTGAGAGTGTAGCAATAGAAAATAAAGGGATGAGAGTGTGGCAATAGAAAATAAAGAGGCGAGAGTGTGGCAATAGAAAATAAAGAGGTGAGAGTGTGACAATAGAAACTAAAGAGGTGAAAGTTTGACAATAGAGAATAAAGGGGTGAAAGTGTGACAATAGAGAATAATAAGGTGAAAGTGTGACAATAGAGAATAAAGAGGTAAGAATGTGACAATAGAGAATAAAGAGGTAAGAGTGTGACAATAGAGAATAAAGAGGTGAAAGTGTGACAATAGAGAATAAAGAGGTAAGAGTGTGACAATAGAGAATGAAGAGGTGAAAGTGTGACAATAGAGAATAAAGAGGTGAAAGTGTGACAAGAGAGAATAAAGAGGTAAGAGTGTGACAAAAGAGAATAAAGAGGTGAAAGTGTGACAATAGAAAAAAAAGAGGTGAAAGTGTGACAATAGAGAATAAAGAAGTAAGAGTGTGACAATAGAAAATAAAGAGGTGAGAGTGTGACAATAGAGAATAAAGAGGTGAGAGTGTGACAATAGAAAATAAAGAGGTGAGAGTGTGGCAATAGAAAATAAAGAGGTGAAAGTGTGACAATAGAGAATAAAGAGGTGAAAGTGTGACAATAGAGAATAAAGATGTGAAAGTGTGACAATAGAGAATAAAGAGGTGAAAGTGTGACAATAGAGAATAAAGAGGTGAAAGTGTGACAATAGAGAATAAAGAGGTGAAATTGTAACATTAGAAAATAAAGAGGTGAAAGTTTGACGATAGAGAATAAAGAGGTGAAAGTGTGACAATAGAGAATAAAGAGGTGAAAGTGTGACAATAGAGAATAAAGAGGTAAGAGTGTGACAATAGAGAATAAAGAGGTAAGAGTGTGTCAATAGAGAATAAAGAGGTGAAAGTGTGACAATAGAGAATAAAGAGGTAAGAGTGTAACAATAGAGAATAAAGAGGTGAAAGTGTGACAATAGAGAATAAAGAGGTGAAAGTGTGACAATAGAGAATAAAGAATTAGAGTGTGACAATAGAGAATAAAGAGTTGAAAGTGTGATAATAGAAAATAAAGAGGTGAAAGTGTGACAATAGATAATAAAGAAGTAAGAGTGTGACAATAGAGAATAAAGAGGTGAAAGTGTGACAATAGAGAATAAAGAGGTGAAAGTGTAACATTAGAAAATAAAGAGGTGAAAGTGTGACAATAGAGAATAAAGAGGTGAAAGTGTGACAAAAGAAAATAAAGAGGTGAAAGTGTGACAATAGAGAATAAAGAGGTGAAAGTGTGACTATAGAGAATAAACAGATAAGAGTGTGGCAATAGAGAATAAACAGGTAAGAGTATGGCAATAGAGAATAAAGAGGTAAGAGTGTGGCAATTGAAAATAAAGAGGTATTTGTGTGGCAATAGAGAATAAACAGGTAAGAGTGTGGCAATAGAAAATAAAGAGGTAAGAGTGTGGCAATAGAGAATAAACAGGTAAGAGTGTGGCAATAGAAAATAAAGAGGTAAGAGTGTGGCAATCGAGAATAAACAGGTAAAAGTGTGGCAATAGAGAATAAACAGGTAAGAGTGTGGCAATAGAGAATAAACAAGGAAGAGTGTGGCAATAGAAAATAAAGAGGTACGTGTGTGGCAATAGAAAATAAAGAGGTGAAAGTGTGACAATAGAGAATAAAGAGGTTAGAATGTGGCAATAGAGAATAAAGAGGTAAGAGTGTGACAATAGAGAATAAAGAGGTGAAAGTGTGACAATAGAGAATAAAGAGGTAAGAGTGTGACAATAGAGAATAAAGAGGTGAAAGTGTGACAATAGAGAATAAAGAGGTGAAAGTGTGACAATAGAGAATAAAGAGGTGAAAGTGTAACATTTGAAAATAAAGAGGTGAAAGTTTGACGATAGAGAATAAAGAGGTGAAAGTGTGACAATAGAGAATAAAGAGGTGAAAGTGTGACAATAGAGAATAAAGAGGTAAGAGTGTGACAATAGAGAATAAAGAGGTAAGAGTGTGTCAATAGAGAATAAAGAGGTGAAAGTGTGACAATAGAGAATAAAGAGGTAAGAGTGTGACAATAGAGAATAAAGAGGTGAAAGTGTGACAATAGAGAATAAAGAGGTGAAAGTGTGACAAAAAAGAATAAAGAGGTAAGAGTGTGACAATAGAGAATAAAGAGGTAAGTGTGTGTCAATAGAGAATAAAGAGGTGAAAGTGTGACAATAGAGACTAAAGAGGTACGAGTGTGACAATAGAGAATAAAGAGGTGAAAGTGTGACAATAGAGAATAAAGAGGTGAAAGTGTGACAATAGAGAATAAAGAATTAGAGTGTGACAATAGAGAATAAAGAGGTGCAAGTGTGACAATAGAAAATAAAGAGGTGAAGGTGTGACAATAGAGAATAAAGAAGTAAGAGTGTGACAATAGAGAATAAAGAGGTGAAAGTGTGACAATAGAGAATAAAGAGGTGAAAGTGTAACAAAAAAAATAAAGAGGTGAAAGTGTGACAATAGAGAATAAAGAAGTGAAAGTGTGACAATAGAGAATAAAGAGGTGAAAGTGTGAAAAAGAAAATAAAGAGGTGAAAGTGTGACAATAGAGAATAAAGAGGTGAAAGTGTGACTATAGAGAATAAAAAGGTAAGAGTGTGGTAAAATAGAATAAACAGGTAAGAGTATGGCAATAGAGAATAAAGAGGTAAGAGTTTGGCAATTGAAAATAAAGAGGTATTTGTGTAGCAATAGAGAATAAACAGGTAAGAGTGTGGCAATAGAAAAAAAAGAGGTAAGAGTGTGGCAATAGAGAATAAACAGGTAAGAGTGTGGCAATAGAAAATAAAGTGGTAAGAGTGTGGCAATCGAGAATAAACAGGTAAAAGTGTGGCAATAGAGAATAAACAGGTAAGAGTGTGGCAATAGAGAATAAACAAGGAAGAGTGTGGCAATAGAAAATAAAGAGGTACGTGTGTGGCAATAGAAAATAAAGAGGTGAAAGTGTGACAATGGATAATAAACAGGTAAGAGTGTAGCAATAGAGAATAAACAAGTAAGAGTGAGGCAATAGAGAATAAACATTTAAGATTGTGGCTATAGAGAATAAAGAGGTGAAAGTGTGACAATAGAAAATAAACAGGTAAGAGTGTGGCAATAGAGAATACACACGTAAGAGTGTGGCAATAGAAATTAAAGAGGTGAGAGTGTGACAATAGAGAATAAAGAATTAGAGTGTGACAATAGAGAATAAAGAGGTGCAAGTGTGACAATAGAAAATAAAGAGGTGAAGGTGTGACAATAGAGAATAAAGAAGTAAGAGTGTGACAATAGAGAATAAAGAGGTGAAAGTGTGACAATAGAGAATAAAGAGTTGAAAGTGTGACAAAAGAAAATAAAGAGGTGAAAGTGTGACAATAGAGAATAAAGAGGTGAAAGTGTGACTATAGAGAATAAACAGGTAAGAGTGTGGCAATAGAGAATAAGCAGGTAAGAGTATGGCAATAGAGAATAAAGAGGTAAGAGTGTGGCAATTGAAAATAAAGAGGTATTTGTGTGGCAATAGAGAATAAACAGGTAAGAGTGTGGCAATAGAAAATAAAGTGGTAAGAGTGTGGCAATAGAGAATAAACAGGTAAGAGTGTGGCAATAGAAAATAAAGAGGTAAGAGTGTGGCAATCGAGAATAAACAGGTAAAAGTGTGGCAATAGAGAATAAACAGGTAAGAGTGTGGCAATAGAGAATAAAGAGGTACGTGTGTGGCAATAGAAAATAAAGAGGTGAAAGTGTGACAATAGAAAATAAAGAGGTGAATGTGTGACAATAGAGAATAAACAAGTAAGAGTGTGACAATAGAGAATAAAGATGTGAAAGTGTGACAATAGATAATAAACAGGTAAGAGTGTAGCAATAGAGAATAAACAAGTAAGAGTGAGGCAATAGAGAATAAACATTTAAGATTGTGGCTATAGAGAATAAAGAGGTGAAAGTGTGACAATAGAAAATAAACAGGTAAGAGTGTGGCAATAGAGAATACACACGTAAGAGTGTGGCAATAGAAATTAAAGAGGTGAGAGTGTGGCAATAGAGAATAAACAGGTAAGAGTGTGGCAATAGAGAATAAACAGGTAAGAGTTTGGCATTAGAAAATAAAGAGGTGAAAGTGTGACAATAGAAAAAAAATAGGTGAAAGTGTGACAATAGAGAATAAACAGGTAAGAGTGTGGCAATAGAGAATAAAGAGGTGAGAGTGTGGCAATAGAAATTAAAGAGGTGAGAGTGTGGCAATAGAGAATAAACAGGTAAGAGTGTGGCAATAGAGAATAAACAGGTAAGAGTGTGGCAATAGAAAATAAAGAGGTGAAAGTGTGACAATAGAAAATAAAGAGGTGAAAGTGTGACAATAGAGAATAAACAGGTAAGAGTGTGGCAATAGAGAATACACACGTAAGAGTGTGGCAATAGAAATTAAAGAGGTGAGAGTGTGACAATAGAGAATAAACAGGTAAGAGTGTGGCAATAGAGAATAAACATTTAAGATTGTGGCTATAGAGAATAAAGAGGTGAAAGTGTGACAATAGAAAATAAACAGGTAAGAGTGTGGCAATAGAGAATACACACGTAAGAGTGTGGCAATAGAAATTAAAGAGGTGAGAGTGTGACAATAGAGAATAAACAGGTAAGAGTGTGGCAATAGAGAATAAAGAGGTGAGAGTGTGGCAATAGAAATTAAAGAGGTGAGAGTGTGGCAATAGAGAATAAACAGGTAAGAGTGTGGCAATAGAGAATAAACAGGTAAGAGTGTGGCAATAGAAAATAAAGAGGTGAAAGTGTGACAATAGAGAATAAACAAGTAAGAGTGTGGCAATAGAGAATAAACAAGTAAGAGTGTGGCAATAGAGAATAAACAAGTAAGAGTGTGGCAATAGAGAATAAACAAGTAAGAGTGTGGCAATAGAGAATAAACATTTTAGTTTGTGGCTATAGAGAATAAAGAGGTGAAAGTGTAACAATAGAAAATAAACAGGTAAGAGTGTGGCAATAGAGAATAAACAGGTAAGAGTGTGGCAATAGAGAATAAAGAAGTGAGAGTGTGGCAATAGAAATTAAAGAGGTGAGAGTGTGGCAATAGAGAATAAACAGGTAAGAGTGTGGCAATAGAGAATAAACAGGTAAGAGTGTGGCAATAGAGAGTAAACATGTAAGAGTGTGGCAATAGAGAATAAACAGGTAAGAGTGTGGCAATAGAGAATAAACAGGTAAGAGTGTGGCAATAGAGAATAAACAGGTAAGAGTGTGGCAAGAGAGAATAAATAAGAAAGAGTGTGACAATAGAGAATAAACATGTAAGAGTTTGGCAATAGAGAATAAAGAGGTAAGAGTGTGGCAATCGAGAATAAACAGGTAAAAGTGTGGCAATAGAGAATAAACAGGTAAGAGTGTGGCAATAGAGAATAAACAAGGAAGAGTGTGGCAATAGAAAATAAAGAGGTACGTGTGTGGCAATAGAAAATAAAGAGGTGAAAGTGTGACAATAGAGAATAAAGAGGTAAGAATGTGGCAATAGAGAATAAAGAGGTAAGAGTGTGACAATAGAGAATAAAGAGGTGAAAGTGTGACAATAGAGAATAAAGATGTGAAAGTGTGACAAGAGAGAATAAAGAGGTAAGAGTGTGACAATAGGGAATAAAGAGGTGAAAGTGTGACAATAGAAAATTAAGAGGTGAAAGTGTGACAATAGAGAATAAAGAAGTAAGAGTGTGACAATAGAAAATAAAGAGGTGAGAGTGTGACAATAGAGAATAAACAAGTAAGAGTGTGGCAATAGAGAATAAAGAGGTGAGAGTGTGGCAATAGAAATTAAAGAGGTGAGAGTGTGGCAATAGAGAATAAACAGGTAAGAGTGTGGCAATAGAGAATAAACAGGTAAGAGTGTGGCAATAGAAAATAAAGAGGTGAAAGTGTGACAATAGAGAATAAACAAGTAAGAGTGTGGCAATAGAGAATAAACAAGTAAGAGTGTGGCAATAGAGAATAAACAAGTAAGAGTGTGGCAATAGAGAATAAACAAGTAAGAGTGTGGCAATAGAGAATAAACATTTTAGTTTGTGGCTATAGAGAATAAAGAGGTGAAAGTGTAACAATAGAAAATAAACAGGTAAGAGTGTGGCAATAGAGAATAAACAGGTAAGAGTGTGGCAATAGAGAATAAAGAAGTGAGAGTGTGGCAATAGAAATTAAAGAGGTGAGAGTGTGGCAATAGAGAATAAACAGGTAAGAGTGTGGCAATAGAGAATAAACAGGTAAGAGTGTGGCAATAGAGAGTAAACATGTAAGAGTGTGGCAATAGAGAATAAACAGGTAAGAGTGTGGCAATAGAGAATAAACAGGTAAGAGTGTGGCAATAGAGAATAAACAGGTAAGAGTGTGGCAAGAGAGAATAAATAAGAAAGAGTGTGACAATAGAGAATAAACATGTAAGAGTTTGGCAATAGAGAATAAAGAGGTAAGAGTGGGGCAATCGAGAATAAACAGGTAAAAGTGTGGCAATAGAGAATAAACAGGTAAGAGTGTGGCAATAGAGAATAAACAAGGAAGAGTGTGGCAATAGAAAATAAAGAGGTACGTGTGTGGCAATAGAAAATAAAGAGGTGAAAGTGTGACAATAGAGAATAAAGAGGTAAGAATGTGGCAATAGAGAATAAAGAGGTAAGAGTGTGACAATAGAGAATAAAGAGGTGAAAGTGTGACAATAGAGAATAAAGATGTGAAAGTGTGACAAGAGAGAATAAAGAGGTAAGAGTGTGACAATAGGGAATAAAGAGGTGAAAGTGTGACAATAGAAAATTAAGAGGTGAAAGTGTGACAATAGAGAATAAAGAAGTAAGAGTGTGACAATAGAAAATAAAGAGGTGAGAGTGTGACAATAGAGAATAAAGAGGTGAGAGTGTGACAATAGAAAATAAAGATGTGAGAGTGTGGCAATAGAAAATAAAGAAGTGAAAGTGTGACAATCGAGAATAAACAGGTAAAAGTGTGGCAATAGAGAATAAACAGGTAAGAGTGTGGCAATAGAGAATAAACAAGGAAGAGTGTGGCAATAGAAAATAAAGAGGTACGTGTGTGGCAATAGAAAATAAAGAGGTGAAAGTGTGACAATGGATAATAAACAGGTAAGAGTGTAGCAATAGAGAATAAACAAGTAAGAGTGAGGCAATAGAGAATAAACATTTAAGATTGTGGCTATAGAGAATAAAGAGGTGAAAGTGTGACAATAGAAAATAAACAGGTAAGAGTGTGGCAATAGAGAATACACACGTAAGAGTGTGGCAATAGAAATTAAAGAGGTGAGAGTGTGACAATAGAGAATAAAGAATTAGAGTGTGACAATAGAGAATAAAGAGGTGCAAGTGTGACAATAGAAAATAAAGAGGTGAAGGTGTGACAATAGAGAATAAAGAAGTAAGAGTGTGACAATAGAGAATAAAGAGGTGAAAGTGTGACAATAGAGAATAAAGAGTTGAAAGTGTGACAAAAGAAAATAAAGAGGTGAAAGTGTGACAATAGAGAATAAAGAGGTGAAAGTGTGACTATAGAGAATAAACAGGTAAGAGTGTGGCAATAGAGAATAAGCAGGTAAGAGTATGGCAATAGAGAATAAAGAGGTAAGAGTGTGGCAATTGAAAATAAAGAGGTATTTGTGTGGCAATAGAGAATAAACAGGTAAGAGTGTGGCAATAGAAAATAAAGTGGTAAGAGTGTGGCAATAGAGAATAAACAGGTAAGAGTGTGGCAATAGAAAATAAAGAGGTAAGAGTGTGGCAATCGAGAATAAACAGGTAAAAGTGTGGCAATAGAGAATAAACAGGTAAGAGTGTGGCAATAGAGAATAAAGAGGTACGTGTGTGGCAATAGAAAATAAAGAGGTGAAAGTGTGACAATAGAAAATAAAGAGGTGAATGTGTGACAATAGAGAATAAACAAGTAAGAGTGTGACAATAGAGAATAAAGATGTGAAAGTGTGACAATAGATAATAAACAGGTAAGAGTGTAGCAATAGAGAATAAACAAGTAAGAGTGAGGCAATAGAGAATAAACATTTAAGATTGTGGCTATAGAGAATAAAGAGGTGAAAGTGTGACAATAGAAAATAAACAGGTAAGAGTGTGGCAATAGAGAATACACACGTAAGAGTGTGGCAATAGAAATTAAAGAGGTGAGAGTGTGGCAATAGAGAATAAACAGGTAAGAGTGTGGCAATAGAGAATAAACAGGTAAGAGTTTGGCATTAGAAAATAAAGAGGTGAAAGTGTGACAATAGAAAAAAAATAGGTGAAAGTGTGACAATAGAGAATAAACAGGTAAGAGTGTGGCAATAGAGAATAAAGAGGTGAGAGTGTGGCAATAGAAATTAAAGAGGTGAGAGTGTGGCAATAGAGAATAAACAGGTAAGAGTGTGGCAATAGAGAATAAACAGGTAAGAGTGTGGCAATAGAAAATAAAGAGGTGAAAGTGTGACAATAGAAAATAAAGAGGTGAAAGTGTGACAATAGAGAATAAACAGGTAAGAGTGTGGCAATAGAGAATACACACGTAAGAGTGTGGCAATAGAAATTAAAGAGGTGAGAGTGTGACAATAGAGAATAAACAGGTAAGAGTGTGGCAATAGAGAATAAACATTTAAGATTGTGGCTATAGAGAATAAAGAGGTGAAAGTGTGACAATAGAAAATAAACAGGTAAGAGTGTGGCAATAGAGAATACACACGTAAGAGTGTGGCAATAGAAATTAAAGAGGTGAGAGTGTGACAATAGAGAATAAACAGGTAAGAGTGTGGCAATAGAGAATAAAGAGGTGAGAGTGTGGCAATAGAAATTAAAGAGGTGAGAGTGTGGCAATAGAGAATAAACAGGTAAGAGTGTGGCAATAGAGAATAAACAGGTAAGAGTGTGGCAATAGAAAATAAAGAGGTGAAAGTGTGACAATAGAGAATAAACAAGTAAGAGTGTGGCAATAGAGAATAAACAAGTAAGAGTGTGGCAATAGAGAATAAACAAGTAAGAGTGTGGCAATAGAGAATAAACAAGTAAGAGTGTGGCAATAGAGAATAAACATTTTAGTTTGTGGCTATAGAGAATAAAGAGGTGAAAGTGTAACAATAGAAAATAAACAGGTAAGAGTGTGGCAATAGAGAATAAACAGGTAAGAGTGTGGCAATAGAGAATAAAGAAGTGAGAGTGTGGCAATAGAAATTAAAGAGGTGAGAGTGTGGCAATAGAGAATAAACAGGTAAGAGTGTGGCAATAGAGAATAAACAGGTAAGAGTGTGGCAATAGAGAGTAAACATGTAAGAGTGTGGCAATAGAGAATAAACAGGTAAGAGTGTGGCAATAGAGAATAAACAGGTAAGAGTGTGGCAATAGAGAATAAACAGGTAAGAGTGTGGCAAGAGAGAATAAATAAGAAAGAGTGTGACAATAGAGAATAAACATGTAAGAGTTTGGCAATAGAGAATAAAGAGGTAAGAGTGTGGCAATCGAGAATAAACAGGTAAAAGTGTGGCAATAGAGAATAAACAGGTAAGAGTGTGGCAATAGAGAATAAACAAGGAAGAGTGTGGCAATAGAAAATAAAGAGGTACGTGTGTGGCAATAGAAAATAAAGAGGTGAAAGTGTGACAATAGAGAATAAAGAGGTAAGAATGTGGCAATAGAGAATAAAGAGGTAAGAGTGTGACAATAGAGAATAAAGAGGTGAAAGTGTGACAATAGAGAATAAAGATGTGAAAGTGTGACAAGAGAGAATAAAGAGGTAAGAGTGTGACAATAGGGAATAAAGAGGTGAAAGTGTGACAATAGAAAATTAAGAGGTGAAAGTGTGACAATAGAGAATAAAGAAGTAAGAGTGTGACAATAGAAAATAAAGAGGTGAGAGTGTGACAATAGAGAATAAACAAGTAAGAGTGTGGCAATAGAGAATAAAGAGGTGAGAGTGTGGCAATAGAAATTAAAGAGGTGAGAGTGTGGCAATAGAGAATAAACAGGTAAGAGTGTGGCAATAGAGAATAAACAGGTAAGAGTGTGGCAATAGAAAATAAAGAGGTGAAAGTGTGACAATAGAGAATAAACAAGTAAGAGTGTGGCAATAGAGAATAAACAAGTAAGAGTGTGGCAATAGAGAATAAACAAGTAAGAGTGTGGCAATAGAGAATAAACAAGTAAGAGTGTGGCAATAGAGAATAAACATTTTAGTTTGTGGCTATAGAGAATAAAGAGGTGAAAGTGTAACAATAGAAAATAAACAGGTAAGAGTGTGGCAATAGAGAATAAACAGGTAAGAGTGTGGCAATAGAGAATAAAGAAGTGAGAGTGTGGCAATAGAAATTAAAGAGGTGAGAGTGTGGCAATAGAGAATAAACAGGTAAGAGTGTGGCAATAGAGAATAAACAGGTAAGAGTGTGGCAATAGAGAGTAAACATGTAAGAGTGTGGCAATAGAGAATAAACAGGTAAGAGTGTGGCAATAGAGAATAAACAGGTAAGAGTGTGGCAATAGAGAATAAACAGGTAAGAGTGTGGCAAGAGAGAATAAATAAGAAAGAGTGTGACAATAGAGAATAAACATGTAAGAGTTTGGCAATAGAGAATAAAGAGGTAAGAGTGGGGCAATCGAGAATAAACAGGTAAAAGTGTGGCAATAGAGAATAAACAGGTAAGAGTGTGGCAATAGAGAATAAACAAGGAAGAGTGTGGCAATAGAAAATAAAGAGGTACGTGTGTGGCAATAGAAAATAAAGAGGTGAAAGTGTGACAATAGAGAATAAAGAGGTAAGAATGTGGCAATAGAGAATAAAGAGGTAAGAGTGTGACAATAGAGAATAAAGAGGTGAAAGTGTGACAATAGAGAATAAAGATGTGAAAGTGTGACAAGAGAGAATAAAGAGGTAAGAGTGTGACAATAGGGAATAAAGAGGTGAAAGTGTGACAATAGAAAATTAAGAGGTGAAAGTGTGACAATAGAGAATAAAGAAGTAAGAGTGTGACAATAGAAAATAAAGAGGTGAGAGTGTGACAATAGAGAATAAAGAGGTGAGAGTGTGACAATAGAAAATAAAGATGTGAGAGTGTGGCAATAGAAAATAAAGAAGTGAAAGTGTGACAATAGAGAATAAAGAGGTGAAAGTGTGACAATAGAGAATAAAGAGGTGAAAGTGTGACAATAGAGAATAAAGACGTGAAAGTGTGACAATAGAGAATAAAGAGGTGAAAGTGTAACATTTGAAAATAAAGAGGTGAAAGTTTGACGATAGAGAATAAAGATGTGAAAGTGTGACAATAGAGAATCAAGAGGTGAAAGTGTGACAATAGAGAATAAAGAGGTAAGAGTGTGACAATAGAGAATAAAGAGGTAAGAGTGTGTCAATAGAGAATAAAGAGGTGAAAGTGTGACAATAGAGAATAAAGAGGTAAGAGTGTGACAATAGAGAATAAAGAGGTGAAAGTGTGACAATAGAGAATAAAGAGGTGAAAGTGTGACAATAGAGAATAAAGAATTAGAGTGTGACAATAGAGAATAAAGAGGTGCAAGTGTGACAATAGAAAATAAAGAGGTGAAGGTGTGACAATAGAGAATAAACAAGTAAGAGTGTGACAATAGAGAATAAAGAGGTGAAAGTGTGACAATAGAGAATAAAGAGGTGAAAGTGTGACAAAAGAAAATAAAGAGGTGAAAGTGTGACAATAGAGAATCAAGAGGTGAAAGTGTGACAATAGAGAATAAAGAGGTAAGAGTGTGACAATAGAGAATAAAGAGGTAAGAGTGTGGCAATTGAAAATAAAGAGGTATTTGTGTGGCAATAGAGAATAAACAGGTAAGAGTGTGGCAATAGAAAATAAAGAGGTAAGAGTGTGGCAATCGAGAATAAACAGGTAAAAGTGTGGCAATAGAGAATAAACAGGTAAGAGTGTGGCAATAGAGAATAAAGAGGTACGTGTGTGGCAATAGAAAATAAAGAGGTGAAAGTGTGACAATAGAAAATAAAGAGGTGAATGTGTGACAATAGAGAATAAACAAGTAAGAGTGTGACAATAGAGAATAAAGATGTGAAAGTGTGACAATAGATAATAAACAGGTAAGAGTGTAGCAATAGAGAATAAACAAGTAAGAGTGAGGCAATAGATAATAAACATTTAAGATTGTGGCTATAGAGAATAAAGAGGTGAAAGTGTGACAATAGAAAATAAACAGGTAAGAGTGTGGCAATAGAGAATACACACGTAAGAGTGTGGCAATAGAAATTAAAGAGGTGAGAGTGTGGCATTAGAGAATAAACAGGTAAGAGTGTGGCAATAGAGAATAAACAGGTAAGAGTTTGGCAATAGAAAATAAAGAGGTGAAAGTGTGACAATAGAAAAAAAATAGGTGAAAGTGTGACAATAGAGAATAAACAGGTAAGAGTGTGGCAATAGAGAATAAAGAGGTGAGAGTGTGGCAATAGAAATTAAAGAGGTGAGAGTGTGGCAATAGAGAATAAACAGGTAAGAGTGTGGCAATAGAGAATAATCAGGTAAGAGTGTGGCAATAGAAAATAAAGAGGTGAAAGTGTGACAATAGAAAATAAAGAGGTGAAAGTGTGACAATAGAGAATAAACAAGTAAGAGTGTGGCAATAGAGAATAAACAAGTAAGAGTGTGGCAATAGAGAATAAACAAGTAAGAGTGTGGCAATAGAGAATAAACAAGTAAGAGTGTGGCAATAGAGAATAAACATTTTAGATTGTGGCTATGGAGAATAAAGAGGTGAAAGTGTAACAATAGAAAATAAACAGGTAAGAGTGTGGCAATAGAGAATAAACAAGTAAGAGTGTGGCAATAGAGAATAAAGAAGTGAGAGTGTGGCAATAGAAATTAAAGAGGTGAGAGTGTGGCCATAGAGAATAAACAGGTAAGAGTGTGGCAATAGAGAATAAACAGGTAAGAGTGTGGCAATAGAGAGTAAACATGTAAGAGTGTGGCAATAGAGAATAAACAGGTAAGAGTGTGGCAATAGAGAATAAAAAGGTAAGAGTGTGGCAATAGAGAATAAATAAGAAAGAGTGTGACAATAGAGAATAAACATGTAAGAGTTTGGCAATAGAGAATAAACAGGTAAGATTGTGGCAATAGAGAATAAACAGGTAAGAGTGTGGCAATAGAGAATAAAGAGGTGAGAGTGTGGCAATAGAGAATAAACAGGTAAGAGTGTGGCAATAGAGAATAAAGGGATGAGAGTGTGGCAATAGAGAATAAAGAGGTAAGAGTGTGGCAATAGAGAATAAAGAGGTGAGAGTGTGGCAATAGAGAATAAAGGGATGAGAGTGTGACAATAGAGAATAAACATGTAAGAGTTTGGCAATAGAGAATAAACAGGTAAGAGTGTGGCAATAGAGAATAAACAGGTAAGAGTGTGACAATAGAGAATAAACATGTAAGAGTTTGGCAATAGAGAATAAACAGGTAAGAGTGTGGCAATAGAGAATAAACAGGTAAGAGTGTGGCAATAGAGAGTAAAGAGGTGAGAGTGTGGCAATAGAGAATAAACAGGTAAGAGTGTGGCAATAGAGAATAAAGGGATGAGAGTGTGGCAATAGAGAATAAAGAGGTAAGAGTGTGGCAATAGAGAATAAACAGGTAAGAGTGTGGCAATAGAAAATAAAGAGGTAAGAGTGTGGCAATCGAGAATAAACAGGTAAAAGTGTGGCAATAGAGAATAAACAGGTAAGAGTGTGGCAATAGAGAATAAACAAGGAAGAGTGTGGCAATAGAAAATAAAGAGGTACGTGTGTGGCAATAGAAAATAAAGAGGTGAAAGTGTGACAATAGAAAATAAAGAGGTGAATGTGTGACAATAGAGAATAAACAAGTAAGAGTGTGACAATAGAGAATAAAGATGTGAAAGTGTGACAATAGATAATAAACAGGTAAGAGTGTAGGAATAGAGAATAAACAAGTAAGAGTGAGGCAATAGAGAATAAACATTTAAGATTGTGGCTATAGAGAATAAAGAGGTGAAAGTGTGACAATAGAAAATAAACAGGTAAGAGTGTGGCAATAGAGAATACACACGTAAGAGTGTGGCAATAGAAATTAAATAGGTGAGAGTGTGGCAATAGAGAATAAACAGGTAAGAGTGTGGCAATAGAGAATAAACAGGTAAGAGTTTGGCAATAGAAAATAAAGAGGTGAAAGTGTGACAATAGAAAAAAAATAGGTGAAAGTGTGACAATAGAGAATAAACAGGTAAGAGTGTGGCAATAGAGAATAAAGAGGTGAGAGTGTGGCAATAGAAATTAAAGAGGTGAGAGTGTGGCAATAGAGAATAAACAGGTAAGAGTGTGGCAATAGAGAATAAACAGGTAAGAGTGTGGCAATAGAAAATAAAGAGATGAAAGTGTGACAATAGAAAATAAAGAGGTGAAAGTGTGACAATAGAGAATAAACATGTAAGAGTGTGGCAATAGAGAATAAACAAGTAAGAGTGTGGCAATAGAGAATAAACAAGTAAGAGTGTGGCAATAGAGAATAAACAAGTAAGAGTGTGGCAATAGAGAATAAACATTTTAGATTGTGGCTATAGAGAATAAAGAGGTGAAAGTGTAACAATAGAAAATAAACAGGTAAGAGTGTGGCAATAGAGAATAAACAGGTAAGAGTGTGGCAATAGAGAATAAAGAAGTGAGAGTGTGGCAATAGAAATTAAAGAGGTGAGAGTGTGGCAATAGAGAATAAACAGGTAAGAGTGTGGCAATAGAGAATAAACAGGCAAGAGTGTGGCAATAGAGAGTAAACATGTAAGAGTGTGGCAATAGAGAATAAACAGGTAAGAGTGTGGCAATAGAGAATAAACAGGTAAGAGTGTGGCAATAGAGAATAAACAGGTAAGAGTGTGGCAATAGAGAATAAATAAGAAAGAGTGTGACAATAGAGAATAAACATGTAAGAGTTTGGCAATAGAGAATAAACAGGTAAGAGTGTGGCAATAGAGAATAAACAGGTAAGAGTGTGGCAATAGAAAATAAAGAGGTGAGAGTGTGGCAATAGAGAATAAACAGGTAAGAGTGTGGCAATAGAGAATAAAGGGATGAGAGTGTGGCAATAGAGAATAAAGAGGTAAGAGTGTGGCAATAGAGAATAAAGAGGTGAGAGTGTGGCAATAGAGAATAAAGGGATGAGAGTGTGGCAATAGAAAATAAGGAGGTGAGAGTGTGGCAATAGAGAATAAAGAGGTGAGAGTGTGGCAATAGAGAATAAAGAGGTGAGAGTGTGACAATAGAGAATAAAGAGGTGATAGTGTAACAATATAGAGAATAAAGAGGTGAGAGTGTGATAATAGAGAATAAAGAGGTGATAGTGTGACAATAGAGAATAAAGAGGTGAGAATGTGATAATAGAGAATAAAGAGGTGATAGTGTGACAATATAGAGAATAAAGAGGTGAGAGTATGGAAATAGAAAATAAAGAGGTGAGTGTGTGACAATAGAGAATAAAGAGGTGATAGTGTGACAATATAGAGAATAAAGAGGTGAGAGTGTGATAATAGAAAAGCTTGCCAATAAAAAATATATAATTCGGTTATTATCAAATAATAATTTAAAAATGTAAGGCACAAAGGCTATATACGGTGCATAGAATGGAACTGTTAAAATGACGAAACTTCAGAAAGAGTTGTTCTCATGCCAAAGACGGCACAAAGGGTAGAAATTATATCAATCCATGTTTGAGGAATCACTGCTACATAGGTCTTGTTCTGTCCTTTAGCTCATAACTGAACCCTCTCGATTAATTCCTCTATTTTGAGTTTCTTTTGGTCCTCCTTGTTTACTTGTACCAGCTGGTACCCACAGAAAGATCTGTTACTTACTTAGTCTTCGATCGTCCATTCTGAGAGCATTGCTGGTGTACTCACAGCGTCTTCTCTGACAATAGCTTTTAACTTTAAAACGAATACACTATTCATAATAATAGAACTTCTATACTAAATACGAGTTGTTATTCTTCTCTTCTTTCCTTCCTCGTTTTTTTTTCAACGTCGAGGGAAGATATAAATTGAGGTCTTTTGCTTTTCTGTTCGCCTCTGGTGCTGTTTGTTTCCTAGTGCTTCTAATATTCCGTCAATCCTTCTTTTTCGTCGTCGGCCCGTGGGTCTGGTGTTCTCGCAACTTTGATTGAGAGCTCGTTTTGTTGCGTTTTGATCGTTCTGCCTTGTCACGTGGACAAACCATTTTATCTGTTGTTTCTTTATATATTCTATATCGGGGTTATTCCTAGCCTTTTTTGTATCAGTTCTTCATTACTGATTTTGTCTCTCAGACTGTTTCCTGTCATTCGTCTAACACAATTCATCTCAGCAGAGGTTATTTTTCTTGTTGTTCCTGCATCTAGGGTTTAAGGCTGGCATTGGTAGCACAACGTTAGTATGAAGATTGTATTGTAGAGTGCCCGTTTTGCCTCTAGAGTTATTTCCTTGTTGGAAATAACTACGAATAATTCCTGAGGTGTTAGGAAAATTTAAAAAGACAAGGTTACATAATGCTGGGCGCTAATAATAATTTGATGTTGTAGCTGTCGCACCTAATAACTTAACAACTGTGCTGTAGTCTCCCCGAGGGTATGCTAATGTTAGTTTCCTGTCACATGAAGCAGACGGTTCTGTGTGTGTGTGTGTGTTGTTTTATTTCGTTATTTACACATTCCTTATCTTTTCCTTTCAAAGTGGGTCTTGCAGTTAACAAAAAAAAATATTAAAGGCAATTTCCTATTTCTGTCGGGGGTAGGGTGGATGGTGGCGTTTTGAAATAGCTGATGATGAAGAAAGGGCTAAACAAGACAGATTGAACAAGACGAATGACGTTTTTAGACACAACAAAGAGACACAAACAGCACAAATTGAGCAAAGCAAATGACGTTTTTTAGACACATAAAAAGAGACAAACAGCACAAATTTAACAAAACGAATGACGTTTTTAGACACATAAAGAGACACATAAATTTACTGAAAGTAATACTGATAGATAAATTACAAACGAGGCACATGCAAAGACTGAAATAGACTGACTCCGTCAAGAAATTGAATGACACCATTAGGAGATGAACTGGCACTATCAAAAGATGGATTTACACGATCAAGAGATGGACTGACACCATCAAGAGATGGACTGACACCATCAACAGGTGGACTGACACCATCAAGAGATGGACTGACACCATAAGAGATGGACTGACACTATCAACAGATGGACTAACACTATAAAGAGATGGACTGACACAATCAAGAGGTGGACTAACACTATCAAGAGATGGACTGACACCATAAGAGATGGACTGACACTATCATGAGATGGACAGAGAACCTATGAGAGTGTACACCAGGAGTGGACAACCTGTGGCCCGTGGGCCAGAACCAGCTCTCCACACAATTTTTGACCGGCCCGCAAGGCTTATCAAAAGTTAATATACATACAATCCGTTCCCTTGACCGAAAAGCAAATTAGAATTTAGAAAAAAAAAACAGATGCACAACAATTGATTGTAATTTACATGGACAATAGTGATTTACTTTACATCGCCACTAAAATGAAATCATTTTGTTTAATCTGTGTTCGTGTAAGTCTGCAATGATCAGTTGAATATAAAAAGGGAAAACTATTTACATTATTACCCCAATATCCTGTGCTTGGCTAGGTGGAGAGATTGAATCACATGAATAAAGGTAGCATATTCTAGTGAACTCACCACTAGGTGAACAGGCCAAATTTCATGTACCATTTCGTTAGTAAAATGAAAGTCATGACCATTATAAACATCACACTTGATCCGCAATAAGAGCTTTGCCAGACATCTTATACAGTTTGAACAAAAATAATAAAGCGGCAATGTTCTAATGCAAATAATAAGATCTTGCCTACACAACTGAATGTGTCCGATGCATGCTGAGAGTTAGCTTATTACAGAAAACTAGTTGGAAACTAGAACTAATGGCTTTGATTAAGGCTACCTGATAAGGAACAGACGAAGGACGGAGAATCAGACGGTGTGTAAAATGTATCGAGCAGGAAAAACGTGAGGACAATCTGCAGAAATTGGCGGGGGAAATTGTAGAAACACTGTAAACAGCTTATCGTATTGTCGGCAGATGCTTCCAATGGAAATAAGGAATCAGACAGGCAGACAATTTAGAGACATTAACACATCTAAACATTGTTTACCAGATCTGGAATGCAATTATTATTATTATTTTTTTTGCAGCTGATATTTGACAAAAAATAATGCATGTACATTTTGTTTTGATGTTTCTGAAACACAATTCTTTTATTACATATATTTTGGAATCACATTAAGACGTTAAAATGGTGTGTTTTTGGCTCTTGCGTATATAATTCTTCAATTACTGCAAGTTTGAAAAGAAACGAGTTAATGTTGACAAATAAACTAAAACTCGGAGAAATGATAGACAAGAGAAATGATAGACATAAGAAATGATAGACAAGTGAAATGATAGACAGACAAGTTCAATGATAGACAAGTGAAATGATAGACAATAGAAATGATAGACATACAAGTTCAATGATAGACAAGTGAAATGAAGACAAGTGAAATGATAGACAAGAGAAATGATAGACATACAAGTTCAATGATAGACAAGAGAAATGAAGACAAGTGAAATGATAGACAAGAGAAATGATAGACATACAAGTTAAATGATAGACAAGTGAAATGATAGACAAGAGAAATGATAGACATACAAGTTCAGTGATAGACAAGTGAAATGATAGACAAGAGAAATGATGACAAGAGAAATGATGACAAGTGAAATGATAGACAAGAGAAATGATAGACAAGAGAAATGATAGACAAGTGAAATGATAGACAAGTGAAATGGTAGACAAGTGAAATGATAGACAAGTGAAATGATAGACAAGTTCAATGATAGACAAGTAAAATGATAGACAAGAGAAATGATGACAAGTGAAATGATAGACAAGAAAAATGATAGACAAGAGAAATGATAGACAAGTGAAATGATAGTCAGACAAGTGAAATGATAGACAAGTGAAATGATAGACAAGAGAAATGATGACAAGTGAAATGATAGACAAGTTCAATGATAGACAAGTGAAATGATAGACAAGAGAAATGATAGACAAGAGAAATGATAGACAAGAGAAATGATGACAAGTGAAATGATAGTAGTAGTAGATAATGGGTGTTTTGAGCAAGGATTTTAACATTTTTGCATGGTGCATTGTTCACCATACATGCATCATTGGCATGTATCGTGCAGCACAATCTCAGGTGACCTCGCTTATCGCGGGTGGTCGGAGGGGTTTTATCTCAAGGGCTTATCTCAAGTGGGTGAGAGTGGGTGGTCGGCCTCGTGGGGGTCTTATCTCAAGCGGGGTCTTATCTCAAGTGGGTGAGCGGTGCTTATCTCAAGTCGGGGAGTGTGCTGGCTATGGAGACCAGTGGTTCTAAAACTTGTGTGTCAGCGGTTCTAAAACTTGCGGGGGTTTGCTTTTATGGGTCGTGTTATTAGTATCATCAATGTGTGAGGATTAGGCAACAGGAGGCGACATGTAAAAAAGGCAAAGGGGTGTGCCTTCTTGTGTTAGTAACCAGGTGATTTTTTAGTGACACATCATGTGCCACGTCGATCATCATCATAATGGGCCACATCATCATCATGTGCCACCTCGGTCATCATCATTATGTGCCACCTCGGTCATCATCATGTGCCACCTCGGCGCTGGGGTGGTCGCTGATCGGCGGTCGCTGGTCGTCGCTGGTCGGCGGTCGCTGGTCGTCGCTGGTCGGCTCGGGCAACATCATCATGTGTAGTGATTAAATAGGGACGCTCTCTCTCTCTCTTTCACATTCACGGTAAAGCAAAACAAAAAAGTCGCTCTATATTTCACATATATTTATTAAGATAACAAATATACAACACATATGAGAAAATATATATATTACTGTCCGATTGTTGATAATTTTAAGCGTCTGGGTTTCCTCCCTCCTGTTTTGGCGGTACTGTCTGTTTGTGTTAAATGTCTATCAAACACAGGGGCGTAGGAAGTTTCATTAGCCTTCACAACACAACCGCCCTCCATTTTGACAAAACCTTGATCAAAGCTGGAATAGGTAATTGGTGACTCAGCTGAAACACCCGGGACATCCATAGTGGCCGCCGGATCTGTCGTCTGATTAACAAGAGCGAGGTTCCCTTGGTTAACAAAAGGAGGGGTCGTGTAGTTGGTGAGATTCGGGTTAACAAGAGATGGTGTGTAGTTGATCTGGCTAACAACAGGCAGCGTGTAGTTGAGCTGGTTAAGGAGAGGTGGCGTGTAGCTGATCTGGTGGTTAACAACAGGTGGCGTGTAGTTGAGGTTAGCATAAGCGGTTAAAATGTCTTCTCGCATATCAACTAAAGCGATAAATTCCTCTCTCGATAGTGTTATCCCAGTTCGGGTAGGAAACTTAAAAAAACTCTCACCGCTATATGTCCTTATATTTATCAACGGTCTGTTACGAAAAACACAAACCGAGACTGCCTTAACGCCATCTTTAGACAACGGAACTACAGTCTCATTTCCGCGTGACATAAATATGCGCTGATCACTGGCATCAAACGAAATTGGCGTATTCAAGCTACACGACTCCATATTCAAAGAAAACAAACACAAGCCACCTGGCAACAGACGCTGGTTATCTATGTGTGTACACTGCTCGGCTGGGGTTTTTATACCTGCTACGTTTATCGTATCGAGGACCGTATATTTATAGTAGCTAACACAATATGTTATCAGGCGAGGTAATATGTTATCAGGCGAGGTAATACGTTATCAGTCGTGTTGCGACATGTTCCGTGACTTCAGGAAGGGTCCAAACAGGGTGATAGGTGGGAAATATGATGTGTGTGAAATAATTGTGTATGTAAGTGCGTGTAACAACTCGGTCTCAGGTATTGCGGCTTGAGACTAGGAAACGCTCCTGTAGTGTTTATAAAGGATGTGGTTTTTTTTAAAATAAGTGTTAATTGAAGAGGGGAAACCTGGCGTGCTGATCTAAAATCACTCCTTGTTATTTTTGTGGGTGGTATAATCACTAAAGTTGGTAGCACTTGTGAGGATGGATCCCCGATGGAATCATCCTTTCACAGCTCTGATAGCCGGTCCTACTGGGTGTGGGAAAACGGTATTTGTACAAAAGTTTATACAGAACCTTCACGAGTTAGCTGTCCCCGTACCGGAGGAAGTTATATGGTGTTACGCGGAATGGCAACCGATATACGAGACTATGAGTTCAGTGAGATTTATCGAGGGTCTACCAGACGTCGATAAATTGGAAGGTGGTAAGAAGAGAAGACTGATCGTCATCGATGACTTGATGTCTGAGACGGACGAGAGGGTAACAAAATTATTCACCAAAGGTAGTCATCACAGAGATATTAGTGTGATGTACATTGTTCAAAACCTATTTGGAAAAAATAAAGAACATCGAACCATAAGTCTCAATACGCACTATTTAGTCCTTTTCAAGAACCCGAGAGATGGGAGTCAAATTATAAATCTGGCCAAACAAATGTACCCAGGACAGGCGGGGTACCTCCAAGATAGTTTTAAGGACGCGACAGCGTCTCCTCACGGTTACTTGCTGATTGATCTTCGTCAGGTCACACCTGATAATCTTAGGGTGAGAACAAAAATATTCCCAGGGGAGAGACAAATCGTCTACGTGCCAAAGTAGAGAATTATGTGTGTTGAATCACTTAGACGGTACGGTGAAATATTGAAATGTATGCGCGCCGCCTCGCCGAGCGGTTTAAGAACCATATTAAAAACAGCCTCTCCCAAACTCATTAACTTTTTGTGCGAGTGTTGTCATAACATATTAAAAGGTAATGTTAGACTCACTCAGCGACAGAAGTGCGAGCTACGTCGACACAAGCACAAGTTGAGACTTCTCACTAAAAATAAACCGAATCTTAAGCGGCGGAAAGAGATTCTACAAACCGGTGGGTTCATAGGGGCTTTGCTCCGTCCTATATTAAGTATTCTCGGGGGCGTACTAGGTGCGTAACAATGGCCAAAAAAATGGTATTGATGGATCCTCGATTCCTCGAGGGTCTTACACAGACTACTAGCACGTCGTATAGCCCACCCGAGGCGATCGGTGACAACTTGAGAGATTTAGATGATGAAATGCAACGTATCCTATTCCGAGATGATTTATCACCCGCCGATAAGGCCAGAGTGTACCAACGTGCCCTGCATCAATATTTAACTAGATTGGAGCAGTATAAACGACGCTCATTGGGTTCGGTCGATCTCATTCAACACAACACGGCAACAGAAAAAACACATTCCCCACCACCACCACCAATCGAAGTATCACCAGCGCAGACCAAGACACCACCAATACCACCAGCAGCCGAAACCCCAAAGCTAGGTAATGAAACCACTCCACCCGTAACCACGTATAAACTGAGACCTAAAAAAAGAAAGAGCGGAATCCCAACACAAAAATGGGAACGGTGAAGAAAATATTGAGACGTCATTACTTTGACCCTAGTCGACCAGGGGCTTATAGTGGTGCAACGGTCCTGCGTAACCACGTATAAACTGAGACCTAAAAAAGAAAGAGCGGAATCCCAACACCAAAATGGGAACGGTGGAGAAAACATTGAGACGTCATTACTTTGACCCTAGTCGACCAGGGGCTTATAGTGGTGCAACGGCCCTGCAACGTAACACCAAACTGGGACTCGCAAAGATCAAACAATGGTTGAGTCATCAGGATACCTATACCCTTCATAAACCAATTCGTCGCAGATTTGAAAGGCGTCCCATTATAACGAGTGGCCCCCAACAGCAATATCAGGCAGACCTAATTGATTTGAGACATTTAAAAAACCACAACGACGGCTATTCCTATTTGGTTTCTTGCGTGGACGTTTTCAGTAATTTCGCGTGGTCTGTACCGATACGAACCAAAACGGGGAAATCCTTAGTGGAAGCCGTCGGAAAGATATTTCGCGATGGGAAACCTGCTAGTTTTCAAACGGATAAGGGGTCAGAGTTTCTGAACAGAACATTTCAGAAATTCCTCGCTGACAACAACGTTCACTTTTTCACTACGCAGAACGAAGATATTAAGGCCGCCGTGGTAGAACGCTTTAATAGGACTCTCAAACAACGGATGTGGCGATATTTCACGAAATCCAATAATCTGTCTTATGTCCGAGTCCTACCCGCCCTACTTCGAAGTTATAACCATTCGTATCACAGAAGTATAAAAATGGCACCGGTCGACGTCAACGCAGACAATCACGAACAGGTATGGAACACGTTGTATAATAACAAACGCAACTTAAAATTTCAAAGACCCCTGTATAAGCCCGGTGATCGAGTTAGACTGGTCCTGGGCAGAGCCAATTTTAAAAAGGGTTATGCCCCGGCTTGGACGGAGGAACTGTTTTCCATCAGTCGAGTAAATGAAACAAACCCGTTACATATGTGTTGAAAGACGATAGGGTGATGAGATAGAGGGGTCATTCTATACACCGGAAATTCAAAAAGTTGGAGACAAGCACGAGTACAGAATCGAGAGTATCATAACCGAGCGTCGCACATCATTCGGGCGAAAAGAGAGTTTAGTCAAATGGTTTGGGTACGATTCCTCATTTAACACTTGGATACCGTCCAAGGACATTGTCAGGTACAAAAACTAGAGATGAGAGACGAAGACGAAGAAGTGGAAACTTTTGGCGGAGAGCCTGATTTGCGAGCCGTAAACTCGGGAGTGAGGATAGAGAGCGAACCACGCAGGGGATCGGTGTTTGGGAAACTATCCCCCTATTTAGAACTTGTCTTTATTTGTCAAGTGGTAGTTATATATACCGTTGTTGCGGTTTCGCTGTTCAATCTGACCACCGAAAAGTCAGACGCCAAGGAGGGAAAACTGTGGATAGCCCTACTGACCAGCTGTTTGGGTTACATGCTACCGAATCCAAACTTGGAGAGGCGACGGTGAAACGAGTAAAAAAATGAGTTTTTATGTCACCCTACCCAGCAATGCATCTATGGAACTTTTTAAGGATAATAACCCCGGCCACTTTTTCGTTAAACTCCCTCAGACCATTGACATTTCGGCGCAGTATGAGATCGCTCTGGTGGAGATACAGTTTCCGCTAAATTATTTCAATGTAATAGAGGGTGATGTCTGGATTCGGTACGAATCTCTCGCTAACGACGATATTTGCGACGCTAGATTTTATTTCAACGTGACATTGGAGCCTGGGTTATACACGAAACCTGATGCGTTCATCGGCGCGTTGAATGCGTCGATCATAAAAGCGGAGGATGAGTCGAACGGAGATGTGAAAGGGAAAAAAATTAGATTCATTTACGCAAAAGAGGTGAATAAAGCCATCTTGAAACTTTACGAAAAAGGAGTCAGTGTTACCATAAGCGACACTTTGAAAAACATGTTAGCCTTCCCCATGACCTCTATATCAGACACGGCTCCCGATATCTTCAGCGTGGGGGTAATGGACTTGGAAAGCGTTGCGAAGAATGTCTACGTCTACTGCGATCTCGTTTCCCCCAGACCGGTCGGGGATGTGATGGTACCTCTCCTCAGGAGCGTGCCTGTTCTCAAAAGAAATCACACCTCGGTGTTTCAGATCTACGATACGCCTCACTACCTACCCCTGAGTAGATTTTCCTTCGATACAGTCGAGATCCTTTTAGCCAACGAACACGGAAAAACTATTCCATTCACCAGCGGAACGTCGGTGCTAACGGTACACTTTCGATTGAAGAAACATCTCGAGCTGGTATAAGGAGAAAAACTCGTTTACCCTATCCCTTTTAACGACCCCTTCTAATGATGACTCGCTGAGTGCCAAGTACAGACTATCTGTATCCATTTCACAGAGTTGAAAGTCGGACCTCTCTACGAATCTATCCAGGAAGTCATAGTAAAATTCCAACATTCGCAATTTGGCGTACTGGTAGACGAAAAAACCAATCTATGAGGGAAGATCCCACAGGATACTTCGTTTTCCAAGCGACACCTCATACAGGTCTTCACCAATTGGCGTCATGGTTTTAAACAGGGGGTTATTTACCAGCTTGGTTGTATTGGCCCCCTCTTTAACATAGGTCACGTTCACATGTTTCCCCAAATTCGTCAAGGTCTTCCCATAGGCCGAGTTACCAAGGAGTTTCATTGTATCGCTGACAATTGATTGATTTGTATTTAAATCACCAGCCCGACGCGCATCTGTGACCTTGTCACTAAACTCCTTAAAACAACTAACGGGTAGGTACTCAACAACCTGATATATTCTAGTTACCCTCAATCCATGATCTAAATACCACTTTACCAGGGGTGTGGCCAACAGAATCTTTGTTCCTCTATAACTACCCACGAGCGTACGTCTAGGGGTACGCAACAGTTTGTTTTTGATGGCGTACTCCCGCATAAAAGGACCGATGTCATCGAGGCCAACATCTACATTTTTAAAGATGGGGGTCATCTCGCTTTGATGTCAGATATTTTCGTTCGGCGTTGTTCCCTTGTTAGTGTCATTCCACGAAACAACTTACCCCCCAGCATCGACCCAACTGCGACCGCAGCCTTTGTCATAAACACTGACCCGGCACACGAACCCGGTGAGCATTCGGTGGCCCTCTTTTACAACGGGGTCGGCGAATGTGAGTATTTCGATTCCTATGGTTTGCCTCCCAGACATGTGGATATTTTAAACTTTATAGAGCAAAACTCACACGCTCCATTCGTCTACAACCCGCGGGTGTTGCAAGATTTGTTTACCAACACGTGCGGTCTATATTGTGCTTATTATATACTTCTTAAGTGTCGAGGCGCGAAACTTAACAGAATTCTCATGCCTTTTTCAGCGAGACAGCACATAAACGATCGTATCATTTATCGTTTGCTCGCCCCGTGGATAATTCGGCTTCGAGGGGCCCACGGACGCTTAAAATTATCAACAATCGGACAGTAATATATATATATTTTCTCACATGTGTTGTATATTTGTTGTCTTAATAAATATATGTGAAATATAGAGCGACTTTTTTGTTTTGGTTTACCGTGAAAGAGAGAGAGAGAGAGAGAGAGAGAGAGAGAGAGAGAGCGTCACTATTTAATGTTTGCACATGATGATGTTGCCCGAGCCGACCCGCGACGACGACCCCCGAGCCAACTAGCGACGACGACCAGCGACCGCCGACCAGCGACGACCCCAGCGCCGATGATGATGATGACCGAGGTGGCACATGATGATGATGTGGCCCATTATGATGATGATCGACGTGGCACATGATGTGTCATATCGCTAACACCTGGTTACTAACACTCGAAGGCACACCCCTTTGCCTTTTTTACATGTCGCCTCCTGTTGCCTAATCCTCACACATTGATGATACTAATAACACGACCCATAAAAGCAAACCCCCCGCAAGTTTTAGAACCGCTGACACACAAGTTTTAGAACCACTGGTCTCCATAGCCAGCACACTCCCCGACAATAAACACAGCTCACCCACTTGAGATAAGACCCCCCCACTTGTGATAAGCCCCCACGAGGCCGACAACCCACTCTCACCCACTTGAGATAAGCCCCCCCCCCCCCACTTGAGATAAGACTCCTCCCGAGGTCACCTGAGATTAGATTGTGCTGCACGATACATGCAAAATGTGCTGCACGAACAATACAAATGTTAAAATCCTAGCTCTAAACACCCTTTCTCACTACTACTAATGATAGACAAGTGAAATGATAGACAAGAGAAATGATGTCAAGTGAAATGATAGACAGACAAGTGAAATGATAGACAAGTTCAATGATAGACAAGTTCAATGATAGACAAGAGAAATGATGTCAAGTGAAATGATAGACAGACAAGTGAAATGATAGACAAGTTCAATGATAGACAAGTGAAATGATAGACAAGAGAAATGATGTCAAGTGAAATGATAGACAGACACGTGAAATTATAGACAAGTTCAATGATAGACAAGAGAAATGATGACAAGTGAAATGATAGACAAGTGAAATGATAGACAGACAAGTGAAATGATAGACAGACAAGTGAAATGATAGACAAGTGAAATGAGTTCATCTGCGAGTAATGCTCTTTGAAGTATTTAATGGGTCGAAGACTGGCTACGACGTAGTGTTATTTTTCTATGTCACGCATCGTGATAGTGAATGCTGTCACGGGTTCACCTCTTTCCATCCCTTGATGTCCACTTTAGTCTTGGTCTGCCTCTGTCTCGTCTACATTGTACTTTCTCCTCAGAAATGGCTTTTAGTGGGGCATTGTGTCTCTTCACATGTCCAAGAAATTTCATTTATCTTGTTCGTATTTTGACAAGTAGTTTATTTTTCATTTTCAGCTGATTCTAAATTTCACTGTTTGTTTCTTTTACCTCTCATCCAATATTACACCCCCCCCCCCCCCCCGCTTTTTCTACTTTTTTTTCTTGCCTTATTTTACAAAACCACAAGTCAGGGACTTCGATTTTCTGTTCTGTTTTCTTATTTAATGTCCATGTTTATGCGCCTTATAGGAATGTTGAGTAAATACACATTTTACTATTCGTAGTTATGGTTCTGATGTGAATCATGGACAATAGGACAATACACAAGAAAATCACTGGAGGCCGTAGAAATGTGGTTTTACAGAAGAATGTTGAGAATACTATGGACAGCTAAGAAGAGTAATGAAAACGTTCTGAAAGAGGTCAAAGCAAAAAACGAGCTAATTTCCAATATTAGGAAGAAACAGTCATCATTTTTTGGCCATATAATGAGAAGAGAACAACTGGAATATATTGTAACAACTGGGAAAATTGAAAGACGAAGAGATAGAGGGAAGCAAAGAGAAAAGATACCAGACAGCTTAATAGAATGGCTTGGAGGAGGTCAACAACAGAAATGATAAATAACTGTCGTGATTGAAAGTTATGGAGAGACATGATCACCTACGCCAGCAGGCCCGATACTTGATGATGATGAGTTATAGTTCTGGTGTTACTTGCTTTGGCATGAGTGTATTTATACGTTTAAATTGTTTTCTGGCATTCCCACCGTTCTTGTGACTGTTTACTTCTGTCTTACAATTTGCATCCTTTGTTATAACGTGTCCAAGATAGTTGTATTGAATTGTTTCTAGGTAAATATAATGTGTGTCAAATTAATAATTAGACAGTCGACAATGTCAGCTGAATATTGTTATAAGATGTCGGCTGAACATTTTCTCGCGATATGAACATATAGGTATCAGGTGTACATTTATGTAATGTCAGGAAACATTCGGGTGTCACATGAAAATGTCAGGAAACATTTAGGTGTCACATGAACTGGTCAGGAAATGTTCATATGTCACGTGAACATGGCAAAGGTAAAGATAAAGTACGAGACTCGAATCAGCGTCTTAGCATGCGAGTTGTCATCCATATGTGCTATCTATCTATCTATCTATCTATCTATCTATCTATCTATCTATCTATCTATCTATCTATCTATCTATCTATCTATCTATCTATCTATCTATCTATCTATCTATCTATCTATCTATCTATCTATCTATCTATCTATCTGTCTGTCTGTCTGTCTGTCTGTCTCTCTGTCTGTCTGTCTGTCTGTCTGTCTGTCTGTCTGTCTGTCTGCCTGCCTGCCTGTCTACCTTCCCACCTGTCTGTGCGTCAAATCCATCCATCCATCTTTTCGTCAGTCTGTTCCCCGTCCTTCTTTGCCCTTCCTTCCTTCCTTCCTTCCTTCCTTCCTTCCTTCCTTCCTTCCTTCCTTCCTTCCTTCCTTCCTTCCTTCCTTCCTTCCTTCCTTCCCTTCCTTCTTTCTCTCTCTGCCCGTCTGTCCGTTCGTCCGTCTGTAAGTCAATCTGTCTGTCTGTGACTTAGTTTGTCTGTCTGGCTATCTTCAAGCTGTATATCTTCCATTAAAAAAAAAACCCTTTCCAGTTATTTTAAAATATTTTTTTTAATTGTAATATTTCTCATCCTCTGAATCTTCTCACTCCTATATCTCCCTCTCTTTCTCCTCCACTCTTCTTTCCTCACTCCCTAACCTCTATCTCTCTCTCTTTCTCTTCCTCTCTCAATAGATTCATCAATTTTCTTCACTGAAGGACAGAAAAATGTCAAAAGTTAAAACTCGACCAAGGCTCGGACATTGATCGCACGCGTCACGAGGACGCCAATAAAATTGTTTGATGTTTGGGAACTTGAGAGAACTAGGCCTTAGGCCTTTATCCTGGTGGCCATGTATGGATGTGAGGAACTGGGAGCTGACATGTGGAGGACTTGACGAGTGATGTTTGGTTTTTGTGACGGTACTTAAGTTTCTATGTTCCAGTTAAATGAAAGATTAATGTTGTCTATGTTTGTGTGTTCAAGTTAAATGAGAGATTAATATTGTCTATGTTTCTGTGTTCCAGTTAAATGAGAGATTAATGTTGTCTATTTTTCTGTGTTCCAGTTAATTGAGAGATTAATGTTGTCCATGTTTTTGTGTTACAGTTAAATGAGAGATTAATATTGTCTATGTTTTTGTGTTCCAGTTAAATGTGAAATTAATGTTTATGTGTCTGTGTTCCAGTTAATTGAGAGATTACTATTGTTTATGTTTCTGTGTTCCGGTTAAATGAGAGATTAATATTGTCTATGTTTCTGTGTTCCAGTTAAATGAGAGATTAATATTGTCTATATTTTTATTTTATAGGATGCATCCTATCACCAAGCTTGTTCAATCTATACACTGAGCAAATCTTTAAAACCATCTCAGAGATGCCAGGCCTAAATATTAATGGAAAGATAATCAATAACCTAAGATATGCTTATGATACTGTTCTACTTGCAGAAAATCCTAAAAACCTACAATTGCTTAATGTGATAAACATAACAAGCAAAAAATATGGACTAGAAATAAATATCAAAAAGACTAAACTATGATCATAAACAAAGAAAATTCTCAAGACCTACAATTAAATATCACAGTTGAGGGAATACATCTGGAGACAGTCAAGAGCTACAACTACCTGGGACATACTATAACCAAGGATGGAAATGTAAAACTGAAATAAACAAAAGAATAGGTATGGAAAAAAGTAATTTTAATGCCATGAAAAATATACTGACAAAACAAATATCAACAGGGCTGAAACTAAGAATGGCAAAATGTTACAACTTCTCAATATTCCTGTATGGTACAGAAACATGGACATTAGACAAGAAAACATAACAGAAAATTGAAGCCTTTGAAATGTGGATTTATATAAGAATAGGTAGAATTGGATGGGGTGTCCGGTTAGCGCAATCGATAGGCGGTTGGCTTACCACGGCAACAGCCGGGGTTCGTACCCTGGCGAGGACACCTGGGTTTTACTAATTCCCTAAAAATTAGTAGGAGCCGCGATAGCTCAGTGGTTAGTGAACTGGACTACTACGGACAAGGGGTAGGGTTCGATCCCAACCGACGGCTCCGGGTTCACCCAGCCTTAAATGGGTACCGGATTTGTTCTGGGAAAGTAAAAGCAGCAAGGGCGTAATACCGACCACATTACCCCAAAAATCATGTGCTCAAGGTCTGTAAAATATAGGGTCACTAACACCATATTTCCCTATACGCCACTTGGCGTGACGGGGGGTACTTTACTTTTTTTTTAGAATTGGATGGAAAGAAAATATAACAAACGATGAAGTTTTAAAATGGCTGAAAATAAAAAGAGAACTACTAAATACAATTAAGACAAGACAAATGAAATTTATGGGGCAAATTAAAAGACACAACAGCCTACTAAAAGTAATATTGGAAGGGAAAATACAAGGTAAAAGAGACAGAGGCAGACCAAGACTAACATGGACAAGTCAGTCTATGACAGCCTGCACCATCAAAGCAAGAAACAGAGTAGAATGGCGATCCATGGTAGCCAACCTTCGTTGCGGAGAAGGCACTCGATGATGATGTGTTTATGTTCCAGTAAAATGAGAGATTAATATTGTCTATGTTTCTGTGTTCCAGTTAAATGAGAGATTAATATTGTCTATGTTTCTATGTTCCAGTTAAATGAGATATTAATATTGTCTATGTTTCTGTGTTCCATTTAAATGAGATATTAATATTGTCCATGTTTCTATGTTCAAGTTAAATGAGAGATTAATATTGTCTATGTTTCTATGTTCTAGTTAAATGAGAGATTAATATTGTCTATATGTCTGTGTTCCAGTCAAATGAAAGATTAATAGTGTCTATGTTTCTGTGTTTCCGTTTAATGAGAGATTAATACTGTCTTTGATTCTGTGTTCCAGTTAAATGAGAGATTAATATTGTCTATGTTTCTGTGTTCCAGTTAAATGAGATATTAATATTGTCTATGTTTCTATGTTCCAGTTAAATGAGAGATTAATATTGTCTATGTTTCTATGTTCCAGTTAAATGAGAGATTAATATTGTCTATATGTCTGTGTTCCAGTCAAATGAAGATTAATAGTGTCTATGTTTCTGTGTTTCCGTTTAATGAGAGATTAATACTGTCTTTGATTCTGTGTTCCAGTTAAATGAGAGATTAATATTGTCTATGTTTCTGTGTTCCAGTTAAATGAGATATTAATATTGTCTATGTTTCTATGTTCCAGTTAAATGAGAGATTAATATTGTCTATGTTTCTATGTTCCAGTTAAATGAGAGATTAATATTGTCTATATGTCTGTGTTCCAGTCAAATGAAAGATTAATAGTGTCTATGTTTCTGTGTTTCCGTTTAATGAGAGATTAATATTGTCTTTGATTCTGTGTTCCAGTTAAATGAGAGATTAATATTGTCTATGTTTCTGTGTTTACGTTAAATGAGAGATTAATATTGTCTATGTTTCTGTGTTCCCGTTATATGAGAGATTAAGGTTATTTATGCTTATGTGTTCTAGTTAAATGAGAAATTAACGCTGTTTACGCTTTTGTGTCCCGTTATATGAGAGATTAATGCAATTTATGTTTCTGTGTCCCATGAAAGATTAAACCTGTTATGTTTCTGTGTGCCAAAAAAATAAAATATAAGCCATTTTATGTTTCTGTGACTTTTTAAATGAAAGATTAAGGTTGTTTATGTGTATGTAGTGCGTTGCGATATAACATCCTTTATGTTTCTGTCGCCTGATTAATGAAAAATATGATTGTTTGTGTTTCCGCTGTCCTTTTATGAAAAATTGATATTTTTTCCTAAAACAAACACGTGGAAATTGTTAAATGTGGGAAATGCAAAAAAAAAGTGTATTTAAATTATATGCAATTTTTTAAAAATGAAATAAATAAATAACGGCAGACGTAAAACTGAAAACGCAAAAATTGAACATCAAACAGAAAGGACTTTTGGTCGGACGATCGGTTAGTCGGTTGGGAGTTGGGTTGGTACTTTGGCTATGCTTGCCATGTGTCTTTACCCAATTGTACTTCTACCATTGCTCAATTCTCATTGCAACAGTTGTTTTCTATCCATTACCATCGCTGACGACCAGGTTTGTCTTGGTTCTTTCTCAGAATTGATCCTGAGGTGGAAAATGAGGCTAGTACCTGGCTACTAATTACACGCGCACGTGAAGTGGACTTGAGTGAGTTAGAGTTTTGGAACGTCATACTCAGCCTCTAGTCCATGCTACACGTGATCCATGAAATGCCAGTGTCAAGGTCATTGTAAAGGAGCAAGTAAAAAAGTAAAGTACCCCCGTCACGCCAAGTGGCGTATAGGGAATATGGTGTTAATAACCATAAATTTTACACTCCTTCGGCACATGATTTTTAGGGTAATGTGGTCGGTATTACGCCCGTGCCGCTTTACTTTCCCTGAAAAAAAAATCCGGTACCCTTTAAAGGCTGTGTGAACCCGGAAGCCGTCGGTTGGGATAGAACCCTACCTCTTGTCTTTTGTAGTCCAGTTCACTAACCACTGAGCTATCGCGGCTCCCATTAAAGGCTCGGTGAACCCGGAAGCCGTCGGTTGGGATCGAACCCTACATCTTGTCCTTTGTAGTCCAGTTCACTAACCACTGAGCTATTGCGGCTCCCATTAAAGGCTGGGTGAACCCGAAAGCCGTCGGTTGGGATCGAACCCTACCTCTTGTCCTTTGTAGTCCAGTTCACTAACCACTGAGCTATCGCGGCTCCCATTAAAGGCTGGGTGAACCCGGAAGCCGTCGGTTGGGATCGAACCCTACCTCTTGTCCTTTGTAGTCCAGTTCACTAACCACTGAGCTATCGCGGCTCCCATTAAAGGCTGGGTGAACCCGGAAGCCGTTGGTTGGGATCGAACTTTACCTCTTGTCCTTTGTAGTCCAGTTCACTAACCACTGAGCTATCGCGGCTCCCATTAAAGGCTGGGTGAACCAAAGCCGTCGGTTGGGATCGAACCCTACCTCTTGTCCTTTGTAGTCCAGTTCACTAACCACTGAGCTATCGCGGCTCCCATTAAAGGCTGGGTGAACCCGGAAGCCGTTGGTTGGGATCGAACCCTACCTCTTGTCCTTTGTAGTCCAGTTCACTAACCACTGAGCTATCGCGGCTCCCATTAAAGGAGCAATGGTTGAAGGCGAATGCTCAGGTCTAGTACATGTCTTGTCGTCGTCTTTGTGTTCTGCAGCGAGCGCGCTGCTAACTTTTCTATCTGGTAATTTTGTTCCGTCCTTCTGCGCTATCCAAGAGATTGAAACTTCAGCACAAGGGTACACGCAAGAGGAGCATTCGTTGCACTGGGAAACATATGGAAGTCCAAAAGAAATTAGGTTAATACTAAAATAAAAAATTGTCAACTTCAATGTTAAGTCAGTCTTATTATATGGCTGTGAAACATGGGGATCAAAAATGACAATTATGAAGATTCAGACTTTCCATTAATGGATACTTACGCAGAATAAAAGGATGGAAATTGCAGGACAAAATCATTGACATAGAATTATAGAAATGTTCCAGTCAAATACATGTGGATAAAGAGATACAGCGAACACGATGGCGCTGGATAGGACACACACTGCGGAAGCCGACTGAGCGTATTACACAATAAGCCCTTTTTTTTTTTGAATCCCAAACGAAAAAGACAAAGAGGAAGACCAAAGAATTCTTGGAGGAGACAGATAGAAGCAGAGATGATGGGGAAGTCATGGAATGATCTTAAAAGAATGGCAAGAAACAGAACGACTTGGAAAGTGTTTGTTGAAAATTTTTTGCTCAATGGGGAGCTGAAAAGGTAGAAAAAGAAACACGGGTATAAGACTGCACCATTATCAAAAGTCAATGAAAGAAAGTATGGCTCACAGAAGGGTCCGTGCTCAATAAAACATGGAGCACCAACGACAGCTATTAATTTTTCTATTAGAAAAAGGAGTAGAAGAAAAAAAGAAGAGGAATAAAAAAATAAGAAGGAGAAGAAATAAGAAAAAGCAGGAGAATCAGACGAAGAAGAACAAGAAGAATAAGAAGAAGAACAAGTATAAGAAGAAGAAGGAGAATAAGAATAATAATAATAAGAAGAAGAAGGAGAATAAGAATAATAATAATAAGAAGAAGAAGAAGGAGAATAAGAATAATAATAATAAGAAGAAGAAGATGAAGAAGGAGAATAAGAATAATAATAATAAGAAGAAGAAGATGAAGAAGGAGAATAAGAATAATAATAAGAAGAAGAAGAATAATAATAAGAATAATAAGAAGAAGGAGAATAAGAATAATAATAAGAAGAAGAAGAAGAAGGAGAATAAGAATAATAATAAGAAGAAGGAGAAGGAGAATAAGAATAATAATAAGAGGAAGAAGAAGGAGGAGAATAAGAATAATGATAAGAAGAAGAATAATAATAATAAGAATAATAAGAAGAAGGAGAATAAGAATAATAATATTAAGAAGAAGAAGAAGGAGAATAAGAATAATAATAAGAAGAAGAAGAAGAAGGAGAATAAGAATAATAATAAGAAGAAGGAGAAGGAGAATAAGAATAATAATAAGAAGAAGAAGAAGAAGAATAAGAATAATAATAAGAGGAAGAAGAAGGAAAATAAGAAGAATAATAATAAGAAGAAGAAAAAGAAGACATATGTGTCTCAAGTCAGTAGACACATTTCATCATGTGCCATACCGGTTGACGTAAGTGATCATGTCCCTCCACAATCTTCTATCTACAGTGCATCGTATCAGTACTGTTGTTGACTGTTTTCCATGCCATGACACCAAGATTTCCAGTATTTTCTCTTTGTCGTCCGCGATCTCTCTTTCCTTGTATTTTGTCTGTTTTAACCAGTATTCCAACTTTCCTCTTCTCATGATGTGCCCGAAAAATGTTGATTGTTTCTTCCTGATGTTTTTTAAGAGCTGCCTTTTTATGTTGGCCTTTTTGAGAATTTCCTCACTGGTCTTTTTATAGATACACATACATTAATTAAATAAACACGGATACCTGATGTTCATAAATAAATCAACATCTACGCGGGGTCACTCCTTTCCTTAATTGTGCACATTATTCTCGTCACAAGTTACAAACAGACACTCCTTCCATTCATATTTTATTTACAAACGTTTACACCTTCCGTCAACATTTATACACTCCTCTTATCAACATTTACGCAGAGTTAAAACAACAGCAGAAACTAATGACATCCCTCCCTGACAATATCAACCTACAACTCCTCTCAGACAAACAATATCCTCCAACGTTGATCAAAAGGGAATCAACACGTCCTCCTTACAGCTCACTCACGCCTGGGCGACCAAGCTCTTCAGACTTACAATTATTCCCCTCAATCAATTCCCTCAGCCCCCTCGGGGACTGGGGCGTGAAAGCCCAAGCGGAGGAAAGACGTTACTCTGTTTATTATTTATCGTTTCTTCGCGAGGACAACTAATTGACAAGACAGCAGCCATTTCCCAAAGAGCTTTCTGAAACAGGTGATTGGGGAATAACGGGACGCCAGATAAAATTGGTGAATTTTGAAAGCCGTCGATAGAATAGAATTAACATGGAAATGAGGTTTCTCGCTTCTTGACTCTAATCGTTTTGTTCTATATATAGCATTAACTTTAGGGTATCTTACTTCTTTGCTGTTAGAAAATAAGATGTAGTAGAATAAAAACTTCTCATTTCCTTCCTTATTTACCTTCCAACGTCGATGTGATATAATTTGAGGTCTTTTGCTCGCCTGTTCGCCTCTGCTGCGGTTCCTACTGCTTTTAATATTCCTTCAGTTCATCTTTTCCGTGTATAACAACCGTGGACCCCGGTTCAAGACTTGCATCTTTATCTTTTGACAGACTTCATCAATCCATTTTTCTCTATCTTAAGTCATTCTTTAGGACTATGTAAAGTCGAGACATTCCAACTCCTTGATGTTATCTACCCGTCACTCACTTTGTCTGCTTCTTTCTTTATCTCCAATCTTTGACAGTTCCTTGCAGACCTTTGCTAGACCAGACTATCGAGATACGTAGCCAAACTATCGCACTTTTCGTTTCTTCACAAATACCAAAAGATCATCACGTTCTTATATATATATATATATATATATAATATATATATATATATATGTATATATATATATATATATATATATATATATATATATGTATATATATTTGGTTTTATTTTGAGAACTTGAAATAGTTTCAGCGAATAATGAGAATGTTTAGAAACCCAAACTGTAACAATAAAACGCATGATCTTCAGGAACAGCGCACTTTCAGTGCTTGTTTGTTGTGGAGTAAATGTGTTGTAACAAAAGTGTTAGCCGAATGGCAGGAACCAGTCTCAGAGATAAGATCAAAAATGAATAACTGAGGAGAAAAAAAAAACTAGGAATAATTCCCGCCATAGAATACACATAGAAACAACAGATAAAATAGTTTGGTCACGTTATAAGATATAAAGGTCAAAACACATCACAACGAGCCTTTAATAAACGTTGTGAGAATACCAGACTTAAGGACCGACCACGAAAAAGATGGATTGATAGAATATTTGAAACATTAGGAAACATAGCAGGAGAGGCCAACCGAAGAGCAAATTGTATTTCCCCTCGCCGCTGAAAGGCGAATGAGAAAAGAAAGAACAGCAACAACAACAAAACATAAAAACATCAAGACTGTCTGCGATTTCGAGCAAACTATCAGTCCAAAATTCTTATAATATTCGGACAAACGATATTAGCAGTCAAAAACTATTTAAAAGATACAGCAAGAAGAAACGAAGATAATTGGAACTGATGATGCCACGATCCTAGAATATATTCAGAAACACTCATAAGTGTCATGCTGTGTACTCCAGTGGCAAGGTGAAAGAGAGGAGACCCTAGTATAGCTTGACGGTGAGCAGTGTGAGCCAGACTTCTGGCACCATGTGAAGAACGATCATGGAGAGTGCAAAATGATATAATTTGGTTGCTATCCAAATAGAAATTGCACAGTGTATCTACTCGCAGCTGATCCGTCTGTCTTCTTCTTCTTCATCTTCTTCTATCCTTCCTCCATTTCTTCCTCTCTCCTGCTGTTTTCTGGTACATATATTTCGTTCTCTTTTGTGTTATCGCTTGTTATCATCCTTGTTGGTATACTTCCTTTGATTGGGCATGCTAATTTGCATATATTGTCCATACATGTGATGAAAAGTAAAGGGGAAAGCACGCAGCCTAGTCTTACTCCGGACTTAATGGTGAAATGTTTAGAGTAGCCTGCTGAAGATCTTACTGTAGTGCGACTACTTTCATAGAGGCTCTTGTATATCTCTACTAGGTGGTGACTCACTCCGTACAAGGGCAATACGGACCACAGTTGTTCCCTGTCCACCTTATCGAACGCCTTTTCTTGGTCAATAAAAGCTGTAAATAGCGTATCTTTTTTCAACTATCTTGGCATATAACTTCCCTGTGTGGCTTGCTAGCGATATTCCTCTATATTGGTTGCAGTCCCTTCTGCTGCCCTTCTTTTTCCATATTGGTAATATAATGGACTGTTTCCAATCGTCTGGGACTTGCTGTTGTATCCATGCAGCGTTGAATATTCTGTGTAGCCATTTACATCCTGCCTCTCCCGCTGCTGCTAGCATTTCTACTGGGATGTTATCGATTCCGGGGCTTTGTTTCTTGGTGCGAGTCGCAATGTTTCTTCTATTTCTTCAATTAATATATTTGGATC